>CM073137.1:23518120-24062707 GCA_037039145.1 Fundulus diaphanus | reverse complement strand
TATACAAATAAACTTGACAACATTTTGCTGGTGAAGATTCTCAGTCATCCAGGTCATGATCATTCAGTTGTTTTGTTTTTTAACTTTTTTTGGAATTGACAACATTTGAACAAGTAAAAGGGGTAGAAAACATTTACCAGGGTATCGTAATTTGATGAACAGCATTTCATTGCTAACCAAAATTAAGAATACATGTCGAAACTATTTATTCATTATGACTTTGAATTTTGTTAAAATTAGTTCTTGGGTTATTTTATGTTTTGGGGTCATTTACAAGGTCTTTTTTGAAGGCTAATAATTATTAAAAAAAAAATTCTTGTTTCTGTTTGCTTTTGTAAAGCCCCATGCGCACGGGATAAGCATTATCTGAGCACCCAATGTAATGAATAAATTACCCCTCATGTCAGCTTTTCATGGGGCGCGTTCGTACGGGATAACCGAAGCCTGAGATTTAGCTGAAATTTATCTCCCGGATATGATGTTAGCACGCTGCGTAACATCCGTTCACATACCAGACGGCTACAAACAGGAGAAAATGATTCTTACTGCACAGTGCAATGCAGGATGAGATCCACCATTTGCATTTGATATTGCTCCTTCTCTTCAGCCTTTTTTTTATTGCCTTACGTTACCGGCTGATAGGGGTTTGCTGGCCGGGAACCCAAAAGGTTTTCTAAACACTCCAATGCAGCCTCCATTCATCGTCAAAAGCAAATAAAAATGTGCCCGGGAAACAAAAGACCGCCCAATGACGTGTTGGATCCCTCCCATTTCTGCCCAAATCACAGAGGAACATGGGAATTTTCACTCTACAAATTACTGACATGGCCGATTCGCATAGGATTAACAACACAGAGAATCTCCGCAATTATTACAAATCCCATGTGGTCCCTAGGTTAAACTAATCCCGTCAGAATAGGATTTAAGTCAGGAAGAAATGTGAGGCCTTTTTTGAAACTTGTGAAACTGGATAAATAAACCACTCTACATCTTGGACATTGGACTTCTTCTGCCTGCGTATGAAATACACCCACAGTGCAGCAGTGGCTCATTGACCTTGGATGTTTGGTTTGACAAACCATGGAAGCACCACCACCATGTGAATGATTTGAACAAAGCTCTTCTGGTCCGGTCTGTTCTCTTTTCTGAATAAATTAAAGACATTAAAAGTCGGTGTTTATGTTGATGACTGCAGAGTTTTTTTCCCCCTTCATATATTCTGTAAATTAAATCTCCCCATTGCATTGTTCCTCGAAAATACCCCTTTGTAGAAAAATCTGCATCACAGCCTGGGCCAAAACTAATTGGCCGAGCAGACTATGCAACACTTGTGTAACCTCTCTCCACAGTTCATAACCACTCAGAGGCTACAGTGTTTGAGCTGAGATTGAGTGGCAACGCTCAGCTCAACGTTGAACCGATGCTCGCCGTCTACCCAACCACACCACGGCTCCACCTGCATCTGTGGTCAAACACACACCCCACTATTTACTGGGCCCACCACACCGTTCCATCAAAAGGTGAGTGGCAAAGATTTATAGGGAGAGCTGAGGCCACCCCACAACGGTGAGAATGTGTGTGTAGGTGCGCCTTGTTCATGACTTCTCCAGCTAACTCATGAGCTGTGAGCGACGAGGTCCCTGAAGGTTCATATTAGCAGTCTCCTTGGACCTCCCTGTGCGGAGCGGGTCAGCATGCGTGTGTGTATATCTGCAACGGCTCCTGTTAATTGGGCCTCCACTACTCCCTGGCCAGGTCCCGCTTGCAGAACAGGCCACCCTTTCCAACTGGCAGGTTAGGCAGCCACTTTAATAAAATGGAGTTCATTGGTTATTAAAATAGCCAGGTGTCCCAACTTGGTTGGTTTTTGCTCAATAGGATCAGCAATTATTTCCGTATTTTTCTTTAAATACAAAAGAAATGCTGGCTTTGTTTCTAAGGTGAGCTTTTTGTGTTTGTAATTTTAGGGATTTCCTTGCTGCCTTTCATTATCATAAGAAAATAAACAATTGATTTCCTCTGCATTTGTCTTAATGTGTTTCCAAAGAATGTTCGTCTCATAGTCTGTAGCCAAACATAAGTCAAGGAGTGAGCACAACAGCCAACAAACACAGAAAAAAACATAAAGAAACACATGTAGAAAAAAACTGTAAGACTGAAATAGATCTAGTTCAGGTACCATACCTAAAAGCTAGAAATCTGGACAAACATTGCTCCAAAAGAGGAATTCTCCAAGACAAAAAGGGAGAAGGTTGTATGTGTAATCAGGATGCCTTCTGGCGCACCTTTCCACGCATGTTCCACAAGGAGGGAAGACCCTGTAGCTGGATGAACTAATAGTGCATTCTCTTTGTACACAGAAGTTTAATTTACAAAGTTTCCAGTCAGAACAAAAATAAGAATGTTCCCTGAAGTTAGCATCCCGCATGGGAAAGTTGGAGCTCACTGGGAAACCTTGAGTCAAGTATCCAAAAAGGCTGAAGACATAGAAAAAAGGTTACCGGCAGAAACTAGAAACTAAACAATTCTGATGTTTTTTGTATTTCATTGAACCAGTGGAAAAAAATGTTGTAAATGTGAACAATGTGAAACAAACAATGTTTGTTTTGTGTATAAAACAGTGGTGGGATGCAAAAAAATTGTTTAATTAATTGTAATTAATAAATTGTGTGTTATTAGATATCAATAGGTAACACAGACCAGCAAAAGTTCTTTTCAGTTACCACACTACAGTAGATTTGTTAGAGGCTGAATCAATAGATTTATATCTATGTTGATGGTGAAGAGCAATTTCTATCTTGACTTAATGGAAATTTGCTGTCAGGCAGTGGTTCATCCAATCACAGATCCAGATGCAGCTAGATTCAAAATATCTTAGGGTTTTTAAACCAGCAGATAGATAGATAGATAGATAGATAGATAGATAGATAGATAGATAGATAGATAGATAGATAGATAGATAGATAGATAGATAGATAGATAGATAGATAGATAGATAGATAGATAGATAGATAGATAGATAGATAGATAGATAGATAGATAGATAGATAGATATGTGATCATCAAGTTTGCTCGTTATAGGTATCCAATGTGCTGCCATGCAGAGTCACATCTTTCCTAAACTAACGTTGATTAGCTTCAGATGTCACAAGATATTCATGAAACATGGCTTGGAGAAAAACCAGTGGGGCTTAACCAAAACAAATGAGAATATTTTTCCTCTCAGAAAACCATTTATTGTTTTGTGAACTGCTAAAAAATGCCCTTGCTGAAAGCTTTTCTAGGTTGGTAGGACCAAAAGACACGGAACATATTAGCACAGCATGAATGTGTCATTTCCACAGACGATATAAATAGTCCAATGGCCAAATACAGTAACAGTGTTTAATCTTCATTAAAAGCACTTGAGATTGATCATATTCCTGTTTCCATTACAAAGGCAGACAAGCGAAGAAAATAAAACCAAAGGTGAGAGTTTAGGTTGATAAATTACATATAAAAAATTATCCAGGTCTCAATAAAGATTTGAGTTGTACTGTTTTTATGTAAATGTTATTTCTTTATTTTCTCATCACATATTTCATCTGTGGTTGTTGTGTTCCCTCCTTGAATTTACTTGTAGACGTGAGGGAACACCTTTTGAGTTTATTTGCATTCAATGTTTAAACAATTTAGGTATTTCTGATTAGAAAGGAGAGAGACATCTCTCAAAAGATAAAACAGAAACTAAAAGGAGTATTAACAACTACCAGAATAATCTGCTTTGGCATTTTGCATAGTTCCAGTGTTTTTTGTTTTTGTTTGTTTGCTTGTTTTTTCAAAATGTAAATATTTCTTTCAGAAGAAATGAATCTAAATCAAAATCTACCAGAGGTGTTACATAATTAGATGTGAAAAGGTGGGGAGGCAAGAAATGTCAGAGGATCAGAAGCATTGCACTTGGAGAAAATAACTCTTTTCCATTTTATAAGCTCAAAGTAAAATCTAAAAAAAAAAGAGGGGAAAACAGCCTGTTGGATTAGCTCTGAAAACCACAAAAACCAGGAAGCGCACTTTGTCCTATAAAGTGACCAACCATAGCTGTCTTACACCTTATTTTTCTCTTTAACAATCTTCTTCTTCTGTCTGGCTTAGGCTCTCGTGACTGACTTGGTAGGAATGTTAATGTCTTGTTCCAATTGGCTGAAATTATTTCTTTGCTCTGCCTCTGGCTGGGCTGGGTACGCAGAGGGGATGGAGGGGTCGCTGG
Organism: Fundulus diaphanus; assembly: GCA_037039145.1. Lineage (NCBI taxonomy): Eukaryota > Metazoa > Chordata > Actinopteri > Cyprinodontiformes > Fundulidae > Fundulus > Fundulus diaphanus. The sequence continues at coordinate 24,058,458 of CM073137.1, read as the reverse complement.
GGACAGGATAAAATATTCTATATCCTGGGTGACTCTGCTGTTTTGGGGATTACAAAGGGTTTTACCGGCGGATGAAGGAGAGTAAAGTGGTAAGTGACATTTCTGGTCTGGGAATATAGCAATCAGCAGCGTGGAGCCCCGCCAAGTCTAACGGACCTGGCCAGAAAATGCTAAAAAGGTTTGGAGGAGAATAAACAAACATAGTGCCGGTTTGTGGAGCAGGAGGCTATAGGGAAGGGAGAGGGAGGGGTGTCCAGGGGGACAGATCTGTTAACCATCAGTGGCTGCGTTTCATCCCACCGCCCGTCTCCAAAAACGTTCAAGGGAGGCTTTGTGTACCTGCTCTGCAGACAGGAGCTGGGAATTTGGGGAACAGGAAACCTAGGCTGCTCCCTCCCCTTTCCCCTTTCTCCCCACAACTCCCCCAGTCTCATTCCCCGTGGCCCCAGCTGCCCTGCAACACACACCCCACTTTCACCAAATGTGATGCCCTCTGTCTGTCATCACCCAATGCTAAACAATTTCAATGATCATTTGTAGTTCTGTGACAGAAAGCACAGTGCAATATGTCCTACGAATCACACACCCGGGTAAAGATGATAAGAGGATGGGCGGCTACTTTTAACTGTTGCCTATGTCGGTTCATGATCTCACTTAAATAGACTTAGTATTCAATAAACAGATATGTGATTATTTTCTCAGTATAATTGTTAGTTCTGAATAAAACAAAGGTAAGAGTGTTTTAAACCCAGATCCACAATTTGTGGTTCTTCCTTTGAATCTCCAACCAAGAGGACTTGAGGACTGACAAGAGTTAATTATGGTAATTGGTCCATGTAGTCTATGAGCTGCTCGATATTGCTCAGCCACCCAGCCTGCACCAATTCACATTAACCCATTCCTTGGAAGATTATTAATAATGACTAAAAGTTGCTAGGCATATTACAAATACACTGTAAAGGTCAGAAAGGGAACAAGGGAATGAGGTGAGCCTAGGAAAGACGCACTGTTCAAGAAAATGTCACTGCCACGTTTCACCATTAAACATCATAAAGTAATATTTGCACATTTAGAAAATTAAGTAGAGTTTAACCAGCCACTGAAACAATGGTGAGATGGTGATATTTTAATAAGCTGTGGTGCTGTGAAGTATTAAAGTCAAATGGTGTGAACCAAAAAGTACTAAACTTTGTAACTAACAACTACATAGTTCCTTTTCTGGCTTATGTATTTTTTTTATGTCTAAACATACCTGTTAAGATTAATCCATCCAGTCATCCATTGTTTACACCCGTTTATCTATCAGCTGTGGTCTCTGGGGCCGGGTACACCCATAACAGGTCACCAATCCATCACAGGACATATTGCCCATATTTCACTAGTACCAACTCAGAGAGGTTTGCTACGAGTGGACTCGCTTTTTCGGCTTTTGCATTAGTAATGGTTCCATGGAACCGTTACTATTGTTAGTACCTGCTTGCTTGCAACGACAACCGCTCTGAGTCGCACTGAAAACGCAACGTCAGAAGACTGTCGGTCACTGATTGGTTAGGGGGCAGTATCACTAGTCACAGTATATTTTAATAACTACTATCGTCAACCGTTAAATTATTTTACGCTGGGCTTATTGCGTATGAGCACTATTGTTATTGGAAGCTACCATTAAGTAGCATTAGCATTAAGTAGTGTTAGTTTACCTTAAGATGTCCTCTAGCTCTTATCCTTTCGTTTAGTACCGCATGACTTCTCTCTATCTCCTGTACATATTCAAGGTGCTTCATCTAGCTGCCCACAGCCTTCTCTGGTACTCTTCTGACAACAGCCATAAACGGAGCATCAGTCAAGGCTGTTGTTGTGTTGGCGTATTGGACTCTGGGGCCACCTTGCTATTAAAGATCCCTCCCCTATTGAGATGCTACTCAATTGTAATGGGAAATTAATCAAACCACGTTGAACTGACCCATGCTATTCCAGCCAGAATAGATTGGGTACTAATGGAAAATGGCTATTCAGTTTAAAGATAAAGCTTTTTCAAAATCTAAACAGCAAATCCATTGTTGTGAAACATGAGACTAGAGACTGTAGACAAGAATTTATTTTATGGCTAACACAAACTCATTTTAGATTTTCTTACATTGCATAGATGCTTTTCTTTGATATCCTTAAAGCTATATTTGGTAATACTGTTCAGAAAGACTTGTTGTTATACTGGGTAAAATCGTCCTACCATCCAGAAAGTAATTACTACATTATGTATTCACACAAAGGAGGTAAAAAAAATCGTTCTCCGTGGGAGCTGCAGGCCTGTAAAAACTCTAACCAATCACCGCCGTTCGGCCCAAAGGACATGGATTTGTCAGAGTTTTGTTCCTGCTCTCACCCATAGACGTTATACTCACCACCCACCCTCTGTCCCTCAAGTTCTGGTGGAATAGCCTTATCTACTGGTTGTCCCAAATGCCAATCATTCTGACGCGCTCATGTACCGCCAGTTTCCGCTTGCCGGCTGCGCATGCGCACTTCTAGTGTTTCTGTATCTGGTTAATTTAGGGGCTAGGTTAGCGATTAGCTTAGCGGTTAGCTGTTGATTGTAGCTCCGCTGCTCTCACTGTATATTTTGAACATGGCTGAGAGTCGCAAGAAGCGAACCACTTTCATGTTTATGAGAAGAATAGGAAGGCCTCAGTAGAAAGAAATAAGACCGGAGTGGATTTGGGAGATTATTTTCACAAAAAACCCCTGAGGAGCGGAAGAGTAAGACGGTCTTGCGCATGCGCAGTTATTCAAAAAGGAACTTGGGGAAACTTCCGGAAAAATCTTTAAATCTAGTTTTAATAAATAATTACAAATAATTACTGACTCAAATTGTTATTTGTTATTATTTGTTATTATTTATTTTGTTGTTTTTTCTGGGACCAGCTAGGGCTTTCTCTGTATATCTTGTAGGTCCTGATTGCACTGCTAGGTAAATACACTTTGTGTACAAAAAAGTAAAATGCTAAAATGATCACTCTTTTTAGAATGACCTATCACCAACATTACTGTGGGCAAATAAGATTTGGTTTAACTGCATGCACCTTTCTAATGTGGAGTGAGTTTTATTTGGCTGGAGTGGGTGGGGTTTTGGGTTTAAGTGCAATTCTAGAGTCAAACATCTTTGCATTGTGATGGTATTTGCTGTCGACACGGGTGTCCCACCATAGTAACCCAATCAATAGATAATGAATCTCCTACTTAAAACTTGGTACGAAAGACGCGACAGAGACCATGTTGTTTGAGAAGATTTACTTCCCTATAAATGACCAACTGCAAGTTCAAAAACCTGTTGAAATTCTCAAAGGAAACTTCAATTTCACCTCAACAGCTGACAAATCAGCATGTTATTGGCCCTGACAGTTTTTTGCAACAGTATTCGCCTCCCTTGCCATTTTTCATGTTTTGTTGCATCATTACCTGGAATTAAAATGGATTATTTGAGAGTTTGCACCATTTGATTCACAGAACATGCCTACAACTTTGGCAATGTATATTTTTGTGAGGCAAACAACAAATAGGCCAAAATAACAGAAAACCTTAGCATGTTTAACTGGTCACCCCCACCCTAAAGTCAGTACTTTGTAGAGCCACCTTTAATAATAATAATAAACAGCAATCTTCAAGTCTAACCAAAGATTCTCTATCCGATTGAGGTCTAGACTTTGACTAAGCCATTTCAGCACATTTAATTGTTTCTGCCTAACCTCTCGAGTGTTGCTTTGGCTGGACGGTGAACCTACGTCACAATCTCAAATATATATATATATATATATATATATATATATATATATATATATATATATATATATATATATATATAAACACAAATATGTGCGTTTCAGCAAGATCCCTGTGGCTTTGTGTCTGCTGACATGGAAGCCATTTTGAAACCTTTATTGGTGAAGAATGGTTGCATATTCAGCATTGTTTGAGCATTGCTAAACAAGCAATGTTTCACGGCCATGTAGACAAGTATTAGAAACATGTCTGAAAGGTATGCATGCCACGGTAAAGAAATGGGAAAAGCCAACTAGCAGCGCTGAACATTTCTTCCATAATCTAGGGTATGTAGGACAATTGATATTTGATTTTTTTTTTTAATATTTGTAATTTAGAAACATGAAAAAAACTCTTGAAATTAACAAGCCTTATAAATAAGAAATCTTGTTTTGAAGAGGTAAATCAATGAACCAAAATGTGACCCTTGTCTTAATTTTCCTCACATCCAAATAATATCCATATATTGTCTGCACATTGCCACGTTATATGCTTATAAAAACAGTTTGATCATGATAAAATAAGGTAATATACACTAAGCGTCCATCCTGAGGGTGTTTTGACCTTTTTAGCCTAAAGATAACCCAAGCACCGAGCGCGATAAACAGCTTTGATAAACAGATGTGGCGCAGTACCACAGAACTATTAGAAAGCCAGATGGTGACTAATAAATCAATACTAAACACCAACATTCATGCTGTATTCCCAGCACTATACCAATCTTTTCTCTCTTGGAATCGTATATTTCTTGTGGTTTTTTTTTTATACTGATCTTGAACCTTTCTTCATTGTTTCCACACTTCGCTGGGAGATGCTAATAGCCGTTAGCTGCTTGCTTGTTTATCCCCTGCTGCACATGCGCAGTGTCGTACTTCCATTGCTATTATAAATAAACACAAAGGGCTTTATTACTAACAAATTAAGCAAAAACAAAGCATAAAACACCAAAATAACAACTAATACGCCAGCAGAACGTGATAATCTTTCACAAAAACTTTGTATGCAACCAGAGTGAGCTACTGATGTATACATTTAAAAATAAAAGTGAAATAACATGGCTATGCACCTTTAATGAAAGGCCATTACTGACTCAAATTCTCATTTTGTATCTATTTATTCCAGCAGTGAAAGCTAAATGAGTTGAATGGCAGGTTCTGAGGAGCGCTACTCATAGCTGGTACTGAGGTGACACGGATCATAAAGGCTTCATTGTGAATGCTGACTTGTCTGCCAGTATGCTAAATTAAAAAATGGATGTAACCTAACACGGGATGGTAGAGGCGATAAGATCTCGAGTCAGACTGTGTCCCTGCAGGCCCTACTCCACCTCGGTACAGCAGAAGGGAAGGCAGCACATTTACTAACCTGAGGTGTTCAGAGGAAAGGGAACATCCCAAGGATGACACACACACACACACACATATATATATATATATATATATATATAGGATATATATATATATATAGGATATATATATATATAGGATATATATATATATATATATAGGATATATATATATGCATATATGATGTGTGTGTGAGTAATATTGGTGCATGAAATCATATCTGAGGTTTACATTGCAGTCACCTTTCAAAGCCCCCCCCCTTTCAAAGTGTTTGTCTGGTGCAGCAGGAAGAGGGAGCGCAAGAATTGGTTTGAGCTGACAGTAGTCGCAGACGCTAAAGTGCATGTTTACATATTAGCTCATGTGTTCATGTATGACCACGTTTTGCGTGCAATCACAGAGCAGTAAAGTCACTGTAAATAGCTGTCCGGCATGTGTGCTGCTCATGCTTTATGACTATGCTTGTTGGTTCACGGGAGTGTGTTGCGGCAGAGTCACAACGCAGCACCATGACAACGATGGAGCTGTCTGATCCTTTCTGTCTAATTGTCTGTGACCTCGTAACTGGAGACGCACTCTGAAAGCAGGAGGAGGGCCTTTCACACGGCAATCACTTCTGCATTTGTCCTCCATGCAACTCTTGAATGCCACTGCCAGAAAAAAAAAGGTGTCTTTTTGTGTGCATAAAGAGTGTACGCACATGCAGGTGGGATTACCTCTTTGATTTACGGCTCGCATAGGAGAATGTACCTTATTAATCAGTAGCAGCGGATTAAGGCAGGCAGCAACGAGTCACAACTTAATATGCAAAAATCTGTAAATTATTCATAAAAACAGAAAGTGCAGCATATTTAAAGAGAAATAATAAGAAAATAATTTTAAAAGTTATAAATCAAAGACAGGAATGGAAATACTTAAATAGTAGGATTAGGTTTGAAATCAGGTTGAAATCTTTATATTTTCTTTTATATTTCTACATATTTTTCTGAAAGAATAACAAATGAAGCATTTTTTCTCTTTTCACTCCATCCTTATAATTTCACTTTATAAACTGAAAAGAAATCTTTGGGTTTTCATACAAGGTGGATGCGTTCTCATCATGGGGAGCTTCAGGTGCTCTACCTGTGCTGCACCATGACGACATATCTTGTTTATGGAGTTTATTTGACTTCCTCATCGAAGTTACCACCAGCTTTCAGAACATGGTAAATACAACGTTTTATAATTTTCTTAAATTATTATTTATGCAGATTTATATAAATATGATTGTTTTTTTTCCTCTTAATGTACCTCATTTCAAGATCGGTAACCTGCATCAGCGCATAAAAACATTTTTTGCTAAGCGGTGTAGTTTGGGAAGCAAATCTTCCTTTTGCAGGAATCTCTGAATCAGACAGAAGACAAACTCGGCTTAGCATAGGAAGTGTGGGCAAAACATCATGAGGGATCCCTGGTTGTTGAGCTTTTGTGAGGACCAATCAACCAATCAGCTTTATTTCTAGAACACATTTTAAAAACTGCATGGGTGACCAAATTGCTGCACATTAAAACAAGAAAAGGTTAAAAAAAAGCAAGTTAAAAACATACAAAACATACAGACACAACATAAACAGCTAAAAACCAGGTTCACAGCAAGAGTATTTTAAAATGCCTTATGTGACAAGATCATAGTGTATTAAAAGCCAGGAAATAAAAGTGAGTTTTTAAAAAGAGATTTAAAAACAGGAAAAGAGGAGGCCTGTCTGATACTCAATGGTAAATTATTCCATAATTTAGGAGCAGCAACAGCAAATGCTCTGTCACATCTGAGCTTCAGCCTAGTTTTAGGGACCGTCAGCAGCAGCCGATCAGCTGATCTAAGGTTGTTTAACGATTTAAAAACAACAAAAGCTTAAAATGAATTCTCTGGCACACAGGGTGCCAGTGAAGAGACACTAGGATGGGAGTGATATGCTCACGCCTATGGGTCTGCGTTAACAAACGAGCAGCAGAGTTCTGCACAAGCTGCAGACGGGCAAGAGAGGTCTGGCTAATGCCTATATACTGCATTATAGTAGTCAAGACGAACTGTGATAAAAGCATGGACTAGTTTCTCCAAGTCAGGTCTGGCTAAGATTGATTTCACCTTTGCTATTTGACGAAGATGATAAAAAACGTTTGTGAACAACTCTGCTGATCTGCTTCTCATCAGATCAGCAGAACAGAAAGAACAGACTCTAACTTAACGTGGGTGACAGGCAGGAAAATAAAGATCGAGCAGAATGCAAAGAGAACTGCAGGATCCCCAGGAAACTAAAACTATATATGAGTAATCATACCCCAGTCCATCCTGACAGCTCTTGACATTAATTTTGAGCAAGAACGTTGTAGCAGCTTATTCCGTGCACGCTCAATTTTGTTTTCTGCAGTAGAAACGAGAAAAATGCTCGCCATGATAACGATCCCATCATCTAGTGAGAGCAACTGCAAAACAATGTCAAAGACAATACAAGCTGTCCTGATTTTAGAAACTCTTGGCCATCCTCAAAATGTCCCTTTTTATGTATTGTATTCTATTTTTGATGTGCCATTTATGTTCACTTAATCTGCACATGCTGGTGTCACTAGCCTTTTCTTTGATTCGCCGTTTCTGCTCCCTGTCTGAACTGAGAAATTCTTTCAAACAGACGAAAACGTTGTCGAGTTTGATCCTATGAACAGTAGGTTCCATTCACAAACTATAATGGCAGATTTATATAGTACATTCACAGTAAAAAGGAAGTGCATCCGCCTTCAGTTGCTGGGTCTAAACTCATTTTGTTGATATAAAAAGTTACGTGGGCAGACTTCACTTGTTCCAACCTTTTTGTCTTTCCCTTCCTTTTATAAAGCTCATATAGTCCAGCCCTTACTGTGTGGTTTTGTAGTGTTGAGGTTAAGTTTAACAGGACTTTGAACATTTTAACCACCAGGTTATTCATGCATTAAAACCATAGGATTGATAGAGGGCGTACTTCCTTTTTACCATCAGTTTCTGTTAGGACGTACGCTAAAACTGATTCAAACAAGGATAACCCTTTACCAAATGGTGACACTTTGCACACACAAAGCAATGCCTGGTGTTTATGTTTTTGTATCTTTTAAATCCTAAAAGGGGAAGCATTCTCTTTGTGTGAATTCTCTTTTTCTTTCAGTTCAATTACACTTTGTTTCATTTATAAGGTAAAACCTTGATGTTTTGGGAAGTAAGCACCACACCTTTTGTTAACTGTGGTGCCGTAAAAAAGGCAGAAACCAACCATTGCACAGATGTTCAAAGGTGCTAACAATGTTACACTTACCCAGAAGGTAACTGTGCAGTTAGAGTTATGTTATTAGATAAAACTATTTTGGTTCTTATTTTAGGATTATGCAAAGCAGTGGTGAAAAGGTGTAAGAGGAAACTGCCTCATAGGCTGCACACTTGCATAAACTAACCGGATTAATCCAGATGAACATCACAGCCCTTTTAGCCTCTGGAAGTTGGTTTTTGATGCATGCACCTTTTATTTATTTATTTTAAGTCCATGGACTCCAGCTCTTTCTAAATGTGCCATTGTCAATGTGTAACCTGTTTCTATTCACATTTGATGAAGATACCAGTCAGTTGTTTGGAGTGCTCCATTTTAAGTACAAAGTGATGGTGAAAGTAGTTTACCGCTGGAGGCTATTTACGGGCTTCCCCTCCCGGGGAATGCACTCTATTCCATCTCTGCGCCTCCCTTCTTCCCTTCCATCTGTCTGCAGAGATCGGCCTGGCCTGACGTCTCTGTTGTGCCCCTCCAGTGCAGGGGCCCCAGTAATGGCCCCTGTCGCACACACAGGTATTTAGGCCTAAAGCCTCTCCCTATCTCTCCCCGATGCCACTGGCAGCTGGACCCGGGGGATAATTTGATTTGGTATTTTATGCTGGAAAAGAGCCTTTCTTCCCAAGCCACATTTGTGCTTGGCTTCTTCTCAGCTCTACAGCCCCCTGAAAGACTTTACATGACATTAGCACATTTCAGAGAGCATTACGGCTTGAAAAGAGATTTGTCTAGACAAAGACAGGGTTTATTTGTAGTTAGAGCTTCATTTCCTGCCTGTTCCTTCGGCTGCACTCTTTCCCTTGCACCTTTTTGCCCCCCCTCCCTCCTTCCCTCCCTCCCTCCGTGACTCCTGCCGGGTGCACAATGCTTGGCGTCCTGACAGGTAAGAGGATTTCTATTAGTTTACCTCAGAATGGGCCCAGTAGAAACGTGATTAATGAAAGCAATTAGTCTTTGTCATGTCTTCAGCGCACTCCCGCTTGATCACCGGACTGCTCCTCCGCTGACGCTAGGAGCAAATCACATCACTTGCATCTTCCCCTCGCTCCCTCTTCATGAGCTCACCACGTCTCAATGAAGAGAGCGACTGAAAAGGGAAGAATGAGACCCAGCTGATACCCATGACTCAGTTTTTTTTTTTTTTACCCTTCAGTTTTTGTTTTTTTTTATCCTGCAAACATGTGTTATTTCTAAGGGTTTTATAGCAAATATATGTATAAGATTTAGGACCCTGACTAAAAATGTATTCAAACTATAAATCCTGATAAATCTGTGTGTCACGGATTGACAGATAATATTCAGGAGAAGGGTGTAAGTGTTTCTAAATGAACGGTAAACTGATCAGGGGGCCTGTGTCTGTCTCCCTTGGTAATAGCAAAAGGCAATCTAGAGCATCACATTTGTCTCCAAGTGACAGAAAGTTTGAAATAACGGGGGGGGGGGGGGGGGGGGGGGGGACTCTCAAACATCCCGGTCCGTGTCATGGCTGTCTGTCTCTGGGCTTTAGCGCCTCTCAGCCTAAAGAACAAAACCGAAATCACCGAGCCATAGATAGTGTTTTTGCTAGCTGCAGGCATGGTGAACCTCAGCCAACAGTAATCACTGCACACCAGGAGAGAGACAGCCCCCCCGCCCAGCCCTCTGATCCTGCTCCGCTGCGTGCAGCTTCCTCCTCTCATAGATCTTCAGAGTGATATATTCACATCTTCATCTCCCGTGCTCCCACCTGTCGGCAGCGCTCTTCCTCTCACAGCTTTCTCACTTCGCCTTATGACCTGAAAGCCTCTTAAATTCTTGTGGAGGATTGAAATCATTCAAAAGAAATGTCTAAAACAAAGATTTTAGTTTAGAAAGCAGATCATCTGCCTTTATTGGGAACAGGCTTGAAGTGCTGTGAAGAGATATTATCCCCTTATGGGTTTTATTTATTTACTGTTTTTGCTGTTTAAAAACCACATTTAAATGTTTCAGATTATTAGACAAATTCTAATGTCAGACTGATTAAATAAAAAATACTTGGTTCTGACAGTGATTTTCAATGAAGGGAAATAAAATTATGTAAAAAAGTAATTCCCTAAAACGGGCAAGTCGGTTGTCTTACCCTTGACGGCAACAACTGGCATCTCGTGTTTGCGACAACTGGCTAGGATGATGATTGCGAGTCATTGTAAAGGAAGTTTGACACTTTCCAGAAAAGTTTTAATTCAGCGATGCTGGAAGATTTTCAAGCATTAGTGTCTTTTTTAAGGTAATGCCACAGCATCACCACTAAATTTAAGACCATACTTTGAGTAGGCCACTCCATGATACCCTTGGTGGGTTATCTAGATGGTTTTGAGCATTTTTGTTGTCAGCAGTGGTTTTGGCTTATAAAACTCTCCATTTAGGATATATATATATATATATATATATATATATATATATATATATATATATATATATATATATATATATATATCTATATATATATATATATATATATAGGATGCCAACTGGATGCCATTTTTCACAGTATCTCTCCATTCAATTCAATTCAATTCTATTCTATTTATATAGCGCCAATTCATGAAACATGTCATCTCAAGGCACTTTCCAAAGTCAATTTCAATCAGATTATACAGATTGTGTCAGATTATACAGATTGGTCAAAAAGTTTCCTATCTAAGTAAACCCAGTAGGTTGCATCAAAGTATTGACAAGCAGCATTCACTCCTCATGAAGAAGCATAGAGCCACAGGGAGAGTCGTCTGCATTGTCCATGGTTTTGCAGCAATCCCTCATACCGAGCAAGCATGAAGCGACAGTTGTTGTATCATGAACACTAATCTTAACTGAGGCAAATGAGCCACGCATTGGTTTACGTGTAATTCTGGACTTTGTTTTTTGTTGTTGTTGTTGTTTTGACCTCCTGGATGAGTCAAAACGGACGATTAACAATAAAATGTCTGCACTTTGCAATGTCTTTTTTTGCGAAATCATTTGAAAACTACTTTTGCGGTCAAATCAGGTAATCTTCGTGTAATAATTGAATAACTCTGATGACTGCAAGCATTTAAGGGTGTCAAACAATCCGAAACAAAACAAATGTATTTTGTTTACTGTCTGCAATGTCTTTCTAAAACCGCTCAAATTAAGTTGATTGTGATGCTGCTGGTGAGCACTTCGCTAGAAATCAAACCGGCTCTTCATAGCGTCACTATTTAACAATTTTCCATGACTCTCATTTTACAGCAATATTGTTTGACTACAGTGACGGAAACGATCAACAATGTCTACCGATGTTTCATCTTACTTGCTTTGATACCTTCTCATTCATAATGCATACTATCGTTTGTTGGCACTTCTCACTAACGGACTCTGAGAAATGTGGTCTCAGACAAATTGGTTAAGACATTTTAGTTAAAAACCTATTTCTTTAGAGTTGCCTTTAAATGTCAGTGTTGAAGTTTGTAGTCCAACCTGTCTTATGCTGTATCTGACCTGATGCTACTATTCCAATGCAATGTGCTTGCCTCTGTAATGTTTTCCCCCTCTGTCTCTCTAATGAATAGCACTTTTGAACAGTCTTGTTATTGAAAAGTGCTTTATAAATACACTTGCCTTGCCTTGGTTCATAATACCATCACGATAGTAGTTTATGTTCATTTGTACAACACGATTGTCAATAAATAGTACGCAACAGTTTTGAACGGACAAACATTAAAAGTGCTTGGCTTGTGTGTAGCCTTTGGGAAGGTGTACTCAGGATGATAGGGCTCGCATATTTTGGGTGTGATCCTATTTCTTCATTTCCTGGACTGGCTGGGAACCAGGTTGCAGCGCAGGCTTCGGCTAGACCAGACCTTCCTCCGCTGCCATTCTTCCTGTCCTCCTCTTGCTCGGTCATCAGATAGACGCCTCTTTGGCAGATATGTTTCTGCTGGAAATAAGATGAACCAAGGTACTTGGCATCCATCCTGTCCTGTCTGCTCTTGACACATGAAAGCGAAGTAAAATCGTGTAGCAGTGTATTGTTCTGCTAATGCGAATTCCTGAGCATGTCTATGGGTGCACTGGTGTGCGACCATATTGAATGTTTGCATCTGTGGCAGTCCGCTAATGTGCCAGGGCTTGTGAGCATCTCGCTCCTTCCTGCGAAGCTCGAACTGGAGACCGCCTTGTCAAGCTGTCATGCTTTAGGACACTAATATCTCAGTTCACACACCCATGTCTTGTCCCATCAGTCAGAAAGGGGAAAAGAAAATTGCTGCGGATACACAAGCTTTTCCCTCCTCAGCTGCCAGTTTCACTCTCCCCCCCCTCGTTGTCTAACGTTTTGCTGTCATTGAGCCAGAAACTAATTGTTTACAGCTCCGTTTGCTTCCAACACTTTGATATTTTTCCCAGGCTTCAAAAGAGCGTGACAACAATAGGCTTGTGACTGCAGGGAATGCTTAGGGTAGCCAAGGCTATATTACTTATCACTTATTACTTATTATCGCATCTTTCTGTCGCTGGAAAGGCTTGGAAACTTTTACTGGGCGGGAGATAATGTTCAGATAGGAAGCAGACTTGTTAGTGGTTTTTGCCGGCAGCTTGTTCTACGCCTAAGGATATATTTTGGTTTGCGAATGACCTTCCAATAAGAGCTCAGGTGAATATCTGTGTGTGTGTGTGTGTGTGTGTGTGTGTGTGTGTGTGTGTGTGTGTGTGTGTGTGTGTGTGTGTGTGTGTGTGTGTGTGTGTGTGTGTGTGTGGTGTCAATTATGAAAACGGTGCCGTGTCTGCTCTATTTTAAAAGCAATTTTGTGGTTTTTGTAATCGAGGCTGTCCTAATGCATCTGATGTTCACACATTGTTCCTTGGCTAACCACAAGCCTAAGCTTTTAGTTTAGGGTCTGAAGTGATTACAGCAGTCGAGAATAGACAAGATCACACAAGATTTAGGGATTAAGATTTAAGATCCATGGACTGCGATCTGAAATATTTTTTTACTTTTTTCATTTGAGAAAGCTGATATCCAAATATTAAACTATTACATCTAGTCTTGGCAGAACATTAATATCAATTAATTTAGCTGTATAATATAATATTAGTTTAGCAATTATTAATGAACTATATTTAACAACATATAAAAATAATAAACGGTCTTTTATCCCTATGTGTGATGCAAACGAATGCTACTACGAGTTTAGCTCAAAATGATTCATACACCAGCTAGATTTAATTTTCATTCAACAAACACGTTTTGTTTATAATAGGAAATGACAGAGGGATCTCTCAAAAGATAATAAACAGTGTTTTGAAAAAAAAAACGCTTTACCAAGAACTGCATGTGGCAAATTATCTATACCCCTCTCAATAATGAATGGAAAAGGCATTATTGGCAAAACAGCCGACAAACCTTTCTGATAAGGGGTGGCTAGCTTTTTACATGTTTCCAATGATAGTTTGGACGATTTATCTTCAGTGATTCTCTGAAGTATTGACATTTTGGCCACTCCTAAACATTTAACAACATGCTCCCTAACAAACCTTTCATGTCTGCCCTTAACCTTCCACTTGTAGGAACAGCAGTACAAATTGGGCCTGACTTCTTTGCTGTTTCATATATTATTAAGTGTTCCTCGACACAAGTGTCTCATGAAATGTTAAACTGTCAGATGTCAAACTCGTGTTAAAATAATCAGTGCACAGACACAATTCAAATCATTTTTTTGTGACCAGTTCTATATGAGTTCCTGCTTTAGTACATCAGTGTTTTTTTTTCTCTTCACTTTCTCCAGTGGGCATAGGTTTGCTAAAATAATCATTTACCATGCCCAACAATAAGCTGCCTTAGCTAAACTTTTTACAGCATAAACCATGACTTACCATTTTGTTGTGATGTTGCAACACTTTGGAGTTTAAATACTAAATATCACTGGCTATACCTACTGGATAATACAGGGCCTAAATGTATTGTTCTGCTGATGTTAAGAAAAGGCCACAGGTGAAGACAGGACAACCCAGTATTTATCTGCCCTTCTTATGCTCCACTAATCTGGAACAAACTTCCAGAAGATTGTAAAAGTGCTGAAATCCTGGGCTCCTTTAAATCCATATTAAAACACATTTGTTTAGGATTGCCCTTGATTGTTCCGGTTAAACTGTTAACTAAAACATCATTAGTTTAAGTTTGTGGTCCAAACATTTTTAAAATCATTAATAATTGCTTTTAGTTTCCATTTCCCTATGTTCTATTTTGTTTCAAATTTCCTACATTTAATTCCAACTATTTTTTTACTTGCTTTTATTCTGTATTTATTTCCCTATGTTGTAATTGTGTAAAGCACTTTGCGTTGTCCTTGTGCTGAAATGTGCTACACAAATAAACTGGCCTTGTCTTGCCTTGCCTTATGTGACATCTTTAATCGTCGCTCACAATTTTACTTAAACCTCAATCACGCACATCCCACTGTGCAACCCAAAAACATCCATGTTGTTTCTTTCACTCGTAACCTAACTCTGTCAAGGGAACTAGCTCTTGACAACAATAAGCATTAGATTGCGTTACACTTTCTTGTGTTTTACTCCACATAACATTAGTTCACTTTTCGCACAACAGTGATCCAATTTCTGTGTTTCTCTGTAACAAGTATTGTTTAGCGTGGAGGTTGCCAGCAGCAGGTTAGCACCTACTCAGCCCTGCTAACATGATATGCATTCACCTCCATTGGGGATATGCTTTGCATGTTCTATTTATGGATGTTGAGTAAAATGACACTTCACCCTCAAAACCTGCCGTCTGAAAGAGAAAGGGGGGGGGGGGGTGGAACGCAGACCAGTTTCACATGTTACATGAGGGACATATTGGGACAAGTAGGAATCAGGCTCAAGCTGTTCTTACATATGTAGTAGAGCTGAGTGATCCACAGGTTCCCCCAGAGAAACTAAAATTTCAATATTTAGATAAGATACACAGCAGCAAACTGTCTTTTCTCTTGTAAAATTTCTAAACGATAGCATAAATAGGTTTAGTGTGGATGCCAGTGAGTGGATTTTATCTAGTTTCTTTATTCTCACTGGGGTTCTTGAAAAACATACACTACCGTTCAAAGGTTTGGGGTCACATTGAAATGTCCTTATTTTTGAAGGAAAAGCACTGTACCTTTCAATGAAGATAACTTTAAACTAGTCTTAACTTTAAAGAAATACACTCTATACATTGCTAATGTGGTAAATGACTATTCTAGCTGCAAATGTCTGGTTTTTGGTGCAATATCTACATAGGTGTATAGAGGCCCATTTCCAGCAACTATTGCTCTAGTGTTCTAATGGTACAATGTGTTTGCTCATTGGCTCAGAAGGCTAATTGATGATTAGAAAACCCTTGTGCAATCATGTTCACACATCTGAAAACAGTTTAGGTCGTTACAGAAGCTACAAAACTGACCTTCCTTTGAGCAGATTGAGTGTCTGGAGCATCACATTTGTGGGGTCAATTAAACGCTCAAAATGGCCAGAAACAGAGAACTTTCATGTAAAACTCGACAGTCTATTCTTGTTCTTAGAAATGAAGGCTATTCCATGCGAGAAATTGCTAAGAAATTGAAGATTTCCTACAACGGTGTGTACTACTCCCTTCAGAGGACAGCACAAACAGGCTCTAACCAGAGTAGAAAAAGAAGTGGGAGGCCGCGTTGCATAACTGAGCAAGAAGATAAGTACATTAGAGTCCCTAGTTTGAGAAACAGACGCCTCACAGGTCCCCAACTGGCATCTTCATTAAATAGTACCCGCAAAACACCAGTGTCAACATCTACAGTGAAGATTCTGGGCTTCACGGCAGAGTGGCAAAGAAAAAGCTATATCTGAGACTGGCCAATAAAAGAAAAAGATTAAGATGGGCAAAAGAACACAGACATTGGACAGAGGAAGACTGGAAAAAAGTGTTGTGGACGGATGAATCCAAGTTTGAGGTGTTTGGATCACAAAGAAGAACGCTTGTGAGACGCAGAACAAATGAAAAGATGCTGGAAGAATGCCTGACGCCATCTGTTAAGCATGGTGGAGGTAATGTGATGGTCTGGGGTTGCTTTGGTGCTGATAAGGTGGGAGATTTGTACAGGGTAAAAGGGATTCTGATTAAGGAAGGCTATCACTCCATTTTGCAACGCCATGCCATACTCAGTGGACAGCGCTTGATTGGAGCCAATTTCATCCTACAACAGGACAATGACCCTAAACACACCTCCAAATTGTGCAAGAACTATTCAGAGCAGAAGCAGGCAGCTGGTATTCTATCGGTAATGGAGTGGCCAGCGCAGTCACCAGATCTGAACCCCATTGAGCTGTTGTGGGAGCAGCTTGATACGCAAGAAGTGCCCATCCAACCAATCCAATTTGTGGGAGCTGCTTCTGGAAGGGTGGGGTGCAATTTCTCCAGATTACCTCAACAAATTAACAGCTAGAATGCCAAAGGTCTGCAATGCTGTAATTGCTGCAAATGGAGGATTCTTTGACGAAAGCAAAGTTTGATGTAAAAAAAATCTTATTTCAAATACAAATCATTATTTCTAACCTTGTCAATGTCTTGACTCTATTTTCTATTCATTTCACAACGTATGGTGGTGAGTAAGTGTGACTTTTCATGGAAAACACAAAATTGTTTGGGTGACCCCAAACTTTTGAACGGTAGTGTATGAAAAACATTTTTTGAAAACCCCCCCCTGAACGTTACAGGGCTGTGAAGTAGCGCTTACGCTCTTACTGAGTTCTTCTGCTTTTCTCGATTTTTACAACCAATAAATATATAGCTCATCAAATAAGTTTTAATATCAAACCTGAGAAAATTCTAATTGCAGGTCTCCAAAAATTATTTAATTTTTTAATGGAATAAATTTGTCCAATCCAACCTGAACCTATATGAAAAATAAGTAATTACTGCCCTTGTAAAATCAGTGATTAACTGCAATTTAAAGTGTTTTTGGTTTAATATGAACAGATGAAAATTGTCCTGCAGAATGAAAATCACTGAAGCAAGCCAGCCTGACAACATGACTTCCTCGCCAACAGGTCTCAGGTGGTGAGGTTAGGGAAACTTACATCTGCCCCACCAACATCACTCCAACCCTGTGGTTGTGTCCTCAGCCCTGCTCTCTTCACCCTCTTCACACACGACTGTTCTGCTATCCACCCCACAAACATGGTTGTAACTTTGGCACACAACACCACTGGGGTGGGTCTCATATCCAACAACGATGAGAGGAGGTCCACAATCTGACACAGTGGTGCTCCAGGGACAACCTCATCCTGAACACCAACAAGACCAAGGAGGTCATCGTGGACTACAGGAGGTCCAGGAAGACTAAAGATGGTCCTCTCTCCATACATGAGGAGGTGGTGGACAGTGAGGAAGGCAAACCGTTCCTGGGCATTCACATCTCCTGTGGACTCTTGTGGACTGTGAACAACTCCCATCTGATGAAGAAGGCCCAACGACTGAAACGGACTGGACTTTCTACTTAGCTGCTAATAAACTTTTATAGCGCTACAATCGAAAGCATCTCGTGTCTCAGCGTGACGGTGTTGTATGGGAGCTGCACGGCACAGAAGAGTAAGGACTTAGGACGGGTGGTGAGGACAGCGCAGGGGATTGTGGGATCTGGACATAGCTTATGCTTATCCAGAAAAGGGCCAGACCCAGATACACCCCACCCGGGCGGTGCACTGTTTTTCCCACTTCCGTCAGGTAAACGATTCTGGAGCATTAAAACGAAAACTAATAGACTTAAAAACAGCTTCTTTCCCAAAGCTGTGAAGGGTATCACACCCTGCTCAGAGTCAAATAAACCAGCAGCCCAGTTCATAGCCTGTTATATCATTACAAGCATTCTGCTCGTTCAAAAGGTTATTTATCTGATAAGATGAGACATTCTAATGTCTGTTTACACACCTTTAGATTCTCAGGGAGTGTTTGTTTTGTTTTGTTTTGTTTGGACATCCGTGCAAATCGCACAGCTCTTTGACTTGAAGATTCAAATTTTTACTAATGACTATTTGCACACTTTAAATTCTCCGGGAATGTTTGTCTAATATATTCAAGCAACTACACATCATTTTTTGATCATCCTGTAATCTGACTGCAACCTGTCTTTTTGACTTGATCATCAATTCACTTGAACCTTTAATTTTTTGCTAATGACTATTTGCACACATTTCTCGGGGAGTATCTTGTCTGATAATTCATGCAATTGCACAGTGATTTAAATAATCCGTAAACTGACTGCTATCTGTTTTTTCTTTTTTTGACATTTAAATCTTATCAGATGTTAAGGACTATTTGCATGCTTTTAGCTTCTCAGGAAGTGTTGTCAGTGCAGTCAACTATGTGAACAATGTGTTTTGTTTGTGTGCTATGTGTGAATCTGTGTGAATTCTGAGCCACTGTCTCAACAAAATTTAATTATGGTGACATAATGACAATGACGATTCTTGATGACGTAGGTTAGAAGATATCAAAAAAGAAGAACACCATGCCCCAATCTGAAGAATTTGGGGAGAAAAACGTAGAACAGTGAAGAACCTTATCAGAAGGTCACAACAAAACCCAGATGACCATCAAAAGCCCTGCAGGCCTCACCTGCCTCAGTTAAGGACAGTATTTATGTTTCAACCATAAGACAGGAACCTGGCTAAAACAGCATCCATGGGGCGAAAGTCGCTGCACACCACAAAGAACACAAAGCAACAGCTCATATTTTCAGGAAAAAATACCTTAATGGAAAATCTTTGGACTGATGAGTCTGTCCTGTGTGTCCTATTGTATTTGTTGTAAAATTAACAGCATTTTCAGAAGAAGGAAGTCTTACTTACAGTAAAGGGAGGTGGTGGTTGTGTGATATCCATGGTGGTGGCTTTTCTGCCTCACCACCTGAAAGGCTTGTTGTACATTCATGGAACCATAAGTTCTGCCCTTTAGCACAAAAAAGCCAAGACGAATGTCCCTCCATTGGTTTGTGCCTTTGAGCTCAAGGGCAATTTGAGTAGCAGGACTCAACCAGTCGACATAGGCAGGTGTTAGTATTTCCCATAGGGACTTTGGATAGTTTTTTATCCTAATAATCTAATGAATGAATGTCACAATCGCCAGGTGTTTGGTTATTTTTAGTCTTAGGTTCCTGAGAAGGTGCAGTTTATCAGCTTTGTACCTTTTAATATTATTTGTAAGTTTGTGGATTCTGTTCCTTTTGATCTCCTGTCATTATTCTGTGCATTACAGATTTAATTAGTTTATTCTTGCTTCTATTAGATCTTGTTTCCCACCTGCCTGTCTTCTGTCTTTAGTTCAGTCATCAGTGGGTTCATTTTGCTATAGAGTCTCTGTAGTTATCGTGTTTTTTTTTTTTATAAGGTTCTGTTTTTCCTCCTTATCTCTGTCAGATCATCGCTCTCTCTCATGTCATTCACCTGTGCTAATTACTCTCACCTGTCTTCCCCTCTGTTTCCTCCCCTACTTAAACTGCCAGTTCCCTCTCCCTCTTTGTCGGATCCTCTGTTATGCTATTCTGGTCCTTGTTATCGCCTGCCTGTCTGTAAGTTGCGTCTTTTTCATTTCCATAAATTATCCTTATTAATTTCATCAAGCCGCTCCAAAGCTCTTGCCAGCTCTTCAGTCAATGAATCAATGAATCAATGACTGAATCATAATACAAAAACTGCATTTTATATTTGCTCAGGTTATCTTTTTCTGGTATGAAAATCTATCTGAAATCTGAGATGTTTAAGGGGCGGATACATTTACCTGCTAAATGTATTTTATAAACAAATTTGTTTTTGAATGGATATCTAGTCTACAAGCTTGTGCATTCAGAACATATTTCCTCATACCCGGTCTATCCATTCTTGGAATAAATGGAGCAACTCCAGACACCTTGTGTTGCGGCATGTGTTTTGGTTCATGCTCAAATCTTACAAAGTTTTTGTTAAACAACCTGAGTAAAAAAAAAGACAGCTGCCTAATAAGATGACTTCTCTCATGAGACCTGATTTTTAACTCAGTCCTGCAGGAAACTGTACTTTTCCCCGAGACACAAAAAGCTTGGCCCGTACTTCAGATGCTGACCGCTGAGAGTCTGCTGGCAGAAGCAGTCTATCAGACCAAAACCGTTTTTCTCCTTTTCTTCCAGCTGCTGAAAACAGCGGGAGTTACAGTTTGCGATTACTGGCTGGGACTGAGCTGACGTGAGTTCAGACTAGTTGCTTTTCGCTCACCAGGAGCTCTGTTTTCACAAGACGTCAACTGTGACACTCTGGAAATGGTCTGCAAATGAACTATGATGGCGTTCAGAGCAAACATAATTTAGGTTATTTTTTCTGGGGACCAAATACGTCCTGTGCATACTTTCACTACCAGCTATGCTGTCAAGGATTATCTGTAGAAATGCATGCCTTTACATGGGGCTTAATGAAACTATGGAAGCAGCACGAACATGCATCTTAATTTCTTCATTTGTGGAGAATACCACGAGAACAAGTACCTGTTGTTTTCAATGAAAATATGTTACTACTTGCAATTTTTTTTTTAAAAAGTGAGCTCTTTTTTTTTAAAAGAAAATCTATATATTCCTCCGTTGTGCTTTTCATTTCTCTCTGTATCAGCTAAGATCAGTTGTTGCAGTAAATTGTCTATGAAAACTCATACAGTTCTGCAGAGTTCTCCTCTTACATCTTAGTTTGAACTTTGAAATTTAAGCGTAAAAGTAAAAGCAAAAGTGGGGGAATAAAATCTGTCACCAGGTCCACTGTACCATAATTCAGATGTGGTGAAGATAACTTCTTAAAACAGTGGTGGTTTCTGACTTGGGCAAGACGGGCAGATGCCTGCTCCTGTCATTGGTACCCAAAACAAGTTTTCTATTGCTTTTTAATTAAGTGCAGTCGATGAGGAGTTGGAGCTCCCTGCTTTGTATGTCGAGTAGGGAGACCAGTTCATGTGCTTTGTACCGAACTTTGTCATGATTTAGGTTTTTGTTTGTTTAGGACTTTTTCTATAATCAGCATGTCACCTCTCAGCCATCAGCCAATCAGCTCAGTCTCCTCACCATCTGCTCTTAATCAGATCCACCTGCTGCTCTGATTAGAGTCAACTCCGCTCACCTGTTCACCTGCCCACTTATACCTGCCTCACCGCACTGCTGCCGTGTTTCTACCAGTTCCTGTGTGCTCTGCCAGCTGGACTCCAGTTCCCTGCTCGTGTTCAGCTCTCACTGATGTGTTCCTCCAGTGTCTGCATACTGCCTTGTTCCCTGTGAGTTTCAGCTGCTTGCTCTGGTGGTTCCTTGGTCTGCATCGTCTGTTCTGGTCATCTGTTTTCTTCTCCGGTTCTGGTCATCTCCTGCCTTCATCACTGGTATGTTCCGTAATTGCCTTTGACCCCTGGTTCTGCTTGCCTCCCTCGTCAGCCAATACACATCTTTTGAACAAATAATTATTATAATTTTTTTTTATTTTTTTTTTTATTAAAACGTAATTGTCTGAATATTGGGTTCTCCAGTGTACAGGACTGTACCAGAATCTTAGATGACTTCCTGCATTGTTGTATATCTGAGGAACCGCATAAAGAGCCCGGGGTCCTTACATGTCCGCTGCTGTTCAGTGGGAGATTTAAGGACTGATGGTGGAAGATGTTAGTGTAATATTTTTTCCTCTTTGATCAGTCAAACTAGGTTTATTGTGAGAAAACATGGTGTGTGTAAATCTTAATTTTTATTCTTTTATATTAAAGTATTGTTTTTTTTTTATTATTAGATGTTTTGTCAATCCACAATGGTTTGTCTCTAACACAAAGTTACTTTGTGATTACTTTATAGTCCTGACAGAAGTGCTTTCCCTTTCCACTTCTGTCGTCAGTCTCACAGACAGCTGCTGCTGCCTGGCTGCAAACCACACTATGAAGCTTCATACCTGCCTGTAGTGGGAACAATTTGAATAGATGGAGAATGATGTGGGTTTGAATTACTGAAAGCGGCGTCAGTTCAGTGAGCAGCAGCAGTGCTGCAGGAGCTCCTGCTGGCATGGAGGGGGTGAAAAGCGCCGAAATAAGGACTAAGCAGGCCAGAACGGAGCTCATCCATTGCTTGAAAACTGCTCCAGTATTTACTCTGGTCTTGTTCCGTCACTAATCAGACTCCAGTTTGGCCCTTTTTGGTTGCACTACACTCTTGTATAATTTTTTTACTCTTGTGTGGAGTCTGTGATGTGGTCTGAGATGCGCTTGTTGCTGGTCTTTTGTGGTCCATCTTCTAAAACAGTCACAGCGTCAATGGCGGCGGAGACTCTACAAAGTAAGGGTTGAACAACAGTTCAAACCGTTTGAACGAAGGCGCGTCACACCAATGCGCACGCCCAGAAGATTCGGCCCGAATCACGCTCTCATAAACGGACTAATGGAGCCTATAGAGGCTATTGCGGTAAATAAAAAGAGAACTCATTTTACATGTGGGAGCCATTTTAAGGGCATCTATGGGAAATAAAATAAATATTTAACTTGTGACGTGCACCTTTTAAATTAAATTTTTGTTTAAATTGCTATTAGATCAGAGTGTGGATTATATCAGAATTTCCTCCAGGCTAATGCAGATAAATCACAAGACATTGTTATTTTGCCCAAACAATGTAAGGACAGAGATCAGTGCTGTGTTGGACTAAATGGGGCTAAAGACCACAAGAAACATTGACGTCGTCTAGGGTTTAGACCTATTATATAACCACAAAGTCTGGTACTAAGTCAGCTTATAAACTAAAAATGACTTTTTATTATTAATAGAGGGTTTCCTGTCTAAGCAGGTCACAGGAAAACTAGTGGATGGTTTTATTTTCAGTTGGTTAGATTATTTATAGTTGTGACTGAGAAATACCAAACAGGCAGCTGTAGCTCTGTCAAAGTGCTACTGCCAGAGTCCTGACCAGCACCTGGAAAATGAATATCACACCAGTTTCTAACTGCATTGACTCCTGTTGTGTCTAAGGACTGAGTTAAAAAAAAAACTGCTTTTGGTCTATAAAGCACTAAGTGTTCCTGGGCTGAAATGCATTTGAGTTGCTTTTGAAGTATAAACCATTAAGACCCCTCAGGTCTGCAGAGACCTCCTTAACCAGTGTTCCTAAGAGCAGAACTAAACAAGGTGGGGAAGCATTTAGTGTCTCGGCTTTCAGCTCTCGAAAAAACCTGAAATGTGCAGAAACTTTTGACTCCTTTCAAATCAGGACTGAAAATATTACCTACTGCAGCTTTTATTCAAAGAATCGGATTAATGGACTCCTTGCCTGATCGACATTAATGATGGAATTGAAATTCCCACGTGCATTTTAACAGTTTTATCAATTTTATGAAATGCTTTTACACCTGGAGCCCATTCTCACTCACCCTTCTGTCTGGATAAATCTCGAATATTAGAAACAAATCCACCACATCCTCACTCTTCTGTGCTAGTTTAATTTACGTTGTTTAATCTCAAACTGTGGTTCAAGTATCACTGGTTGTACTTTTCCCCTTCTGTCTGGGATAGAAATGTTGGTATCAGCAATTTAATTAATAAGAAAACTGCGAACCAAATTAACCAAAGTAGGCAGAATAGGGATACAGAGGTAAGAAGAGCAATTGATTAAGATAATTGATCTTTATTGCAGTCATGATTTAGAATTATTTTTGATTTGACTTTGTTTTGTTATTATTATAATAAAAAATAAAATAAAACTTTAAGACAGTTTAACACTATACACTTTTGTATCTTAAACAATCCCTCTTGCTGAGGCAGGATCAAAAGGAAAGTCTTTGGTCGTCAATGTGACATATGGACCAACCCCTGATTCACCTCATGCTCATGTCCAAATATGACCTGAAACCAACATCATGCAGAGTCTGAACGTTTCCGGGAAATTGTGCAGCGTTGTCCTTTTCCCAAGCTATGAGCGTTTGCAAAACTTTCATTTTCCACTTCCTCCTCTCCGCCCCCACCCCCCTCAGAGGTGTCCATTCATTGTTGAACTGATTTCTGTCAGATCTGTGTGATGTGACATTGTTCCAGCAACATATTTGACATTTCACAGTTTGACAGAAATTAGAAATCAAGATTTTATCATTTCAAACTCACTGGGTGGGACATGTTCATTCTTGAAATTGCATGAACCGCAGTTGTCATCATCATCATACAACAAAAGTGTGTGTGTGTGTGTGTGTGTGTGTGTGTGTGTGTGTGTGTGTGTGTGTGTGTGTATATGTATGTATGTATGTATGTATAGTTTGTTTGTGTGTGCAAAAAATGTTGCCCATTTAAACCATACTCGCAAGGAAAGGGGAAACTTACCACAGCAATGGGACAGAGTGGTAACAGAGGTTGCGGTAGTTATTCTTAGAAAAGATAAGATTCAGCTTAACATACTTCATTCGCCACCATGTGGGTATGTTCACAAAAAAGTGTGGGTGATGATATACAGTGATATCACGCATAGTTGACTGAGAAATATTGCATTTTGGCTCAAAAAATAAAATGTCATCATTTGTCCTTCCAACTGGATTTCCTCTTCCCAGTGGAGTGGATCCTGCCTCTCTTATTACACACAAATAAAGTTACCCAAACTAAAATAACACAGAACATATGCATCATTTTTCAGGCTCTTGCACATTCCTGCGATAAGCAGTAGTTTTGATAGAAGTGATGTAGAGTCAGAGTTGGCTTCACGGCGGTTCGGTCCCTGATTCAAAGTTTCATTATGTAGGAGAAAACAAACAGAAAGACGGCGAGCGCTGAGAGATGCCACTTCCCTTACATGTTTGTGCAACACTATAGCTCAACCCAGACCTTGAAAGTTCAACAACCCAGTAGTAGATGCAAGCTGTTGCAAAGGGGTAAATGTGTGCAGTGCTGTGCAAAAGTATTCCTACCCGCTAAGATTGGTTTCCGTTTTGTCATGTTGCAAACACAAACTTGAATTTTTTTTTGTAAAGACCAACATAAAATAGGACATAAGTGTGAAGTCAAAAGAAGATGACAAATATTTTTTTAAGACAGGTTTGGAAATAAAAATCCAAAAAGGGTCCCCTTTGCTCTGATACACCAAGATAAGATGCAGTTTAAGCAATTGCCTTCAGATTACTTCATACTCTACTTTTCCAATTTAATCTGTGTAAATGCAGCTGTGGTGAAGACCTGACAGTTACTGAACCAACAGCATCATACAGAGCAAGGAACACAGAATACGGGGTCTGGGGTGAAGCTGCAGTGTATATTAAAACTATTAAGTACATCATCTACTTTGACACATCTAAAATAACAGGCAGGGAGAGAGAGACGAACTCTGGAGGAGCTGCAGAAATTCCCAACAGAAGTGGCAGAATATGTGAACAAGGCAAGTGTGTGTGGAGTCCTCAAATGTCACCTATAGGGAAGAGGGGCAGGCAGAAACCCACTGTTCAAAGGAAACCATAATTTACCATAAACCATGTAGAGGACAACATTTTTGCCTCCATACAAAACCTTTTGTGTGGCTTAAAGCTGACTCTTTACATTCACCTGAACATCTTTATCCCCATGGTGAAACATGGGAGCGGCAGTATCATGATGTGGGATTTTATGTGATAGTCACACAAATTAGGGTATGATTGCAAAGTGGAATAAAACAGATGCACTGTTATCAAAATGTTTCGCAAACAAATGTCAGAAGTGCTCTGGCCTGTCGCAAAAAAGTTCGAAGAAAATTTCCAGGTAAGTTTACTGCCTATAGGAAAAGAAAAGAGTTACCCTGACACCTCGTATTCTGAACAGACAACTGAGGTTTTGGGTTGTCCTCGTGAATCTGTGTTGGAACTTTATCTAATCTGAAACAGAAAGGACCTTCTGAACTGCCTGCTACATATTAAGCCCCTACCAGTTATATTAAAGCCAATAATGTAATAAACATTGGTTTGTAAAATGCTGTGAAAACAATGTTACACTTTCCTTCAGCACTGCACTGCACTGCGTTGGTCTATCTCGTAAAATCCCGACACAACACGTTGAGGTTTGTGGTCGTGACGTAAGAAAACGTGGAAAAAGGTTACAAGGTATGCTTTCTGTGTCAGGCACTATAAATCATTATTATGATGGAACAAATGTATTTGAAATGAATGCATTTAAAAAAAAAAACAATTACCAAGGTCTTTAAAACATTCTGTACAGTGCATCAAACTATAAGACAGCAATCAATATAATGGGATATTTTGAACGCACGTGATTTAGCCAAGACCACTTTCACTGCACCATTTCCTCTTATTCTCTTCCTCCGGTGACAGCAAATGGATTTATGTTTGTGCGGTTGCCCAGAAGAACCCACTACTGTACCCTCCCTGCAGAGCCTGTCACCCTTGCTGATGTATGCCCCCTCCACCCCGCTCTCTGGCCAAGCTTTATGATGGAAACTGATACAAACACTGCGATAGGGTTTCGGGATAAATTATTCACGCTTCCAATGCTCTCTGCTGCTGTTTCAGTTCTTAGAGGACGTCCATTTTACAAATGGAGCCTTTTTTTAGATCCCCTCCTTTTAATTGATCCGTGGCAAAGACAATACATGTGTGATTGAGGGCACGGACATCTGCGCGGTAAAAGTTCAGCTCCATCCGTGACACCGCTGTCGGGCTGGTGCGAGTTGACGGGTCGCCGGCTGCCTGTTCACCGGGGGGAATTAGGTGCCTCAAGATTTACTGCCTGGCAAATGAAATGGCTGTCCATGGGCTGCGGGGACGGCACATCAGCAGAGCCCTGGCCTAACGTCTCTACCATCTGGTGGGATAGGCCTTTAATTGAAAAGAATTTCTGGACTGAAAGGGAAGAGCTGGACCAAGTCTTGCAGTCCCCCAAGAGAGAGGAGTAATGAAAAGAAAATAACTTCTCTCCTCTTTAGTGCCTATGGAACCCATAAAGAATAACAGGACATGGTGATATAACAGACGCGCTGCAGTAGTGAGTGGGTGAATAACTTTCATATTACACCCTACCATCTGCTAAGTCTGTTTTTGAGGGAGGAAGCCAATTGGATTAAACGTTACGGCCACTTTGCTCACCGCGGCTTTTAAGACTACCTTCAGGTGGCAGTTCATAAAGCATTTCTTTGTCAGATTTATTTAGGCATGAAAGATGTGTTTTTACTTTTGTGTCAGACTCCGTGCTCCCATCTTGGGAGCGGGATTTTTCTTAAAACAAACACAAGGGAGGGGAGGGAATGGCAGACATCCTGGAGGCCATAGAGGATAACTGATGAGTCTAGCAGGACCAGAGGCAGAATAACAACACTCACCTTTAATGTGGTTTTGCCCGATGCAATATTCGCCGCGTCCCAGACACTGGCGGAGCAAGTAAGTTTATGCGTGTTTGTATTTGAATAACACATGGATTTAAATTATGTCTAATAATGTCAGACATTACACAAATCATTCATTGGGTTGTTTGACTTTTGGGCAGTTCTTCACAAAGACTGCAGGTACAGTCAAGCTTAGAAATGCTCCTGCAGAAACATTACCCTCTCTGATGAGCTTATTACCAGAGTATTCTTGATCGGTCACAATAAGCTAAAATAATCATTAACAATTCACTGAAAGCGATAGATTCTTTTCTTTCCCAATAACAAATGCTACTATACATTTAAAGAAGCAAGATTTCAGAATATTTCTTTATCAAATAAATGCATTTAACATTAATATATAAATGATTTACACTTTTAAATAAAGATTTTGAGAAAACATTCCGGGAGCTCATAATGTTATCAATGATTGCATTAACTTTTAATCAGCTTGATATTTATTAATTAATTTAATTAAGTTTAAAGAGGCACAGAAACAAAGACAAGATGGGAATACTAGGGTTAAGTACTAAATTTACTTCTTAAAATTACTTCTTAAAGCTAAAAGGAGAAGTTTTCTATACAGGAAATGGAACATTTAAAATATCAAAGGCGGTCAAGAATCGAACTTTTATCATGTTTATCATATGTTCAGCACATTCTCAAGAGATGATTTTACAGCCAACAATGATGGCTGTAAAATCTACATGCATATCATGTCATTTAATTGAGATGGCAAACATTTACAAAATAGTTTGGGCCAAAACATTTCATATTTCACAAGTAACGTAACTGCAGAACACCTGGAAAGTCATCATAGATCCTCCCAGCTCAGCATGCTTTCCTGCACTAACCAGACAAAAATACAGTTCAATCCAGTCTCTAAAAGGGGGATCAGTTCTGGTTCTGTACTGGCCAGGCAAAGGTTTTTGACGGGTCCACTGGTTTCTCATTCTCTCTCGGTGTCAGAAGTCCAGCAGCTCACAGGAGCTGGAGTTTCAGAGGAAGGAGTAGTCACAAGAAACTGATCAATCAATCAGAAGAGGAGTTGAACACGCATCACATTAAGCAGCCAATCATGAAAATTGATCTTTTTTCAATGGTATCCTTTAGAATAGGGGTCTTCAATCTTTTTCAGTCTATGGCCCCTTGATTAATGGAGAGGACGTGCAGGGACCCCCTTCCATGTCAGCAGAGGGTGGGACTAAATCTCACGACGCCGCTGCAGCACCTCTGTGACCTTCACCTCTACTTTAGAATATCAAGAAATCAAATGATTGTCAAACTGTCCTTGTATATAAAATATTATTTCCTAGTTGAAGCTATTTTCATATTCAGAGTTTCAAACATGTATGAACAACAAGTTGAAAAAAAAGTTGGCAAGGAATTACCATTTGAAGTTATCCTTTTCATATTAGGGATTATTTTTCAAGATGCCTGACCCTCTAAATGAGTAAAATAAGATCATTTATACAGTGAAGACCTTCCAACCCCAAAGACTGGGAGATCATCACCAAAGATAAATTGAGAAGATAACCGTGGAAACCTGCAAAAAGCAGGTCATTTAATTATAGGATGGCTTTCATTGCTGTAATGCCAAAAAAATATTTTTCTATTGATCTTTGTAAATACTTTATGACATATTAGTTTTTTTTATTGAAATAAAAATAAATAGAGGTAACATTTTTTTTCAAAGCGGATGCTCCCTTACAAAATTGTATCAGAGAAACCTTATAAGACATTCATTTTCGTGTGGCTAAATCTACTAATCCTGCAATTAAATTGTTGATGGCAGCAATCAGTTCAAAGGGATAAACGAAGGGATGTACAAACTGGTCTGGTCTATTCACTACAATTGGTCAATGAATACTGCGGACCGGACAAGTTGAGTTTCTCACAATCATTTACAACTTCTTTGACAAAGAATGCTCCCACTCTTCTTTCAGTTGAGAAGTGTGTAATTTGGATAAAGGTCATTGACAAAATCCTTTTAACTCCCAAAGGAATCCCCCACACCCAAAGTAAACAGACATAGACCCTAAAGATAAACATTAAAGAAAGCTTTTGGAAGCAAAAATCAATGGCAGATATACTGTATGACAGCAGATGAAATAAAAACAAGCACCCTTGGTGATAGGTTTCCATTTTTCTACCTGTATTGTAAACATCGTCATTGCTGAAATTAGGTAGACAGGCCCCCTATGGGGCATTCATCCAAAACGGCTTGTTTGCTTTTAGCATTTAATATTTTTAAATCTGTGTCTGCATGCACATCTCAGGAGAGTACAAACACACAGAAAAAGGAGATTAGATTGTTCTACCAGTATTTCCACTTACTGCCAAATGATGCCGTGTTCGTTATGTTACATTTCATTCAAGAGACAAGCCAAGGACTGGCTGCGATACATTACACCTTCCAGCCCTGATTTTGAGTCAACAGAAGTAGAACGCCATCCGTGGGGCTTCAAGCAAATACTGCCGACGGTGCTCGAGTGTCAACGATCTGCAATTTTACTGCAGGAACAATAAAATCAGATATATTTACAGTCATTCAGCAAACATTCAACAAACGCAGCTTCTTCAAAACAAAAGACGAGAATAGACAGGGTGACGAGGGTTCCCAGTCGCTGTGTGTGTGTAAATGTGTGTGCAGGCACAGCTCATCCGCCGCTGTGGACCCCAAAAGATCAGATAACAGCACTTCATAACATTGACACATTCACAGCATGGGGTGCGCTATTCGAGAGTCCGAGGCGCTTGTGATATACTGTATCCACCTGACATGTCATGGCCTAATTTTGATTCAGTGAACAGCCCCAGTCATGTGACAAAATTAGAGAAAGCTCAGCCTTGAGAAGATGTGAGGCTAAGAAATAACACGTGTGTAAACAGTGACAGATTGGGTGAATTCTGATTGGAATAAATTCTTTCATTTCATCCTGATGATACTCAGCTATATTTATCTATAACTCCTGATGAATCTAATCAGATAGATTACCAACATGTCTTGAAGACATAACAACCTGGGTGACTTTAAATGTTCTGCTTGTAAATTCAGACACGACATAAGTTCCGGTCTTTGGACCAAATAAACTCCTTAGTCAGTCATTTGATCTGGGTGGCATTAAATTGGCATCTGATAATAAAATAAAAAGCATTGGTGTTATTTCTGACTAGGACATGTCATTTAAATTTCATAACAGGTTTCTAGGGTTTCCTTTTTTCACCTCCGGAATATTGCCAAAATTAGAAGTATCGCTGAGAAACTAGTCCATGCATTTGTTACTTTAAAGGAGCAATAAGTAATACATTTATTGTAAAATTAACCAAAATCATTCTCATTTATCACACAGGATGGAAGCAACATTCCCAATAAACAATTGGTCCTCTCCATCAACATTGTCTTAGTAAATTTTTTTTCCTTGAGTATTGTTCCTATTTGAAACACTGCCTGTCATTATTACTTAGTGCTTGTTTAAGATTGGACTATTGTAATTCTTCACTATCCATAAAATGCTGTTAAAAGCCATCAGCTGATCCAAAAAGCTGGAGTAAGACTCCTCTGGATCAATGGAACCACCTCCCGGTTTTAGTCTGTGAGGCAGAAAACTTGATAAAAACTTGTATTTAGAGTAGCTTAGGTCTTGTCTACACAGAGACGAGCGCAGTAAAATTTTCATAAACAATTAAGGAAAAATATCCGTCCACACAAAAGGTCTCAAGACAGCTGAAAATGCAATAGCAAATGGACTGAACTTATATAGCACTTTTCCAGTCATGCTGACCACCCAAAGCACTGTACACTAGAGCCACATTCACCCAATCGCTCTCACTAACACACACACATTCATACACCAAAACACAGCTCGGTAGACAACTTGGGGTTAAGTGCCTTGCCCAGGGGCACATTGACATGTGGCAAGGGGAAGCTGGACTCAAACCCACAACCTTCTGAGTGTCAGACAACACTCAACCCATCAAGCCACAGACGCCCTAGGTATACCAGGCCCATTGGTGGCGCTGTGAAACATTGAAAAACCACCAGGCATGTGCAGACAACTCATGTGAAGTAAACACAGCACCATGGTCGGCGATCAGACACAAACATTTTGCAGACCCAAACGTTGCCAGCTTTGTTGTTATTTGTGACGGTGGGGTGCATGCTGGTTACAGAGAGAGGCGAAGCTATGACGTCATTGTTTAAGAAAAGATGGCTCCCATGCACACACGTAAAAATTTAAACCAGTGTTTTGAAATGTATCCACTCTGGGACCTGGTTTCAAAGATTATTACTTACGGTCTCCCAAAACATTGCATCCATGTGGATGCACAGCCTAAATGACAAAATACCTTTGCGGCTACGCCTAATCTCATCTCCGTGTGAACAATGTCTGACATTATCCAAAACCATACGTTTTGCCCTAGGTATACGAGGTATTCAAGCTGTATGCAAACGAAATTTCGTTCTGTACGCACTCTGTGCATACAAAATGACAAATAATGTTGTCTAAGTCTAAGTCTACTGGAGGACATAATGAGCACTTTCCATCACTCTGCTAAATTCTCCTACTACTCTCCAGTTTTGCGATATTTGCTATTGTTTCAACTTTAACTTAATGTTGTCTCTTTGTTTTTTCTTTTTAGAGACGTGAGATCTGGCCTGCAGTTCACTTTGGTTTTAACGCCGTGAATCCTTAGACCTTGTCTTTCAGTGTTTAACCCTGTTTATCTCCTAGACACAGCTATCGGCTGAGCTTTTACTGCAGTTAACTGCTTAATTTCATGCTATAGCCTTAAAAAGTGACTCATCTGTTTAGTTGTAAAGATTGGTCAAAAAGTTTCCTATCTAAGGAAACCCAGCAGGTTGCATCAAGTCTTGACAAGCAGCATTCACTCCTCCTGAAAGAGCGTAGAGCCACAGTGGACATTTGTCTGCATTGTCATTGACTTTGCAGCAATCCCTCATACTGAGCATGCATGAAATGACAGTGGAGAGGAAAACCTACAGCAGAACTAGGCTCAGTGTGAACGCTCATCTGCCTTGACCAACTAGAGTTTTGAGAAGACAGAGCAGTGTCATGAACCAGAGACAGACGGACCCCGTATTCAGCCAGACAGCAGGATAAGTGATTAAGAAGGTTTATTTTAACAAAAAGGTGCGGGCAGGACAAACACAGAGCTTGTCCAAGGTCAGTACACAGTTCAGCAGACAACGCAGGCAGGGATCAGGCAAGCTTAGAAATCCAAAAACAGAACCAGGTCAGGCAAAACAGGCAGGCAGTCAGATAAGGCAGGAAAAACAGGTTCAGGGATCAGGCTGGCTCAGAATCAGGAGGCAATCGGGTTTGCATCGACAGGTCAATCAGAAAGGAGAACGCTGGAACAAAACTCACCATTGGCTCAGAAATGATCTGGCAGATTGGAACAGACTGAGACGAGTATATGTAGTGGAGTGCACAGGTGACCGGAGAAGAGAACTAATTACAGATGACAGGTGAGAATGATCACAGGAAGGGTGGTGACTAGAGGAGGAACGAACTGATTGGTTGACAGGTGACAGGGGAGTGACAGGCAGACAAATAGGGTGGTGACTGAGAGGTGAAGTGAGCTGGCTGACTACTAGCAGGTGAACGGAGCAGACTGAACCGGTAAAATAAAAAGAAGTACAAAACTAAATCATCAACAAAAACCCAAATCGTGACAAGCAGAGACTCAAGAAGAACACAGAAGCACTGATCCAGGAATACTTTTTATGTTAGAGAGGGTAATGGCAGACTATCTGCCCCCCAGGATGGTGTCACAGCTAAACAGAACGGCAAGCCCAGATGTACCTACTATCATCTCCACAGGTTCACAATCACATTCATCTCCATAGGTTCTAGAGAAGTCCACAGAATAGAGACAGTCTTTTTTTATCAGCTGGTTGAGCTTTTTTAAGCCACTGGTACTGATCCTGCTAAAACAAGAGATGATGGTAGTAGAGATCACACTCTCCACAACAAACTTAAACTATATAGGATCTGCAGCATCTTACTTCAATCTGTTGTCCAGGTGAACAGAGAGGTATTTATACTCATCCACCACCTCCACTTCTTCTCCTATGATAAGTATTATTTGACATATTCCTGTTTCTCTTTAAATCTACAATCATGTCCTTGGTTTTCACCACATTAAGGATAGAGGTTATTTCCACTCCATGCCCCAAAATGATCCAACAACTCCCTGTACTCATCTTCTTTGTCTATCTCTAAAACTTTCAAAAATTGCTGCCTCATCTGAATATTTCTTGCACTGGAGGTGTAAAGAGTGAAAAGGAATGGTGAGACTACGGTCTCCTGTGGCGTTCCTGTGCTGCTGACCACCTGAATAGACACACAAACCCTTCAATCTAACAGACTGTGTTCTCTTTGTCTGGTAGTCTCTGACGCAGGTGATTGTTGAGGCCTCCACCTGAGTCTTCTGAAGTTTCTGACAAAGCGAACCAGGCTGGGTTGTGCTTGTTTGCTTACTCAGGTGGGCAAACGGGAGTCACTCTGTGGTATGTCATGGCAGCAGATCTATAGAAACTGAGTGCTGATGGGTGAGTTTTCTTTGGTACCAGAACATAGCAGGATGTCTTCCACAACACTGGAGCCTTCTCCTTGGTCAGGCTAAGGTTGAAGATGTGCTGTAGAATCCCGCAGAGTTGCTCTGTACAGGCCTTCAGGACTCTGGGGCAGACACCATCTGGACCTGCAGCCTTATTCTGGTTCTGTCTCTCCAGCTGCCTCTTCATCCGACTTCTGGAGACATACAAGTGGAAGGGGAAGTCAAAGGGAGCAATGAGGAATCAAGGAAAATGCAGTTCAAGAAATAATTTAAAGAGACCACTGAAAGCCTTCACAAACTAGAGCCCAGCTTCTTGTCCCTCTGCTTGAGCTACTGAGGAGGATTATGATGGTTTTTAGCCATCTCAATGTGTTTTGTAAAAGGGCCGATTGTGGTAGGAGTAAAAATCTGCCTGCTTCTGTTATGCCACCCCCCACCAAGAGAGGTACCCACAGCCCAGCATCAGCTCACTTGTATGGGGGCAAGCAAGCTTCAAGAGTCAAGGGAGTGATGCAGTGATGACTTATGGTTTGTGTGACCATTCAGCCGCACAGCCAAACAGCGTGGACATGGCTCAGAAGTAATTGATGATGAGAATAATAAATGGTGAGCTGTACAGTATCATTCTAATTGAAAGCACTTGCTCTGCCAACAACAGGAATGCTGCACTAAGTGTGCCTGTCATTATTGGTTTGAAGACAATGGCATAGGGAGACATTCCCCTCTGTAGTTTGGGTATGACCACCACTTTTGTTTTTTATTGTACGTTTTTTCCAACATTTCTGCTGTTCGTGTTTTTGCAAAGTTCAAACATAGAGTAATACTAACGCCCAACTAAATTTAAGTAGTGCAAGTTCTTTATACATTTATTTCATGAAAATGATAAAACAAAATTACTTTAAAAAAACAACAGACGATAATAATATGTTTATTTTTTTTTAATATTCTGGACTTATTATTTCATGTCTCTCTGAAAATTAAAAATCAGTGAATCAGTCACCTTAACACTTTCCGTGAAGGTCAGATTACCTCAGACTAATTGCGTGTGTTTGGATGGTGAATGAGATAATTATGTTGTTGTGGCTCCAGAGATGATTCAAACCCAAGCTGAAGTCCCCTCAATTATATGTGTGAGGTAAAGTGGCCTCATTCAAAGCCAATGAGAGCTCTTGTGGCTCTCCTCGCCTCCTTGCTCTTAAACAAACAACCCAGTCAGACACCGATAGGAAGCGCCTCTGTTTGAGCACGCCTGACCTTTAGCCGCTATCCCAGTGTGTGTCCACCAAGACAAGACCTGCATGTTTGAGAAATAATCCCCAGTACCAACAAGAACTATTTTAAAAACCAGTATGAGAATCTCTTCTGCTGATGATCAGACTTAACGCATTGCTTCAGAACTGCAAAATAGATACAAAGATGCTTCCGGATGAAAGCAAGAGCAGTGGATTTGGCCAAGAATGGTTTGGTTATTTTTGCTTCTTAGTTTTTTTTTTTTCCCAATAGAGAGAATCTTGTTGGGTGTCGGTGTTATGCCATGCTCCTGGGGCCAGCTGACAGGGCCCAAAGCTGGCCTGACAGAATGTGACAGAGGATCCGCAGAGCAGGGACCCGGGGAATCCCGACACAATAATACGGATGGCAGAAGCCAAAGCCCAGATTTAATCACCGTCATGCCCCACCTGCCGATAGAAAATTACACAATGGATATCAATGGCAATCTCCCCATAACGTTGAGCATCAAGCAGCGTTTCCAGGCTCGCCCCAGCTGTTCATCAGTGCGCATTAACAAGGAAGTATCAGCGCTGGGAGCAAATGCTGAGGAGCCCCAGCAGCAAAATCAAGCAAAGAAGATGTTGGGACTGATGTGATGGTGTTTAGCCATTGATTGTGCTGAGACTGTCAGTAGTGACGTCTACTGAAGTTGTTGTGTTTGCTTTAGGACTTTTCAGTCAAACCGCAGGCGACTTGATAAATTAAAAAGAAAAAGAAAATGAAAAATAGGCATTAAATTGTGATAAATTCCATTTGGTATCATATTTGCTATGATTTAACTGTTCTTATTTATAAAATAATCTTTATTATTTATTAAAAATGTATATATTTCTATTATTTGTTTTGTTTATAACAACAAAACTACTAAAAGAAATACTAAAAGTTGTACTCTTATTTTTTAGTTTTCATTTTCTGCTTTTGGTGCCATGTTTTTAAATGAAAATTATACAGAACTTTCATTTTTTCTGGTTTATGGCCGCTCGCTTTATTTCCAAGTGTACATCTGCGTTGTCAGAAATAAAATCACAGAGAAGTTTAATGATATAATGATGGTGTCAGTCCAGAGCAGAGTAGAATCTCTGACTTTAACCAGAGCTTTTTTTTTAATGTCCCATGCAGGCTTCAATTTCAATCAAATATAATCACGTACATGCACACTAATTCACACACCCACCCACACACACACACACACACACACACACACACACACACACACACACACACACACACACACACACACACACACACACACACACACACACACACACATACACACACAAACACACACACAGTCATCAGGTTAGTACTCACTTCTGGGACTTGACAGGTAACGGTCCTGTGGTTTGGATACCAATCAGTCTCCCAAAATGTTTACATTTTTCAGCGGTGCTGCGTGCTTTGACTCTCAGGTGCCCCTGTATTGATTGCTGCTCCATAATTAAGATCTGCCAAAATTAGGGCAATTTTACATGCCGAACACCCTCACACATGTCGACAGACATATTTCCTTCATGGAACCTTTTGTCTTTGACTTCAACTTGGACGGATTTTGTTTAAAAGAGCTTTAGTGACCCTACATTAACTTGTAATTGCACATTTTTAACTTCAACGTTCTTGTATTTGCAAAGACTTTGGCTAAAAGAAGTAAACACTCAAACACGCCTGATATGATGCTGTCGTTTAGGCTGAGTTATTGGGGCTGCTTGTGTTTATGTTTGGGTGAATACATATTTATGCTCCCGTGTTTTTTGATGATGGCTGACATAAAGAAATTGTTTTGCCAAGGCTTTACACCAATGCATATTCCAATATCTTCCTCGTGATGAAACAGAGAGGACCTCTGCTCCATGTGGCTCTCTGCCATGACTCCTCCAATGTTTACATGTTTACGCTCACAGTTTCCATCTGTTGTTTCTGGAACAATCAGCAGCGGGGGCCCAGAGAGAAGCACGAGGAATGGCTGTAAGCCGCGCTCAACTTGGGTTTCGTGATTGGGAGGCTGGGCCTAATTATGCTCGACTGGGGTTAAGAGAGAGGAGGGTGTTCTTTTTCTTTTCTTCAAGGCTCTCTCAAGGTTTTTGATGGAGGGCCGGGGGGCTCTGGAGACCCGCACAAGCTCGCCCTCAGAGAGAAGCCTCACCAAGGGTGAGATCAGTCATTATGGGCCTGTAATCCCACTCATGATTCAATGGCCAAACTCACTAATGGATTTCAGATACTCACAAAATCAGTCGCAAAGGTTCGGATTTGGCTGAAATGATGTGATTGATTGTGAGAGAAGCTGGTGTGTTTTACTGCTGTGAGGTCTACAAAAACGATTTAAAAACTAGTGGAAATATTTGATTGAAGACGTTTCCGAAGTTTGACTATGAAAATATATGTCCAGAGCCTTGACAACCCTTGGGATCTTCATGTCCCATACATTTCTGTCTTGTGACAACTTTATTTTTTTAAAGTTGTCTTGTGACAGGGAGTTTGTGTGCAAAGCTCTTTCAGTTATTTCAATTATGAGATATTGATGTCTGCTGTGTTCCTAGGCCTTCATTATGAAGGCTCACTAACAAATCTCTTAGGTATTCACAGAACAAGTCTATTTATACTGAGATTAAACCAAGCACAAGTGAAAACTGTTTACTTGTTGCATAGTACCACTGTTCCCTCAAAGCTGCGCGCATGCGCAATCACGCACTGCTTCTGGATTTAGAGCGCACAACAAATCTAGGCTGCACAGTAAATAAAAGCCAAGCTGAACTGTAAACAAAATAATAGTAAATCAAGTTATTTTGTATCATCTTGCAACTCTGGTAGACGGTGTTCCACGGTCCCACTCAGTGTGCGCCAGGTGCTGATCGGAGCACACCACTGATTGATGGGTGGGGTAGAAGTCTTTATAGTTGGACAGGTTGCAGTGACCGTCCTTGTTACTCCTGCTGCATGTTAGCTGTTTGTGTGGCTGTGTTTTTGGAATCTGCTTATCTGAGATCCTAGATGCCATTTTTCAACCAATTTGATTGATCTTTAAGCTCTTCTGTTTGTTTTTGGAGTGTTTCTATATGAGCGCATGCCTGAGGACTACAGTAATATATGTGTGGCTTGGTAAATGTCTTGTACTTGTACAATGCTTTATGAAGTTTGACGACCCCAAAGCGCTTTACACTGGTCAGTCATTGACCCATTCACACACACATTCACACCGTGACGGTGGTGAGCTATGTTAGTTCTGCCCTCCCCGGGAATAGGGTGTAGGACTAAAGTGTGGAGGGCAGG
The DNA here is from genome assembly GCA_037039145.1 of Fundulus diaphanus. Lineage (NCBI taxonomy): Eukaryota > Metazoa > Chordata > Actinopteri > Cyprinodontiformes > Fundulidae > Fundulus > Fundulus diaphanus. The sequence continues at coordinate 24,019,508 of CM073137.1, read as the reverse complement.
GTGTGGGAAAGGCAGTGCCTGCGGGTTTGTGAGGTGGGCTCTGGTTGGCTGGCCCGTTTGGATCGTGTTGGCCCCATCCCTGGGTGGATGAGTTATTGGGTCATTGGAGCTTGGATCAGGGTGGAGGACTTGAGTATGGACTGGGTATATAAGGTTTGGAGACTGTTGAGTTTGGTGTGCCCCCCTATCTTGAAGATGAGGTTCACCTTCCAGGTCTGGAGACTGGATACCCCTCTGGGGTGCTGATACCTGGACCTAGGAGTAGTGGGAACGTGTGAATGCGACCGTGTACCTGGTTTTCAATTTGCCTTTTTGCCAGGTTTGGTTTTGGACTGCCCCCTCTCCAGGGCCATCTCAGGTCTCTACTAAGTGTTGAGGCTATCCCCCCCGTCTGGCTCACCTCCGTTGGCTGGCACCTTAACCTGCTGGTGCGATGATGGACCTTAGTATCCGGGGCTGGGTGCTCACACACTACTGGTGGCTGCTTGGCTCCGTCTGGCCCAAGACGGGGCCCCTTGGCCTAGGGTTTCTGGGCTTATGGCTGGATCCACTCCGGCTTAGCTGGCTGCCGGTGGAGCCTGCGGACTCATCTCGCAGGGGCGTCGGCACTATGGCTGTTAGGGGGTTTCTTGGGGCTCTCCTCTGCTCTCCCCTGAGATGGGGGAGGCAGCTATCCCTGTGTTAGTACCCAAGAGAGACTAACACAGAGCTCTGGGAGCCCTTTCGGGCGTCTGTGGTTCTGGTTTTCCTTGTGCCTTCCTCAGCACTCTGGGGGATGGGGACACGCATAAATGCACTCTCGCAAACACCTACAGGTGCTTGAATCCAGGTGGAGAGAGAGAGAGAGAGAGAGAGAGAGAGAGAGAGAGAGAGAGAGAGAGAGAGAGAGAGAGAGAGAGAGAGAGAGAGAGAGAGAGAGAGAGAGAGAGAGAGAGAGAGAGAGAGAGAGAGAGAGAGAGAGAGAGAGAGAGAGAGAGAGAGAGAGAGAGAGAGAGAGAGAGAGAGAGAGAGAGAGAGAGAGAGAGAGAGAGAGAGAGACTAAAAAAGGGGAAAGTGGGCGTAAATTAATGAGGAATTCAGACCAAAACATTGCACTTCCATATTTTATAGACCACAACTGAATGATTTTAATGTGAAAAGGAAGAAGTGAAAAGTATATGTCCCCTTTTTACAGGGTACAAGTGTATTACAGGGATTATTTTTTTTTTTGGCAAATCATGCATCACATTTCTTCAATTGCATAGTTATGAAGTACATTTATTGTTAGTTTGTCATCTAAAATCCCAATACGTTGAAGTTGTAACATAATTAAATGTGAAAAATGTTTGCAACATATTGTGTAACAATGACATTTTTACATCTACAAAATTCTCAAAAGGTTTGTATAAGCTTCAGATGTTTGGATAGACATTGCCCTGAAGTATTTATCTTAAACCAATGAGTTCTATACTGTTTAAATCAAAAGGTATGTCTAGAGTTTAACAAGATATTATCAAAGTATCAACAAAACTGCTGCATAAGGAATGCTAAATAATCATTTTAGTAGCCAAAAGAAAACTATTACTACTGAGAAGTAAGGCTAAATCCCTGAGGACAAGTAGGGGCTCTAAAAGAACGGGTGATACTGATGACTGTGTGGATAGAGAGAGAAAGAAAGCAAAGAAACAGAGGCAGGATGAAAGGGTGTGTTAGTCCCTTGCGATGTGGCCGCAGACGTAGTGGGTCCCAGCGTCAGCCGGGCCTAGCGTCGGGTTTCCCCATGCCGGAAGTGGCGCGTTTCCCCTGGCGACAAGCTCTTCCTGCAAAATAAAGAAATCATTAGAAAGATGACAGCTGGGCCAAGCCAACACAAAGCCCAGGGGGTACCTCAGCCTTAGAGAGCTGCCACCCAGCATTAGCAAGCTGTGTTCGGCTTCATCAGCTTCCCCTTCAGAGGGTAAACAATGCCGCTACCAGGCGGCGCTCTGCAAGATCCTGCACCTCTCTGTCAAAATTTGTCTCATTCCTAATTTTTCTTTTTTTTTTATCTCTCATCTGAATCTTCTTATTTTACACTCTGTATTTCTCTTGCACACATCCCTCGAGTTCCCCCAGTCCCCAAGGATGGAAAGTGGGGGTTTTAGCCAGCGGGCGGAGAAATATTCTGACATGTTAACCCCAAATCATATGTGATGAGTACAGAGCTGATGGCTCGAGGCTCAGGCAGTGACCCCTGGCAATCATGGCGTGTGGCAGCCACACTGGGGCCTCCGCAGCATAGCCTTCTGGGAACACACCGCGCCGCATTCCAGCCCCGAGTGCTCCCAAAGCATTTCCTCCACAAACCATCACTTACGTCTGTCTGCCAACCGATCGTAGCATAAAGAGCCAAAGGACTTAAAGACGCATTAAGGGTGCTCTCCCATAAACCATCAGAACTTGACCTCAGCTGAAATGATTACACTGTAAGGAGGATATTTGAAGATAATCTCAAAAGATAGTGTCATTTTTAGCTTAAAGGCCTTAAAAGGGGATGACTTGATACATCCCTTATAGGAAATGATACTGTACTTTATGATGGAGGCAGGCAACCAAATATGCACGTTTTTGCCTTATTCACATTGCTATGGAATATTAAAGGAATCATTTTGGATTAAGAAAATGACTCGCTCATCCAGATAGTGAAGCTCTGCTTGAGCAAGTTAGGAATGGTTATGCTAGTTTGACATTAAGCTTTGAAGCATAGCTGAACAGCAAGCATGACTCAATCAAAATATAACAAAAAGGCATATTTTCTCAGAAAAGTGAACCAGTTCACCAGGGTCCAAGATAAAAAAAAAAGGGGCAACAACTTAATTTCATATTTTGGCTTTTGTAGGAATTAGATAATAACTTTCTAGATAGCATGGCAAACAACATGTGTATGTCCAGCCATTATATGTTTCAAGGAGAGGGCTCAGTCTTCTGCTGATATTTTGGTGTAAGATGTGCATGCCGACCTCAGAACTAAAGTGAAAGACCTTTTAAAGATGCTGAAAGAAGTTGGTAAGAAATAAAAAAAAAAATCAGTATTCACTCTGGAAGGAGTCCTGTAAGATATAACATGGACACTTGTACAAAAGCCATTGTTAAACACACAAATTCAACCAACCTAAGCCTCTGAATGCATCTTAAAGTCACATTTTATTACAAAATATTTGTTCAACTGAACATGAAACACTAAACAACAATTGGTGACGATCCTGCATTCAATCCAACACTGAAAAGTAGTACCTGTATGGCTGACTAAATGTTAGATAAATAACAGCGAACTGCTAAAAACAGTCAAAGTATGAAGTTTTACTCAATGTTGCTGCAAGAATCAAGCCATTATGAATGCAGAAGTCAGGTACCATCCTGTTGCCCCGACTTTCAGACTTTGAGAGCTATTCCAGTTAAAATATCCGACTTAGTCGGAGTTTCCGACCTCTGAGGACAGTTGGAAAACAGCAAAAGACCTTCATTTTAGACATGTCCTGTAGTGTTGAATGGCTTCACCGGATGATTATAAACGTTTCAAAATGACCTCGGATAAGCCCAGAACTAGATGTGACAGGAAATGTGTGGGATCACCTGACGAAGGCAGCAAACAAGAGACGGCCTCCCAGTCTGAGATTAGGAGAACTTTTGTGAGCTAGTGATTAATAGACCCCACCAAAGAAGACTGGCAGCTGTTTTTGAATCGAACGGTGCATTAAGACAGTGTTATTTTTAAGGTGTGCACTATTATTCAACTAGGTTGATGCAGCTTTTTAAAAAATCTTTTTGTCAATGAAATAGTTCAATTAAATAGCACAGGATATGTATCGCATTTAGTGTTCTAATTCTTTACATCACCAAAACCTGGTCATTCAACAAGCGTATTTAAACTTTCTAACATGAAATCTGTTTTATTTTTATTTTGGTTTGTCTAACAAAAAAGAAGACCTAACAATGTCAGTCCTGCACATCACTATTTAAGCTTCTTTTTTTTTATTGTGAACTTATTGGCTTTTTTTTTAAATTGAACGTTACATGCTAAGACAGTCACACACACAAGTTTTATGAATGCTACCAGTGCAATAAACGCGTCTGTGTGTGTTGTAGGTGGAAGCAATAATCAAAACATGACACAACCTCGCAGACACCTCCAGGTGCCACGACTCGGTTGCTATGAGGATTAGGAGTGACATAGGTTACCACCTGCTAGCGCTCACTCATGGAGATTAATGTGGCTGCTAGAGCAAGGCACACACCAAAAAAAGCACACACACCAACACACCCATGCTAGACTGCTGTCCCCTCTAATGGGGACTGATAAAAGACAGGCTCCATCTCTCACAAAAAGGACTGACTGCGCTGCTTGAGGTCAGCGCCACTGCCACCATAACCGTGTGCTGCTGCACGTTTGGCCAGCACGCCGAGAACTGGGAAACAGGAGGATTTCTCTGGCTCAATTCTCAAATCTCTGTCGCAGAAAACTGGTGGCTGCGTGAGGCCACAAAGTTTTATCTGTGGTGACTGGTTATGAAAATATTTTTCAGGGAATCACTTTGGATGACAGTCAAACAGATATTGTCAGCTCCTGCTGTAAGTCCGACATGCTAAAACGGAATCAAAACTCAAACAAATGGCATGCTAAAACAGCGGCCGTCAAGCCATACGTTCAGTGCTTTGACTAAACAGAATATCCTGAATGACAGACAGATGAGCAGGCCGATAAAAACTACTCTGTGGCTGTTGACACGCTGTAGCTCATTTCCATTGCTGATGTCTGAGCCAGAGGCCTTTGCGGTCACGTCTCAGACTTATTTACACATACAAATGAGGCTGAAGGCAGAGGCAGACGTTGCCCCGATGGGAAGATTGCCAGGACCTCCATTCGACAGAAACTTTCTTTACTGGAAAGCTGTATCTTTTCCAGACTTGGGTATTTAGTTGAAACACATTGAAAAGATATCTGACTTCTTACTTAACTAAAACTGTGACAACAAAAAGTATTAATATTTCATTTACATAGCAGTGTTCAGTAATAAAGAACAATTAAAAATGTATCTATGTCTAGGTCAGCTTAGCAGCACCATTTAAAATAAAATATGTGTTGAAACCGTTTACTGCTACACCTAAAGTAACAGATGGTTTGATGCAAAGAACCCTCGGGGAAGGTGTCATTGGAGAGTGATTGAAAATGTCCTGGCACTTTAAGAGTACTTGGGAAGCAATTACATGGATAATCCATCCATCACTGCCTATTATGAGCCTCCATTAGGCATAGACTGTGGAAAAAAGATACAGCTTCCTACTGTCAGATGTAAATTGGATGCAAATGCTTCCAGTGCTAATGTAAAAATGTCCAAGGTGCATCCTCACTTGGAATGGTGGAGCTGCACCACAAATAGCTTGCTATTTCTTTTTCAAATCTGAATTCACAGATGAAATTAGCATTTTAAACCCCACTTATATATTCAAATTGATTTGCAGGCCACTTTTATAAATTTCTCCTGAAAGCTTAATATATTTGTCTTGTCAAATTCTATGTTATCCTCTACTACCCTCTTGTCCAAATATGGTTGTATCTTATTCCAGAATGACCAAAACGACAAAGGCTTAACAGTAAATTCAAAATACCAGTTCAAAAACGATCAAAACAGGTCATGCTTTTGTGTGATTAAGGGCTCGGCAACAGGCTGGAGTTTGGCAGACCTATGTTTAATGAAATTGAACGCAAAATAGAAGGCTTACTTACTTATAAAAGACCCAATATGGGGGAGGAAACAAGCAAAATAATATGGCAAGAAAAAGGAAGAGCCGGCAATGACTGAATACAAACCAGGAATATGAATACAGGCAGGGTGATTGCTGGCACCAGGAAAGGTGAGTGATTTATAAATAGGGAACAGCTGCTGGAGGAGCAGGGAGACTAACTGAACATGACAAAATAAAAGTGAGTGGTTGTCTCAAAAGGCAACCACTCACCCAAACTCAACAACCAAAAATCGACTGGCACGATATTTGGGCATCCAATTCAATTCAATTTTATTTATAAAGCGGCAATTCATAACACATGTCACCGCAAGGCAAATCATACAGACAGGTCAAAAGGTTTTCCTATCTAAGGAAACCCAGCAGATTGCATAGAGTCTTGGCAAGCAGCATTCATGAAAGAGCATAGAGCCACAGTGGACAGTCGTCTGCATTGACTGATGACTTTGCAGCAATCCCTCATACTGAGCATGCATGAAGCAACAGTGGAGAGGAAAACTCTCCTTTAACAGGGAGGAAATCCTCCAGCAGGACCAGGGATTTATTGTCTTCCTGACATTTGCTACACAATCAACCAGAGTTGCAATTTTTCATTGTGCATAATTTCAGTTGATAGCTGCTGGAGGATGGAATGATTTATTGTTTTGCATGTTTAGTCATAAAGGTTTTATGTCAACAGTGATGTACTCTGTTAGAAGTTTCCTCAGTTTTTCTTGTTTGTTTGTTTGTTTTTTGCATTTTTGTCTGACTTAAATGTTTAATTTATTGAATAAAATGTCATACCAGGCACGGATATGGGTTGAATACAAGTTACACATTCCAAATTATTAAATGTTTTAAACAAAAAAAAAAAAAAAAAAACTTTTCAAGGCTACCTGGTGCTGTGTGAAAATCTTACTTCACCCATTTGCACGCACTCACACATGCATATTTTCTGGAATACTGAGTTCCTTTTAACAAGTAGCACCTGATTGACAGTAGGCAAAAAGATATCCCAAAAGCAGCACATCCTTTCCCAATCTGAATAAAATCATGACCAGATAAAAGAAAAAGTCAAAACATCCATCTAGAAAAGGCTACAAAGTCATTGCTGAGATTTTGAAACTCTAGTGTACCACGATAAGAGTCACTATCTACAGATGGAAAACATATTGAAAGATGGTGAGCCTTCGCAGGAGTGGCTGGCCCATCAAAATAACTCCATGTACAAGAGAGTGACTCCTCCAATGAGAAAAAGACTGGGCAGGTGTGCGTCCCGTCACAATTCACACAAAACTAACATAGCATTTCAGAAAAAAAACAACAACATACAATCAAAAGTGGAAATGGTAGTGAGAGGGACCAGGATGCTTTGTTGTTTCATGACGTGGGCAACTCGTTGTAATTGTCGCAACTGACGTAACCATGAAATCTGCTTTTTTACCAGAAACTCCTAAACAAGAATGTCCAGCCATCAATTTGTGGCCGTAAGATAAAATGCAGTTTGTTTATACAGCAGGAAAACAATCCAAATCATACAAGCAATGAATCTCCAACTGGCTGTAAAAGGAAAGCAAAGTAAAGGTGTTGGAATGACGTAGTCAAATTCCAGGCCTAAATCCAATGAAGATGCTTTAGTTTGACCTTAAAAATATCGTTAGCGATAGAAATCCTCCCAGTGTGACTAAGGGGTGCCAGATTGGTTTGGATAGATTCTCCCTCTTTATGAATGAAATTATCATTTGAAAACTAAATGTATTATTTACCCTGGTTATATTTGTCTGATACAAGAAGGTTCAAACTTTTTCTTATTTCCAAAGTTTTTGGTTGATTAGACAGGTGGTTTTCATTAAGCTGGAAAAACCCCGAGCAGTTCCCTACCTGTGTCCCAGAGCTCTGACTGTAAAATACATTTTGGACGCTAAGCTCTAAATCGCGAGAGTATGATGAGTTAAAGCAGGCACCCTTACCTCCACCATTAAACTCTTATGGATTCTGAACAATCAAAAGTACCGCTTACATGGGAGCCTTTCTGGGCCATAGCACTCACATGGTACTATTTGTTTGGTCTGTTAGAGACTTACTGTAGGGATAACCCAATCTCCTCCTTTTCTCCTTTATAGTCTCGTCTTTTTTCAGGTTCTTATAAGTGATTGTGCTGTTAGAGGGTATTCTTTGTTTAGTTTTTGCTCATTTAAAAGCGGCAGTCTGTTTACTGGGCTTTAAATGGTTGGGATTTGAAAAACGTTGTCATCACAGTTAAGCCCAGGAAAAGGATACAAGGAACTTAATAGCAATGAATAAAGATCCATAGACATGCTTCACAGACATAATGTTGGCAGGAATTTGTCCCAGATTTGTACACTGCCACCAATTTGTGGATTGGCATGTGTTCCTATGGAACGCCTTCGCTTCAGAACCTAAGGAAGTGCATTATTTTCTAATGACTTAGAGTAGGTAGCCAAACGTAGACCATCTGCTGGAGGATCTCTGGTCTTTTGCAGTGCTGTATGTTTATTTTAGAGAGCTGATCTGATTTCAGCATAATGTAAAAAACCAAACCGCTCATGCCATAATTATGAAAATAAGATCATTCTAGTCAAAATGGACAGTAATGCTTCATTTTTTGGAAATGTTCCCTCCATCAGCTAAATCAAGAACTGAGGAGCAACATAATATTAACAATGATTCCCACCCCCCTCATATTTTGTATAAACCAAGTGCAGATCTCTCTAATATCTGCAACAATGATTTCTATGATCAAAAGCAAACACGACTGGAACCGGAGGAACTGGAAGGAAAGCTTGTCACAGTGCTGTCACGCTATGGATGCCTCCATAATGGCAAACGACAACAATGGGGCTTTTCTTTTGTGGAACAGCCCCATGGGTCTCATGCACTTATTCCAGAGTTCCCTTTTTTGCCTCTGCATTTTTCACATTGCACACGAAGCAGGAGGAGGGAGGACAAGACAAAGATCGGAGGTGCAAAGATAGCCTTCAGGCCTCAGGATGTATTGTTTTGGTCTCAATAAAAAAGGGAGGGGAGAGCAGAGCCAAGGCTGGGAATCACCCCTAGGGGCAAGGGTGGAGAGGCGCAGGGATGTTAAGGAACAAAGTCCAGGTGACATTAGGGTGTCAGTGTCGTCTATTTAGGGCACAGAGCAACAGGATCAGTAACAGAAAATGCTGCGGGCTCTTGGACTCTGTCCATTCTGGCGTGATCCTTACAGGGAGGAGCAGAGTCAGAGACCTTAAGAAGACAATGGGAATTTGGAATAACGCGCTACCCATCGTACTTGTTAAACGCTGGTGGTTCTTATAGATTATTGACATGATGGTGCCCTGGAATAACCGTATTCTCTATATACCATCATCTAAAACCATTAAGACACCCCACTAAATATTCTGTTCTTTATTAAAAAATGGTCATATATCAATGTGTAATTTATTTATTTTCTATCCCTGAAAATGTTATTGATTCATTAACAAGTAACCCCCCCCCCCCCCCCCCCCCCATCTCATATAACGGTGGTAACTCCAAACACTTAATCTGGTTTCCGTCAGGCTCACAGTACTGACACAGTTGTGACCTGGGTCACAAATTACCTGTTGATCACTACTGACTGGGACTCATTTTTCGCTTCTCATTCTTCTCAACCTGTCACCAGCCTTCAGCACGGGGGACCACCTCATCCTTCTCCACCTCTTACAGCACCTTGGAGTGGTTCCATCATAGCTGATGGATGGATCTGAATGTGTCTCCACTGAACTTGCCATGTCACAAAGCCATTTGGTTTCCTGTGGTGGGCCCCAAGGATCAGTTCTGGGACCCTTTCTTTTTCATTTGTACATGCTACCACGGGTGCATCATCGGCAGCTATGGGGTCTCATCTCATTGCTATGGTGATGATGATGTACCTTGAGCAAGTTAGCAATGTGTCTGAGACCTCATTAACTTCATCTTCAGCCTTTCTATCACCTCCATTCTCCTGTCTTTCCACACTTATATCCCGTCTGAAGGACATAAAGGCATAGATGCAGCACAATTTCCTCCACCTTATGAGATCAAATACACAATGATTCAAATTGGTAATCCACACCACATTCGACAAAAAATCTTCATTATTCTTTGGCCAGAACATTTCTCTTTCCAGTACAGTTACCACTCATGGTGTTATTTTTGGTCCTCAACTCACCTTCAAAAGCCCATCTGTACAATTTCAGTCTTCCACCTTCGAAGCATTGCAAAACTCTGGCCTACACTCTCCGTTTCTGCTGCTGAAAAGCTCATCCATGCCTTTGTCTCCTCCAGACTGGACTATTGCAAAGCAATACTCATTGAGATCCCTGGCAAGAACAGAACAAAATTATGGTATGTTCAGAACAGCGCTGCTAGGATCATGATTAGCATGTGCAAATGCAAACATATTACCCCCATTCTCCATTCACTTCAGTGGCTTTCCGTCTTTGTCCGGATCGCCTACAAAGTCTCTCGGCTCACTTTCCACTGTCTGCACGGTGTTGCGCCATCTTACCTAAAAGACCTTCTCAGCCTTCACTGTCCCTCACCTGCGCTCGACTCCTGCAACAGCCACCTTCTTCACATTGCCAGGACTCAACCCTGCACCCTGGGGCCGTTTCCCCTCTGCTGTGGAGCACTCTGTCTCCACATTTAAGGACTTCATGGACTGAAATGTTTCAAAGCAGGCTTGAAAACCGTTCTTTTTACGATCTCATTTTTTCCTGTTTTTCTCTGTTTTAATTGCACTCATAAATTTTAATTCTGTATTTTATCTCAATTTTTTTGTTCCTATTATTATTATATTGATTGTTTTATTGACTGTAATGCTGAGATTTTCTGTAAATGTAAAGTGCTTTATGAATGAAATTGATAATTTTTCATTATTATCATTATGGAATCTATACTTAGCACAAACATTGAGGACATTTGTGTTGGATGGTAAATGGCTTGTACTTATATGGCCCTTTAACTAGTCCGACGATCCCAAAGCGCTTTACACTACAATGAGTGAGCTATATTAGTCTGGAGCAGACTGACAGAAGCAAGGGTGCCATACACTGGTCCCACTGGACCCTCTGACCACAACCAGCAGGCAATTTGGGTGAAGTAGGACACAATGAATGAGACGGTTGGAGCGAAGAATCGAACCGGCAACCCGCTGGAGTACTGACCTAATCTGGGCCCAAGTAGGGCCTGCAGTGTTTTATATGTTCTTTTGTGACGTCCTTGATGAGTCACCAAGGCTCTCCTGGAGTAATATTAGCTGGCCAGCCACTGTTCCAGGCTCTCTTCATTTGGGGATAATAGCTGTCACTGTGAAGCCCTTTTAAATCTGAAAGATTCCAGTTACTCTTTTTAATTTGATCTTGAATTTCTTTAAATTAGGGCATGATGTGCTGCTTGCTTAGGCAATTTCATGTTGTGTCATATTTATGTTTTCCATTTGGAACCTGAGGCAGAAAACATGGAAACAAGCAGTAAATGAGAAGAGTTCGGCTTGTAGAACTGGGGACTGACTGGGACGGCTCTGGTCGTGGACTGTAAATAAGCAGATGGTAATGAGCGCTAACAGCAAGCAGGGTGGTTAGATGGTGAAGCAGAGGCTGACTCACGGATCAGTTGAAAAGCGGAGTCCTGGAGAGGCATCGGTAGGTTGTGGGTGGAGTGTGGTGAGGACTCGGTGGTGGTGAGCGTTGGAGGGTGGACAGGTTATGGTGGTCAGATGATGGATTTGGAGTGGAAGTAACCTAGAAGTATCAGGAAGGCTCTTGGGATTCAGAAAAGGAGAACAAATGGAGGATCTTCTTAGGAGGTGAGAATGACCCAGGCCAGGTTCTGTATGGTAGCGGTAACTGGAGGAAAGACAAAGGAGGTTAGACAGGAACTAGTAACCAGGAGTTACAGGGAGCAAAAGCTCAGTCAGGTACCACTCTGGGAGAGCTAATCCTTCCTTCAGTCTTCTGGCTCCTTAAACGCTCCTCTAATCAGACTACGAACACCTGTAGGGCAGTCCACCTGTCACACCCTGCTAGAAAAGGGTGAGAATGCGCCACACAGCCACCAGCAACCTGAACACAGTTAGAAAGGGCATTCTTTAAATCAATGGGTTTGGTAATAATTAGGACTGGATGTGGCTAGTGGAATTATACCAAACAAGTTGTAGTTCACAATTAATTCATGATTCAACAAGTGTGGGCAATTACTTTTCCACATAGGGCCGTGTTTATTTGGATAGCTTTTTTCACTTAATAAATGAAATAATCATTTTAAACCCCAGTTTTATATTTACTCAGATATGTTATTTGTTTGATAAGATGAATTATGTACTTGTTTCAAAGTGTCTTTTTCACAACACTGTAAGCTGTGCTGTTAAGGATGTAGAAATACAGGACCATCCTTACATTGGCTTTGTTTCTTGGCAAACAACAGTAAGTTGTAGCTGTATTTCCTAACAGCCCCAAGGGGGTGGTGTAGAGGTAAGAGAACACATTGCGCAAAACATATCACCTATTGCTGGAACACAAATAGGACACACCTCAAGAACCAGCTATAGCAGTCAGTAGTGCTAGCTGGGAGCAGCGATAGGCGTGTAACGACTGCTGATGAGTGATGATTGGAGGCCTTCGTTCACAATCAGGAGTCCCCAGTGACCTCATTTCTCTATACCTAGAACTAACTGAGGACTGCCAGCAACCATACTCAGGAATAATACCCCTGGATTTGGTTTTGTATTCAGACCTCGAGTGAAATTACCAACAGGATAAATGCAATTATTTGTTTGGAAGTGGCAGTTTGTGCTTTATGGCTGAGATCATCTGTCCCGTAACAACGGATTAAAAAAGACAGAGAAAGCTAAGTGGAGCAAATCCCTTGAGAAAAAAAAGATAAAACTTCCCTTCTCCCTCTGAAATCTGCGTCTGAGTAACACAATCAAAAGATTAAAAGTGAAACAACTGGCCCGATCAGTAATCAAAATCACAAATCTTTCCTTAAGTACGATTAAGTCATGGCTTATCCGTGATTGTCAGAGACAGTGGACTTTTTTGTTGACTTCAGCAGCATTCATTTGACTTTTTCCAGGTTTCCGTTTGCGTCTCATCTCGCTGCCATATTAAAACACAATAAACCACAAAACAAATATTTGTTTTTGTTTTTCTCCGTGGAAGCCGGGGGCTTTGAAATCCAAACCAGCGACATTGTTGCTCAAACCAGTGCTGTGAAATCTAGAGTGACAAAGCATTTTTCTTTCTCGCAACAACCCTTTGGCCAGACTCTTTTAGCAACTGCAGATGTTTTTTTTTTTTTTTTGTCATCATTTGGAAAATGTATTCCTGCCTTTTTTCCTCGGTCGCATACTTAATCCTTTGTGAAGGCTTGTGGTTATTTGCGGTTGTAATTAGGCTGTTTCCATTAAGAAATATTACTGCTAAATGGATCCATTACTCTAGACCCTCCTTCGTCATCGGAAAATGCTCGACCACCATGGTGAATGGGGGGGGGGGGGGGGGCAGCCAATACCTCAAAACAAAAAAGAGTCACACCTGTGTGAGACAGAGGCAAAAGCAGGGTTGCACATGGTAATCCAAATCAATTACCTGCTGCTTATCATGGTTCAGACAAAGTAGCTAAAATATCCTTTCAAGTCAACTTATTTTTACTTGAAATTTTTCACTTTTTGGTGCATGGTTAGAATGCAACGACATTACTTTTGAAGACAACCCCAAATCAACGAGGTTTTAATGGGTGCATCTAATTTCAGTTGAAGTCATGGAAGTGCCTGAATAAACTTAGCAGAACTGAATATGTACGTGCACCCGTGAAAAACCTCCCAGCCAATGCCAGTGAGCTTTTGTTGTAGGCACTGTGATGGTGCGGGGTCGGCGTCTCCCTCACTGCAAATACATGAATTATCCTCAATAAAGGAAATTTCATTGCAGAGATGACATTCTGGAAGCAATGGCAATCCCATATTGCTACTCTTTCCTTCAATGCTCTCCGGTCAGAGCAGGGTTTATCAGCGAATGACTCCAGAGTTTGAGAGAGGCGACAGGTTGGAATGGCCTGTCTGCCTTCCCAAAGTCAGGACCTAAATCCAGTTAAGATGCTTTGGCATGGTCTTAAAAACACTGGGTTGTTCAAAACCCCACAATGTTGCTGAATTAAATAATTCTGCAAAGATGGCTCCAAACTTCCTCAACAGTGATGGAAAAGACTCATAGACGGATATCATAAACACTCGATGGCTGTTGGGGTAATGTGAAAAACTATGCCCAGGGAGGAGCAACCAGGTTTAGGGGGTAATTACTTTTTTTTTTTTTTTTTTTGCATGAGGCCAAGTTGGTTTGGGAAGCTTTATTCTCTTAAGAAAATTAAAACTGTGTTTTATTTTTATTCAGGTTTGAAGATCTGTGACATGTAAGTGTGACCGAAAAAAAAACTAAGAGAAGAAATCTGTGAGCGGGGAATACTTTTTTACAGCAATGTAAATGTGGCAGAACCCTGGCGTTGGGAGATTATTTTTAACACTGGAAAAAGTTTCACATGATCATCTCAATAAAAGACATCCGTCTCTGATTTTGTTTGGTAAAATGAATCCATGCTGGACAGCCAGCGGTAATCAATCCAGCACTGTTTAATTTGCTGTCAGCTTGCGTAGCGCGGAGCTGTCTGTCTCGCTTTGTTGGCTTTTGTTGACAAATGCTCGGCTGACTTGAAAAAAAAAATCAATTCAAATTAGGCAAATCCCTCTTCCCTTTGGTCCTCTGATGAGAGCTGTGCGGCATAATAAAACTCAGCAAGGCGCATGAATAATCTAAACGAGCTGTTTTCCCCATTAAATTGTACTAACCTGTGTCTATAAACAAAAGATGAACAGCACCACAGAGTGGATTTTTGTCTTTGTCCTTCTCAGCACACCTGGACTTGTCTCTGCTCTGCACCTGCCTGACTGCTTTCAGAGTAAACTTCTCCCAACCTGTCATTTACATGTGGGTCACATCCTATTCAAATGCCTCCATCTAAGCAGAGGAGCATTTCAAAACAGACGTCCCGCTGACCTGGAATTATGCACCGATTTGGATGAGGTCTGAGCAGATGCAAAAAATTATAATAATCAAATTAATGCAACTGTCAATAAACTTTCAGTAGTAAATTTTATCAGCTTCTGGCAGCTCCTTTTACTTTTTTGTGTTTAGTTATTTAAACATTGCTCAAGCTTGGTCAGATTAGGCAGAGACCATTTGTAAACATCAGTTTTCAACTCTTGCCACTAATTCCCAATTGGATTTATGTCTGGACTTTGACTGGGCCATCACATAACAACACTTTGATATAAAATAGGGGTGTCCCGATACCATTTTTTTCTAGACCGAGTACAAGTACAAGCACTTCAGTTCAGATACTTGCCGGTTCCAAATAGTGACACTGAGTACTTTATAATTTGGTACTTATATATCACAAATAACTTAACAATATCATTGACCACTGAAAATGACTGATCATCAAGGGCGATGAATTCGGTTAGTGCTTCAGTTATTTCCTCTCCTTCTTTAACTTTTGGAGAGTCAGCAAACAACCTCTTGGTGTATAGCACGATGGTATTGGGCCTGATACCGATACCAGTATCGGTATCAGGCCACCACTAATCTAAACCATTATAGCCCTGACTGTATGTTTAGTATTGTCCTACCAGAAGGTGAACTTTTGTGGTCTCTAATAGGTTTTTCTCTTACATCGCCCTGTATTTAGCCCTGTCCATTTTCCCTTCAACACTTTTCCCAGCTTCCCAGTCCCTGCTAAAGAAAATTATCCCCACAGCATGATGCAGTGACGACCATGTTTCACCTTGGTGATGGTGCATTCAGGTTGATGTGTATTTTACGTTTTCCGTCTCACACAGCTTTTGCATGTTGGCCAAAAAGTTTCATGTTGCTTTGACATGACAGAGCACCTTCTTCAACATGTTGGCATGGTCAAGACCTTGGATATTATTTTTGTAGCTCACCAAGCTTTTAGGTTCTCCCCTGACCTGTCTGGCATATTCCTGGCTCTCCGTGGTCCTATTTCTTCACAAATGTTTGGTAGCAAATCTCTGAGGCCTTTTACAGAACATCTGTATTAATACTGAAATTAAATTACACACAGAGGGTATCTATTAACCAATCAGGTAACTTCTGAAGCCATTTGATTGCACTAGATTTTATTTACAGTTATCAAAGTTAAATGGGGATGGATACAAATCCGCACCACACTTTTCAGATTTCAATTCCATTCAATTAAATTTTATTTATATAGAGCCAATTCACAACACATGTCACCTCAAGGCACTTTACAAAGTCAAATTCAATCAAATCATACAGATTGGTTAAAAAGTTTACTATCTAAGGAAACCCAGTAGATTGCATCAAGTCTTGACAAGCAGCATTCACTCCTCATGAAAGAGTGTAGAGCTACAGTGGACTGGCGTCTGCATTGTCGATGGCTTTGCAGCAATCCCGCATACTTAGCATGCATGAAGCGACAGTGGAGAGGAAAACTCCCCTTTAACAGGAAGGAAAAACTTCATCAGAACCAGACTCAGTGTGAACGGTCATCTGCCTCGACCGCTTGGTTGTC
Source organism: Fundulus diaphanus (assembly GCA_037039145.1). NCBI lineage: Eukaryota > Metazoa > Chordata > Actinopteri > Cyprinodontiformes > Fundulidae > Fundulus > Fundulus diaphanus. Next base: position 24,003,131 of record CM073137.1, on the reverse strand, counting down.
AGAGAAGACAGAGCAGAGACACAAAAACACAGAAGCATACATTGATCCAGGAATCCTTTCTATGTTAGATGGTAATAGTGTCAAAAAGGGCATCTTTGATGTGCCCTCCAAACCTGTGGGTATGTTCTGATCTTTATATTGGAGAAACCAAACAACCTCTCCACAGACGCATGGCTCAATACAGGAGAGCTACCTCCTCAGGTTAAGACTCTGCTGTCCACCTACACCCTAAGGACAAAGGACAATCTTTTGAGGGAGGACAGATGGTTTGAAAGGAGTGTGAAGGAAGCCATCTACGTTAAGAGAGAAAAACCAACCTTAAACAGAGGAGGAGGACTTAGGTTCCAACTCTCAAAAACTTACAACACAGCAATAGGGTTGATTCCTTCCAATTATCGCCACAATCCTCACCTCCATACAGGTGATCAAAACATCGTTCCTGTTGTTGGGCAATACTATAAAGCTTGGAACTCCACACGACTCCAGACATTTTGAATTGAGAAAGCTTTCTGGATTGAAGCGAAATTTCTTCAAACTTCGGAAAAAAGTCCAGTATTTTTGTTTTTTAACTTTTTTGGAATGACCATGACCTGGATGACTGAGAATCTTCACCAGTCAAAAAGGAAAGTTTTCAGGCTAGTCTTACAGTAGACAGGGTGTCTGCCTCACGGACCAAAGCTAGGAGCTGGTTCCACAGGAGAGGAGCCTGATAGCTAAAGGATCTGCCTCCCATTCTACTTTTAGAGACTCTAGGAACCACCAGCAGACCTGCAGTCTGAGAGCGAAGTGCTCTGTTAGGAACATACGGGGTAATCAGAGCTCTGATATATGATGGAGCTTGATTATTAAGGGCTTTATACGTTAGAAGAAGAATTTTAAATTCTATTCTTGATTTAACAGGAAGCCAATGAAGGGAAGCTAAAATTGGAGAAATATGATCCCTCTTGTTGATTTTCATCAGAACTCTCGCTGCAGCATTTTGGATCAGCTGAAGACTTTGAACTGCATTTTGTGGACTTCCTGATAGTAAAGAATTACAATAGTCCAGCCTTGAAGTAACAAATGCATGGACTAGTTTTTCAGCGTCGCTCCTGGACAAAAGATTTCTAATTTTGGCAATATTCAGGAATTGTTAAAAGGAAGCCCTGGAAACATGTTTAATATGGGATTTAAATGATATGTCTTGGTCAAAAATAACACCAAGATTTTTTACTTTAGTAGCAGAGGCGTTTGTGGTTGTGGCATGACAACATGTGGGAAGCTTAAAGGACTGTGAATGCTTTTGCAAACCACTATATACACCACAGTGGCAAAATGGTTGTTTTCTGCCTGGCAGACAAAGTATTTATTTTAATCTTACTCGTTATTTCCAGCAGGCGGGATATTATAGCAAGGGCAGCAGAAAAACAAATCACACACCAATCCAATGCTTAGCCTGCAATACCAGCATGCTTAAATGAAAACCTACTCAAGAAAAAAAAAAAGCCCGAGTCACATGAAATAGAGAAATGAGTAAAAGACCTAAGGCAGCCAAAAGGCTCTGAATTTTTAGTTTTCTGTCTATAGACTGGCTCATGGAAAGATTTTGGGTCTGGAGCTGTGCATTATATGTAGCTATGATGATTGAGTTAAACATTGCCAGGATAAAGTCTTCTATGATGCCAAGAAATTAAATCATGCTGAAACATACCTGGAAGGTGTAATTTTATGCAAAGAAATGAGGTGTTTATATTAAGCACAATGAAGACAAACTAGCACAGTGGCCACTCTTTCCTGTGAAAGTGATCCCATCTTTACGGCTCTCTCCGCTGCTCCTTACAGATCTGTTTCCCAGAGGTATTTGATGAGGAGAGCAAAAGCTGGAGGAAATGTGGGTCTGCAGCCTGCATTCTAACAATGGCTCTCCTCAGACCCCCAGCCCAAGCCCAGCCAGTCATGAAACACCATGGAGATGTTATTGACCTCAAGGTTAACTCTCCTCAGGTAAGCCTGGGAGATAATGGACAAAGAGCAGTTCTTTTACAGGTGGAGTGACACGGCATATCCGCGCCGCACAGCTCCTCTCGCATTGACAGATTTTCTAATTCACTGCAGATTCCCATAAAACTGGGTGGCCAGGGCCTGCTCTGCCCAACAGAGGGCCCATTCATGCTGGGTGGGATAGGGGGCCTGGCCAAATTAACCTGGATTAATTTAAAAGAGCAAAAGGTCTTTACATCCGTATAAAATGAAGATCAATAAATTAAATGTCCGGGTCAGGATGTCAAGTTGTGGCGATGATCGACTTGCATACAGGGAGTTACGTTCCTTGGCTCATACAGGGCTGAAAAAAAAGAACATGAGAGAGAGAGAGCCTTAATTACTTTGTTCTGAGGAAGAGAAGTGCTTCCATGCCTCTCTCTTTACATGCTAGAGTTGTGCTTCTATAAACACACTCATGCCAGTAAAGAATGTTCATTATTTCTCTCATTTGGCCTTAGGATTAGTTACTGCAACAGAAAAGTCATCAAAGAAACCACTCAGAGATGTTTGTATTCCACACTGAGAATAATTACTTGAACATATGATTCATGTCTCTTAGGATTTTCCACATTTTTTCTCAATTTTTATTAAGATTGAAGTTATTTAAGAAAAGATTTATAATTGTTATGTTAAAAAATACTGTATTCTGCATTTGTGTTAGAGCGGCTCAAATTCAACCCGAACCACATCATGTCATTCACTACATGATCAATTATCCAGTAAGGTCAGCCTTGTACAGAGGCCATCTCATCATGCAGCCATTAATATCTAAACAGTGTCTGCCTGGAGATGACATGTAGGACAATGGAAAGAGGGCCTGAGAAATTACCAAGTAGGCTTAGCCCAAGCTGTTAGTAAATTAAAAAGACTTAAAGAAACAGGTGCCCAAAATTTCCATTACAGGATGTGAGGCAGATGAGCTAGAGAGTGTCTTTAAGGTTGGTTGAATTTTTAAGTCAAATACTACATATATTGATTAATTGGCATGAGATGCAACAGGTGCAACGTTTAATTTGATTTAGGACATAATTCTTGTCGCAGAATCTCAGCCACTGAGATGACAGGGTAAAGAACCTGCATTTGTTTCTTTCTTTCTGTCTTTGTATGAGCAGCCATCATTTTTCAGCATCTTGCTTCCTGACGGTGGTCAGAACAGTCCCAGTGTTGAGATTCAGGATAGAGATTAAGGGTTTTCATGAGGGTATCGAGCAGATGGCTTCATAGACTAGGGTCCATCAAATAGTGAATTTCTGCCAGCTAAATAAATTCAAATATTTCTTGGCAATTTGAGTAAACATTATATCCATCATTTTATCACTTTAAAAAAAATGTGCCTTCTTAAGCCAAGCAGCATTTGTGTTTTTATGCTAAACTAACTCCCCAGAGAAAAATCCCTTTTGCCTGGAGAATTAAAATAAAAAAAATCACAAGCCATAAAGACATCTATAAATCATTCAGAAATGCTGAATCCATCTTTTTTAATATTTGATGACATTTACATTAACTGTAAAGATCTTGTCATTGTTGTGACAGAGAGTTGCTTTTCTAAACTCAGCAACGTTCCACTGGCCACGCTGACTGCCTGCACCATGGCTGCTAAGTTAGCTTCTACAAAATGAGTCACAAAACCATAAGATATGATGCTATATGCAGCATATATAATTTTCTATTTTTCAATATTCCCTGTGTTAAAAAACTCAATTTTTCAATATACAGTTAATTCACTATCATATATCCTCCTGGCTCTGATTGGTTGTTTGTGACTAGGAGTGGTGTGTTCTGCAAATGGCAGTAGGACCAATGGGAAGAGCCAGAGCTTGAGTTTTTTTCCCCCACAGATTATCTCTCATATTTTACTGTCAAGACATAGTGATAGCTTTAATAAAAATAAATGTATACAAAAGTTACCTACTGCAGCTTTAATCCAAAAAGTGAACAAGAACTGCTGTTAATTTTTGACAGGTTCGGCGAAGACTTTCAAACATAAATTCAATTTACAAAAAATGGCTGGAGAAATGTTTTTATTATTATTAGTAGTATTTGACCAAAAAAAAAAAAATAACAGAGAGTGCTTTAATTGCAAAAAACTGAAATTTAAGGGATTAAACGTTTAGAAAAGTAATGAACGTTTCCCATATGATGAGGAATGAAGTTAGTGTTTAGTAAAAATGGGGAATCTATGTTCATATTTAATATTGACTGGCAATCTTTAAAAGAGTTTTTTGGGGTGGTTCAAGAAATACATGTGGACCACAAGTCACGGGTCACGTTACATTGTTAATTTTCAATATCGACTGTTGCCAAACGATGGTAAAATTGAAATTTACAGTTTATTATCTAGTAAATAGATAGTAAACTTTGAAAAAGTTGCTTGTTTTGCCCTGTAGATAACTGGAAAATCTACCTGTGTTTAAAGTTAAATATAATTTTTTAATACCAAACAAAATTTGGACAACTAATTTTGTTTTAACTAAGAATTTGTATAAATAAAACCAAATATTCCAACAGAAAGGTTCCTGTAACGACCAACATGTTTGGTCCTGATCACACTTCTCCATTTACAACAAGTCTTATAAATGTGTTTGTGTGTGGTGTGTTGGTCCATGACTGCACATGCACAACTCTTATTGTGCACATACTAATTTTTTTTAAAGGCCCTTCTCTGAGAATTCATTGTCTTGATTCTCCATGATAATTCCTCCCAAATCTCCAAACTGAGATCTCTTTCAACACTGTCCTCTGTAAATACTCCTAATTTCAGCACCTAATTTCTTTTTTATGTAGCTTTTAGAAGGTCTTTTACTAGTTCATATGGTTGGAATTATGTAATATAAACTAAACGCTAAAACCAATACCCTGAGTTTCAGGAGATCTAACTCTAATTTTTGTAATCCTGCACATGTATTTTTATTGTTTGATATTATTTCCAAAGTAAAACAAAATCTATACAGCAATTTTCATTTGTTGATCTTTCCCCTCAGCTATCAGTCTTGCGTTGCCCACGGTGACTTTGTTAATGAAATACCAAAGTGGTTGCTGCCAGCAGGATACTTCCTCAGATTAGCAGGGCTGTTTACACAGTCCCCTGGTAATCTGGGCCACAGGGGACATACCTGTACTGTGTCAGAGGCTAAGATAGAGTTACACTGTGTAACCAACCAGCCACAACGGCCAACACCAGAATAAGATCTAGACGGTCCAGGGAGATTGGCCGGGATCCAGTGGGGTTGGCACTGGGTACAACTGGTCCTGTCTCCTCTTGGCAGAAAAAGGAGAAGAAAGGAGGAGTGCTGTGTGCATTGTATGCAATTGTTTTCTGTTATCATTATTAAAAAATATTTTTGGTAGTTAGCTGTGGATCTATATTAAGAGACATTAATGAGACATTGCTGACACACAGGCTAAAAAATGAACCGTGATTTATGATCTTAGACAATTACTGCACACAGATAGAACAATATTAGCCTCTGCCGTGACAGGAAGTGGATTTAATGGAGCTCAAGGGAAGACAAATAATATATAGCTCCAGTGTTTGAACTGCATGTTTTATAATCGGAGATGCACACACAAAAAGTACAAACACTGTGTGGACACGCACTTACAAATCTGTGTGAGCATATAGTCGCTGGTCTTTCTTCTTGGTGCCTTTCTCTCTCTCTCTGTTTATCCCTCAGCTGCTTCCCTTTACAAACACAGGTCTGGGTACAATAGGCAGGGATGCTCACCATCTGTTCACCTGCCAACAAACACACAAGATGCCACTTTTAGCTCAGGTCCATTTGGAAAACTGTGTTTCGGTTAAAATCTGAGGGGTATACTCAAACAGTAAGGAAATATCTGATGCCTTAAAAAAGGATCCATAGCCGCAGTTCAACGTATTGTCATTTGAATTTTTGAATATCATACACACAGGATAGTTTTTAGAAAAGTTTTCATCCACACAAATCCGTATAAATTCACCACTGAGTGTTGTTATAAACATGCCAGATGGATGGGGGGGCAGTGTATCAATAAGTTGAAACCTATGTGAGCCAGTCAGAATCCTTGTACTGAAACAGCAATTTCCCTCTGGGATTATTAAAGTATGTCTGATTCTGATTCTGATTCAAAATAAAGGCGATGTCAAACAGCACTGTGGAGGGAGAGTTGGTGTAAAACAGCTGACCTGCAAACGCTCTTTCCCCTTTGCACCTCAAACATTTGGGCTTGTAAAAACAAACTAACAAAAAGCATCTGAACCGACTGTAATGTTTGTAACGTTCTATGTATGCTTTTGCTTTTAAGTCTCGATACCTAGGCAAAGACAAGAAATGCTGTGTGGAGCCCAGCTGGTAAGTAAGTGAATGTATTATTGATATAGCACATTTACAGCAACCTCAGCTGACCAAAGTGCTTTGTAACAATCACATCTCAGGTGGATAAAGGATAAAACAATAAAAAAAACAAAGTTTGACAAAAAAAAAACACAATAATAACATTCATAATAAAGTTCCAAAACCTAACAATACGAATAAAAACCGAGACATAATTAACTGAATATTACAGCGATATCCCAAGAACTCAAATCGGTTAAGCACAAATTTTCCGTACCGGTACTGCGTTTTGAGTCTGGACTTAAACTGACTGACTGACTGAGAGAGCTTAACAGACATAGGGAGCCTGTTCCATAGTGTGGGTGCCGCCATAGAAAAGGCTCTGCCACCTCTGGTCTTTGACCTGGCTTTAGAGGCAGCCAACAAAAGCTGGTCGGCTGACCTGAGGGCTCTGAGTGGAGCGTAGGGCTGCAGGAGCTCAGCTAAGTAAGATGGGCCCATAGAGTTAAGAACAATCAATGAAACCTTAAGGTCAGCTGGAAATAAACGACCGGTGGTGCAGTAGGTTAGCAGTGAATTTGTCCAGTTTAACATTGATTAGCAATCCACACCTCTCTGACCGCATTCATCTTTTTACTCCACTGTGTGGGCAAGTCTATAACCATTGGCTGCACATGTGATGTCGGTGTTGCATTATTTGTCGCAGACTTTGAAGTGCCGGACCCTAAAACTCTGTCTTGTTATGTACGCACACAGGGCTCACAAACAGAGTTTTTAGAAATCTCCACTTTGGCTGGAATTTTCAGAATCATTAAGTAAGACGACCTTGAGGTGTGGATGAAAGGCATAACCGCACAAAAGGTGTATTCGTTTTCCCAGATATCCAGCTACGTGTTAACTGGGCCTAAGTTACAGTTGCAAATCTTTTTGGACATTTAGGATTGATTTCACCCACTATTCTTTGGCTCAATCATTTACTGGACTTGAATCCAGTTTAAAAGAATCTCTTCAGAGAACTGAAGTTTAGAGTGCATAGAAAGGTCCCCCAGAATGGTCAAGATTTGAAGACATTTGGACTCTCATCTGAGCAATGCATGGACTAACTTCTACACACAGGAGGCATCTTTAAGTTTTCATTACCAAAAATACTTTTTAGTTAAATACTTCATGCATTTCAGTAAGGGCTTCTTTCCTGTGTCATTCGGGTTCATTACACGAAAGTAATAGGAGTTTTGATTTAGTAGGTGTGGACTGTTTGGGCTGTTAGTGGTGAATTGGCGCTATATAAGTGAGCTGAATTGAGTTGAATTATGTCATCAATGGCCTCATAAGTAATCTCTTTAACAAAAAAAATGCTGCGTTCAATACCTTTTCCCCCACTGTGTGTATGTCTGCATTCGTAGCATGTGGGGTTTTTTTGTTGTTGTTTTTTTTAGTACGTTTCATCATTAAGTCTGTGAAAAAACCCAGACTTGGAAGCGCTTACTACACTGCTGCAGCTGAACAACAGAGAGCAGAGACATGAGCAATGTGTATTAATACTGCTAATGACAAAGATAATGATGCCATCGCGCCTACGGCCGCCCACCCTCCTCATAATGGGAGAGCAGCTAAAGGGCGTGTTCAACAAGCTGGAGAGGCAGGAGGATGATTCTGGAGTAAATCACTTGTGGAAAGGTGAAATGTGGCCAGCACGAGTCGGCCTAATCCGTGCCAGACATGTGCAGAACACCAGAGGAGCAGGTGCAAACAATTGAAGCAGCTGTCAGTGAGCTGCCGTGATCTCTTTTGATATCTTAATTGTTAGTCAATCCAACAGCAATTTTGGCAGCATTGCTGTCAGCCCCAGGACTTGCCCTCTCTTCAGCTCCCATCTGTCAGGGGGGCTTGCGGAGCTCTGGTTCTTGCTCTCCCTTTCGTAACTGAGGGCCCATCTCCCTTGGATGTGTGTGTCCGGCCTGTCGAGCATCTCAGAGGGAAATCGGGCTTGATTGCTGCCATTTCCGCTCGCTTTGGTGGTTTGGTTGGGGTGCAGGCTTATGCTGATAATTGCCATGTTTCAAAACTACTGGAATTCGTCGAGACTCTGAGTTGAACTGCATCCCCCCCCAACCCCTTGTCTGTTCAATACTCCCAAAACATTGTGATTAGCATAAGAGCAGAGTGCGTGTCAGTACAGATTTAGGCCTACAACTTGAGACTCTCCAGAAACCTCCCCACTATGAAGTCCTAAGGACAGGGGGGAGTGGGAGCAACGGGGCTCAACCTCCTTAACAATCCTCCTCTTCAACAATCACGCAATCATACAGGATACAGCTCCACAGAGCATATGGGCTAATAGAGTTCCCATGCAAAGGTTGTTCTAAAGAGAAGGTCTAAAACTATTTTTTTATGATGAAAAGCAAAAGTAGCATTCACATGTTCTGACACATACAGCAGACACACATTCACAGACATCCAAGAGGCGTCATTATGAAGAGATAACTCACAGTGTAGTGACAGTGAGGGACCTGCCGCTGCTCATTCAAAGCGAGATGAGCCTTAACTCTCGGCCCAGCCTGACCCTGTCGATGATTTATGTGGCCCCGGTAAGCCACTTCTATTTGGGGGGGGGGGACCCTGGGAGGAATGAAAGTGTTAACAGTGGGGTGTTGAGGACGTTTGGGAACACAGGGGAGAGTTATGAGTTTTCTCAGCTGAGAGTCCAGCTTTGGGTTTCTGACATTGTTTTTATCTTGGCGAGGGCGGGAAGAGCACGACTAGTAAAAGGTAGCAGGGGGGAGTGGATAGAAGTATTGAAATTGGGGAGGGGGGGAGGGGGGATTCCACAAGGCCCGCAGGCCTGAACTCCACAGCTGAACCACTGACCCTCACCATCCATCAGTGCTGGAGTGAGACAAGGCAGGGGCAGGGGTATGTGGCAGGAGGGGGCATGAGTCAAGTCTAGGGGTGGTGACTGGGGCCGAAGGGGATCTATAATGGGTCTTGCTACATAGGAGGGGCCTGTCACTGGGGATGTGGGGTACACAGTAAAGAAAAGCCAGTATACTGTAAAAAAAGATGGAAATGTTTAAAAGCCAAGCTGTTTGGTTAGTACTTTATATAAGGTATTAAACATTGGTCGTCTAAATTATTTAGATTTTAATCAAATGTAAAAACAAATCAAACGTTTAATTACAGTAAAATTCTACCAACATTAATAATTGTATTTATTATTGTTAAATGACGTATTGTATTATGAACGAATACAGGAAACTAGTAGACATTAACTTCAAAAGACTTCTGATTGAAAATGTTTATGCATTAGAGTTTTATTATAAATGTTTCTTATTATTTCAGTAACGTTTTAAACCTTATCCAGTTTATAATCCGCAATAATGCTAAAGTCAAACTTGCTAGTAAGTTGAGCTTCTGGACCCATTTCCAATGAATGACACATTAGCTGAAGTATTTAAACAGTTTATTACTATTTCATTAGATTTTTATGCCTTAAATAGTTTAAAAACAAGCACTAATGCTGAAATCCAGCTTGCTAGCTGTCTAAGCTTCTTAACCCCTAGGCATTCATCCAATGAACAACACATATAAGGTGCAGTTGTTGAAGAAAAAGTGTGTACCTTTTTCCGAACTGATTTTAAAAGTTTCTAACTATTTCAATAAGAAATGTAAGCATTGACTGTATTTAGTGACAGCGCTAATGCTAATGCTAAAGCTTAACTTGCTAGCAAACTGAACTTCTTAACCCAAAAGCAGTCCCCTCTTCCCTTCAAGCAATGTATGTCCATGGACATGTTTTTCATGGTTATGAACAGTGTTGGGGGTAACTACAGAGTTGTCATGTCTCACACAATAAACGTGAGACAGACACTTTTTCCTGACTTCACTACTCACGCCACACATGACATTTCCCATGCTGCAAGTGAGCTATTCACTGTCCTAACAGAGAGCTCATCTCTGTAAGGACAGAGCTTGAGCTCAACTTAAATCTCATGCCAAAGTTTCATTTAACTTGGTAGCTCTGTATGTCTATGTATATCTCATATGTATGTTTTTATTTCATTTTCACTTTTAAAGCAGTTTCCCGCTGTTTAGCAAAATGTACTGTCATTTGTTTTTATCTATATTCAGCATTGTGTTTTTGGGGGTTATCTATAGTTTTCAGATAAATGATTGACATGCCACCTTGTAAAAAATATTTAGTTATCCGTTATCAAAACCCATTTTTTTCTTGTTTTAACATACTTGAGTGTTATAATATATCATACTGTTGTTAGACTTATTTTGTGAAACTTATAGTAAAACCTACCTGTATAAAATTTGCAAATCGTTACACCAGTTTCACTCATATTATAACAGTTTTGTTTATTTGAGTGATTAAAAGAAGTTTAAAAATATAATGTTTCTGAATCAAAACATTTACTGGGAAATATTCATTCCAGAGATTTGGATCCAATTGTATCTTTTTATCATATTGTAAAAAAAAAAATCAGAATAAATAGCATAAAAAAGTTTTTGGCATGGTTGTGTTTCTTTTAACAAGTCTAAGTAGATAAACTATTTAAAATTGTAAAACAACATGTCATATATAGGAAACTTCACAGCATTGCCTGCCTCTGTCAGAAATATAATTTGTAGAAGCAGGACAGCTTTGCCAGGGCCCTGGACAACACTGTGTTTTTTTGTTTGTTTTTTTCATGTTATCTTACTTTTCCTTTCCTGTGCACCAGATGTCTGAAAACCAGATATTCTGATATTTAATTTAAAGGGCTAAATGAACTTCAAAAGTTGCAGCAAAAGCTCAGAGTTCCAGTTCTGGGCCCTCTCTCTTTCCTAGGCCCGACACAGTTGGCCCGTTTGTCTCCCCCTGTCGACATGGGTGTTTAGGAGGCGCGGTAAAAATACGTGTTACAGCATCTTGTAAAAGTATTCAATTCGCATAAACTCTTTACATTTTTTTTATGTTACAACCACAAACCTCAGTAGGATTTACTGCGGATGAATGTGATAGACCAATACAGAGCAGAATTTTAAATGTAAAGGAAAGATAAATAAATCAAGGTTTCCATTTTTTTTACAAATAAGATTTGAAAAGGATGGTTTATATCTATTTAATCCACCCAAGTGCTTTGTAGAATCACCCTTCGCTGGGATTACAACAAGTCTTTTAAAATGTCTCTGGCAGCTTTGTGCTTTTAGAAACCAATACTTTTGCCCATTCTTCTTTGCAAAACAGCTTAAGCTCAGTTAAATTGGGTAGAACATTAATTTTCACATCGTTCCACAGAGTCTTAATTTTATTTAGGTCTGGAATTTGGGTCTTTCTAACACATAAACATTCTTTGATCAATCAACACCCCTTGTGGTTGTTGCTGTAAATTTAGAGTCCTTGTCCTGCGATGGTAGTAGAACCTCCACCCTGTAGTCTCAGGTCTTTTGTTGCCTGGTGGATTTCTTCCTGGAATGAACTGAATATAGTTCCATCCATCTTCTCATCAAAGCGGACCAGCTTTGGTGATGCTGCCACCACCGAGTTTCAGTCCTTGGGCTTTGGTCTTCATTTTGCCTATCTTCCCTCTAAAGGCCAGAGTTGTGGAAGGCAAAACTGCGTAGGAAACTGTTTCTTGTTTCCTACGCAGAGCTGTACATTACTATAAAGTGAAAGCAAACGTCTGAATGATTTTCAAAATGTTTAATAACTAAAAACATGCTATGCAGAATGCATATGTATTCCTGCACTCCAGTATGCTTGACTTAAACCCATTACAATCAGTTGACTTTAAAAGTCCCGTAATTAGTAAGTACAGTCACATTTCACGCTCCTATTTAATTTAAAATGACATTACCGTTAAGAAAGGGGAAATCCCTCATTGTATGCCCATCTCTTGTCAGCTTCAAGCTCAAATTGGACAAAAGGAAATTTACTCAGTGACATTTTTCCTTTGAATTTCTGCCATTTTGTGAGATTTTGACTGAGCTCAAAGTGGAACAACAACCCTCCCCCCCAAACATGGGCTTTCAGCTGTTCCCCACCACTCACTGTCACTTTTTTCCACACACCCACACACACACACACACACACACACACACACAATGCATAGCCAAAGGTAGACTGGACCCCGACATCTATCCCTCAAAGGAGCCCTGGCCCAAAGCCAGCGAGGTCTGAACTGGGGGGCCCCTGCCGCAATGACAGACTAAAAGGAGCACTAATGGTTAACCGCGAAGAAGAGTCCGGGGAAGACTGTTTTAATGTGATCCAGTTTGGAGCTCCCATAACACATATTCCAGTTTCACAAGGGGCCGAAGACGGAGCCTTGTGTCGGCGGTATTAACAGTTATAGGGGTGACTGTGTTTTGTCTGCTTCACACTGTGTAAAAGACGGCTCAGAGGATGAAGACGTGCAAGCGGGATGAAGTGGCTGGAGGAGGGGGGGGGAGGTGAGACAGGAACCAAAAGAGTTTATGGCCCTCCCAGTTCGGATGCAGCACAGCAAATCCATGAGCAAGCGAAACCCCTGTTTTAAATAGCAGGTATCTGGTGTCAGCCTGCCCTGAGAGAGGCCTTCTCTATCAATATGTTCCTTTGCCCTTGTCTGCTCCTGATATCTTTATCTTGTCAGGACCTCTCCTGTACGTTCCACCTCAATGGCTTCCTGTGCAGATGGACCCCTGCTGGTCGATCCGCCATGGCCGCTCCAGGCTGAGCCGAGAGCGGGACGGAGTTAGGCTGGAGGGGGATGAGATGCAGTGGGGGTGAGCTGAAGGCAGTCTCATGTCAACCTGTTGTCTGCAGGGGCCTCATTACACAGACGCCAATGGAGAAGCTTTTAGAGGGTAATTAGACCATTATAGATAGCCAGGGGGAATAAATCAGCACTCGCTGCATCCTCTGAATAAATGAGATGTGAAAAAGAGCAGCTATTCGGCTCAGTTACTGCATGTGTGAATGCTTCCTTTTTGGTTTTTATCTGCATAACAAGAGCCTTCTGTCAAAAGCGTAATTTCGTTTAGTATGCCGATAATTAAATAAAACATCAATTTTTATCGTGCACATTTTTTTTACAGCGCAGATTTCCCTCTCTCCGGATGTCTAACGTGTTGACACCGACTGGAGCAAACGTCTGGTGGCGAGGGGAAGCCTCTGTCGCTCTTTCCTGTAATTTCGAGCTTACCCTGAGATGAAAATGGGAGCGGGATTGTGGGAAATGACAGATGCGGCTCGGGAGGGCCATTGAAGAGGTCATGTGTCATCACGGGGTCGCACATGCCCTTTGAGGGGAAGCCGAGGGGGTGGGCTTGTGGAGGGGGCTTACCTTCCCACACTAACCTGGCGGGGCGAGGCCTGGGAACGAGGACTCGGCGGGCATCACCGGCGACTGAAACTCTGTCACTTCTCCCGACTTTCAGTGTAATCTCGGGCCTTCAACTGAAGGCGTCTCATATGTTACACCTATAAATCACGGCCATCATGTGTTGTTGCCGGCAAGTTTTTCTGACAGGCAGGCGGCCTGCTCAGTGTTTCATCCCTTCCTCCGTCTCGCTTTCTCTTTTTGTCTCTTGCAATAACCTGCTGTGTGTGTGTGAGGGGGAGGAGGGGTGTTGAAGGGGGGGAAGAAGGGAAGCTATGTGTGATTTTAATAGCCATCAGTTACTTACCTGCTCACATATGATACCCCTGCAGCCTGCTTGGGCAGATGGCTATTACTTTCCAGTTGTGAAAATCAAGCCTGTATAAACACAGGCAAGACTGAGATGCACTGGACCAAGTGCAAGGTCCCTCTGATAGATTCATCAGTGTGTGTGTGTGTGTGTGTGTGTGTGTGTGTGTGTGTGTGTGTGTGTGTGTGTGTGTGTGTGTGTGTGTGTGTGTGTGTGTGTGTGTGTGTGTGTGTGATGGGGTGTGAGGATGAGGGCTGATTCTCTGGCCTCTGTCATGCCTATCCTGTAGAAATCATTAACTAGGAGCATTAGGCCGTCGCTTCCTGGCGAAGCATGCAAGTGAGATGAGCGGCTTTATCGCTTTCCAGGACAGGTGGGAACTTTATTGGAGGCAGAGGCAGAATTAGACTCTGATCAGGAGGAAAAGTGAAAACAGATCTCCAGCCTTGATTGCTCTGTGTTTAATTAAAACGCTTCCCTCTGTGAAGTCTTTGAAGTTTGGAGCCAGTCGTCAGGCTGCCGCGCTGACTTTCTTTAAAACCTTAAGAATAACACGTGCGCTTAACGTATGTAGAAAAAAAAAAAGATTGTTTTCACTCCGATGAAAATGTTTGGGGAAACAAAAAAAAAGCTTTGTGGTAAATTTGTCTCCAGCATAATCACGTTTTGACAATTTTTAGAAAGTAAACCCAACCTTTGATTTGAAGAAATTTACTCTGGAGGGGGAATCCTGTATTGCGAAATAACTGTTTTTAACAGAGTAACTGCTGGTGCAATTGTTGATGCTAGTAATAATTTCAACAACCCTCTTTTCCCAATGAGGACCGCATGTATATTTTTACTGTAACATTTCACAAGAATAGAGCAGACTCTGATCATTCCTCTTAGCAAAACCTCTAGATTTCCCAGACTCCTGGGACCTCTCTGGTGCTCTCCTCTCTTCAGCTCATCCCGCAGGTTTTATATCAGATTTAGGTCAGAGGACTGAGATGGCCTTGGCAAATGGTTGATTTTGTGTCCAAGGGACCATTTCTGTCTGCTTTGAATCATTATTCTGGTTATTCTGATGTCAGGCTTTCTGCTCACTGATAGTCAACAGGATTTTTACTTAAAATCTCTTTTGTATTATTTAGTCTATGATGCCATGCAAGAGAGAGAGAAAAAGCCCACATCATTACACATCCTCCACCATGCTTAATAGCAGCCATTAGCTTCTTTTCTACATATTCGTCCTTTGTTTCATGTCAAACCTACCTGACGTGTTTTCAGACAAAATTCTTAGTCAGATCTGACTGAAGCGCGTGGTTCCTTTTATAATCCCGGCACAGTTAGGTAAAATCCACGTTTGCATTTGTCATGGTAGGACAGAAGTGTAGTTTTTGTGACTCAATCCCCCCCCCCCCCCCCCCCCAAAAAAAAAAAAAAAAAAAAGTTGCTTTGTATTTAGGATTGAGTTATTTCCTGTTTGTTTGCTTTTGGTTTTAGTCCTCATTTTTTCTGTTCTGTCTATGTGTTTTCAAAATAAACTTGGGCGGCCAGTGGCCTCCGTCTCTCATCATATATTGCCCCAGTGAACTCGCCTCGCCCTAAAATCCTACAATACAAGAGTCGTGTGTGCGTATCTAAAATAAAAATAAAAATAAAAAGAATAATCTTCCAGTCAATGTATGTCAGCTTCTACATAAAATTACACACACACACACACACACACACACACACACACACACACACACACACAATGTATTATTATGAATTAATTTACTATATATATATATATATATATATATATATATATATATATATATATATATATATATATATATATATATATATATATATATATATATATATATATATATATATATATATAGTCCCAAGCTCTTCAGCTCTACAGGAGCAGCTCTGACTTGCAACCATCTGTAATTTTCCGGTTTCATTAATTGTGGCCACCTCATGTTGGGCTGAAACACGAGCCGCTCCGCGTCTTGAAACTCTAGATTCCTTTTAGTGTCAAGGTTGGCCCCGCCGCGTTGCCTCTCTCATGGAATCTGCCGTCATGTGACTCGAACTGCAGCGTCCCAAACCTGCCGAGGTTATTGATCACGGCTCGCTGCTGTGAGCGCGACGTTTACTGCATGGCCCACTTTAGCGCGCACCAGAGAGCTGTGTGCGGGGACCATATCTTCTGCTGCCGCCCACAGTCGATCAATAGTAATCTGGTAAATAATTCACAACGGGATGGCCTGCATAGTATTACATCTATTATTATTATTATTATTATTATTATTATTATTATTATTATTATTATTATTATTATGTGCCTTCACCATTTTATTCATCCATTACATTTATTTTTTTCTATGATGCTATATTTCTAAACAAAAAAAAAACATTGTACATGATACAGTTTTTTATTTTCATTTTTTTCATCTTTTTATTTATATACAAATCCTACAGAACATGTATACGGGAACTTGAATCATTTTGTACTTTTGCCAAAAGAAAAGAAAAAAAGGAGAAGCTCAATTATAATTTGTTCACTTTACACTCTTATTATTATAAGATTGCTGAATTAGTGTTTCGAAAACTGTCAATTTGTTTTCAATATAATGGCAAATTATTATTATTATTATTATTATTGATATGACTGTCCAGGGTGTACACCGCCTCTTGCCCAATGACCGCTAGACCGTTAGAGACAGCGCTCATCCGTCTCTAACGGATGTTTAAATTATTATTATTGACAAGCCACATCAAAATGTAATAGCAACAATAATTTGCGTGCATTCTTCCTGGAATGATAATTCATTATTATTTTTCTGTTGAAATCTAGTCCTGTTTGTATTTTTTCATGCCATGTTAAACTATGATTGTTCATTTACGACATTAATCCTGTTCTTTCGGTCTTTTAAATAGCTTTGGTTGGGGAAGGGAGGTTCGCCAAGAGCTGAAAGGTTTTCATTTAAAACCCCCAATTTGGCGAAGGGCTGTTTGTTTGAGATTGAGACCATCTGAAAGCTTGTCCTCCCGGTTAATTGGTGCGGAGTGGAGATGGGGACAGTGAGGCCGATCAGGTGTCTCTCTCTGAGGCTGCTGGACGGCCGAGGCCGCGCAAAGCCGGAGAACGCGTTAATGTACGTCTATCACCATCTAGTGGACACAAAACAGGAAAACGTAGGGCTCACTGATTGTTCAAACGACACATTGTTTCAGATCATTTCAGACTTTTTTGGATATAAAGAAAAAATCTGCCAAACGACTCATATACATGTATTAATATTATGATTTATCTTATTATAGCTCTGTTGCTCTGAAAGATGCTTGATTTGTATTTTTTTTTTAGATAGCTGCAATTTCATTTACAGCCTCTTAGCGCCCTAAAATAGCTATCTTTTTGGAAATAATTTGAAAGAAAAACTTTAAACTTAAGCCATGACTGGTGACCTGAGATTATTTGGAGACACCAAGCCAAACTTGACTTGGTGCCTCTCGCATCCAAATATGGCCAACACCCAGCTCCTCTGCAGAGCTCTGCTCTGTTTTAATTACTCAGAAGTTGATTGTTTGTGTTGGGAATCCAACACCCCTTAATTTTCATGATTTTAAAGTAAGCCATGAAATAAATGGACATAATAGATGACAGAATATTACAGAATATTTTACGATCTTTGGGACTTTGAATTTATTTTTGTCTGAATGTTCTGATTTTCTCATCTGTTTTGCTGCTTAGCTCTGTTTTTTGTTGTTGTTTTACTTTTGTCCCTGTGTCTCATTATATTCCTCTATGAGTCTTTGTAATTTGTACATGGCTACAGCGTTTTCCTCCATTCTACTTTTTTATGTGCAGCACATTCAGTTAATCAGACTCACGTTGTTCCTCTGAGTCTTCCCAGTATAAATAAATACCTTCTCTTTCCTTACTGGATTTTTCTGCTGCCCCCGTCATGTTCCCGTTGCTCTTGGTTCCTCTTGTGGTCAGGTTTTCAGATTCCCCGCTGCTTTCCTTCTTCACAGTTTTAGGTTTTGGATTCTGATTTTTATTAAACCTCTGCTTTCACAAGATTATGCCTGCCATCTGTCTGCATTGGGTCCAATAAAACTTCTTACAAAAATTATGGCAAGCGTTAAATTATCGCTTAATATCGTTTATTAAATGAATGGGTGTTTTTAAATTATGAAGGCAATGTTGTTTTAACTGTCTTACTTCTTGTCAGGCTTGTGTCATTTCAGTGCAGACCAGGTAGGGGTGGTGATGGAGATGCCAGTTCAATTAGGTCCTTTTTTACTAGCACGTTAACAAGCTATCATTTGATTTGCATTTAAGGCCTGCATGAAATGTGACTCTAACACAGACACAAGCCACAAAAATCATTGAAGAATAATGGACTATGTCAACATAATTATCACACTATGTATCCAGGAGCATCTTAATAAAAACACCTATAACTGAAAAGTTCATTAATTTCAGTCATTCAGTTCAAAAAGCAAAATTCATGTTAGGGCTTTACACACGGAGTGATATTTCCCAAGTGTTTATTTTTTTATTCATTTGCTTTCAGATAAAATCAAAACTCAAATAGTTTCTTGGGAAAAAAAACACATTTTTGATACAGTAATGCTATGACCTGCACAATCACAAGGAAGACCTTGGACCTGTCCGACTATAATTGACGCTCTTCTTTACGGGGGTGCTCAAAAAGTTATTGCTAAAGAAGCTTGTTTACTAGAGTTCTGCATCAAATCATATTAATGGAAAGCTTTGTGGAAGGAAAATGTCTGGTAGAGAAAGGTGCACCAGCCCCTTTAAGAGTTTGCAACAATGCAGGCAAGGTGAAGGCTACTACAGCAGACTGGTATGGCACGTTAAGGCAGAAATTCCTGCACAAGGAGCCCCCACCAAGTACTGCATTTCATATACGAACACGCAGATGGACTCTTCTGCAGACCAACATTTCTGTATCAAAAAGAAAAAAAAAACAAGACTTTTTAATCAGTTTTATGTAATATTCAAACTTTCTCAGAAACCTAACCACGGAAATTAACATGAAAACATGGTTGAAACGTATCACTGTGGGTAAGGAATGTATGAGTTTCAGTTTTCAAATTAAATGAGTGAAATTAATTACAATGATATTCTAATTAACAGCTAGTACAGTCATATTCAGTAAATCAGAATATTAATAAAAAAGTTTTTATTTATTTATTTATTTCAGCTATTCGTCAATGAAATACATTATATAGATTCATTGCAAACAGACTGATGTTTTAAAGCCTATGTTTCTGTTAGTTATGATGAATTTCTGCTGGCAGGTAGTTAAGACTCAACGTCTAGCATAAAACTATTGCATCAGAGCAATTTTAAAAACGTTTTAATACAGAAATTCGGCCTTAGTGAAAAGCATGTTTAATCCCTGTTTATTTCAAAAGGTAATTTTAATCTGACAAACAAGCCTCATTCGAACCCATATTCTGATTTACTGAACATGACTGAATATTATCAGTAGTTTAAAATCCTAATCAAACGTAAAAGGTAAGTAACATTAAATTCTTTTTCAATTTCTTCATAAACAAATGTAAAACGGGGCTGATTTCTGTGAAGCATTTTCAAAGTTTTTATGATTTTATTAATTGCAGAGGTCGAGTGCTCCCAGGGGGCCCTATGCAGCCGATTAGTTTGCTTGTGCCTTGGGCCAGCTCTGGATGTCAGCCTCACAAAACAATATTTCAAAAACCGTTGCATGGTATGTTGAGCTAAAAAATCAAATTAAGCTGGCCCCTTTGCATCTACAATATTAAATGAGAGGCATGCTTCTTGTTCAAGATCAACATAGCAGCAAAATACCTTTTTTGCAAAACTTGTACTCCAGCCAAACACATTGGGCTTCACAAATATGTTCAAACTATGCCTGCCATGTTTGTATAAAGGGGAAATCCCACATGGGCCAGCTGGGATTCGGAGTACAGTTGAGTCCGGCCTGGACAGGACCCACGGGTTGCATAAACCATGCTTTTGCTTCATAAAGGATCAATAATTAATATGTCAGAGTAAGAGCTCCAATCACAGATAAACCTCGCCTACTCTTAGGCACATTGGAGAGTTTGTTTGAGTTCTCCACTGCCCTGTTAAGAACAAGGCACTGCATTCATTCTTGTGGGGCTGCTCGTTCCTTGAACCTCACACAAACTCCCCGGAATTTAGTCCAGCTTCGAGCAGGCATTCTTTGCAAAACAGCTCATTTCCATTTCTCTGGTCACCCGGCATTACCTCCGACTACACCGACCTCATAAGCTTTTCACAGATTCCTCCAACAGTTTAAAACCCTTAAACATGTCTGGCATAAATAGCGCTGTTGGCACGAGCAGAAAACAGCAGAAACCGCCTTTATCTGTGATGCTTTGACTATCTTTTCCTTTCGCAAGCATTTAGCTTGGCTGCCGGCTGGGGCATTGTGGTTTTGACCCGAATACTTCAGTCGGAGTGAGGAAGGGACGGCACATTATTATTCTCTCTGCATGCTACACTGCACATGCTAATAAGGGAAGACCGTTTTGTTTTTTTTAAGAGGGGGGGGAGCTGATGATGTCATCTGTTAGTTTTATCTAAGTTGGGATCTGACGGAGGGATGCAGTTTCCTTTGGCAAAGCTCTGGGGCCCAAAAGTGAAGCTGTGGTTTTGCTATAGCAAGCCTGCTTAAGGAGATTACTCAGTCGCCACACCTCTGTTGCATTAAGGGTCAGACTGAAAGGCCTTGAACTGTAGATATCCCAGAATGAGATGCTAGATCACTACGGTAATTATTTTTCGAGATCCAAATAAAAAACATTGTCATTAACATTTCTCTGTGCACAGTGATAGCTTTCTTTTGTTTTCAGAAAGGGATTACCGAAACTAGTAATACATTTGCAAATCAGATCTTTCTACTTTCTGAAAATATAAAGCTGCTATGGGATATATTAAAAAATATCCCTGTTCACAGTAAAATATCAACCCCATTTAAGTCCATAATTTAGTTTTCAAAAATATTTAGACATAGCCTATTCTGGAATTTCCATATAATGACTTAAAAATCTGACTTGAGGCAAAGGGGCTATGTCAACTTTAAGGTAGCTGGTGAAATATCCAAGGTCACCATTTCAGCTTCTTCTAAATTGAGCTGAAAGTTTATGTTTAAGTACCTAGAATTTAATAAGCAAATATTCTTGCTTAATGTGTAATATGTCCAATGTAAAATAAAGATTGCACTTCAGATGTGTGTTTAGTTCTGAAAACAATGCTGTCGAAATCAGGCTAATGCTAACTAGCAAAAAGCTACCTAGCATTTTTTGTTTATAAACCATCCATTTAGGTTTTAGACTAAGGTCAGATTTGGGGGATTTTATTCATTTTATTTTTAAAAATCCATTGAATTAAATACGAGGCATCTTATCAAATGGTTATTCGTCTCTTATTCTAACATAATATTCTGAGAAGACTGTTGATCAATCTCTACTATAACGGCTTGTCTCTCTTATTAAAACTTTTGAAGATCCCTGAGATGTCCCTGTTTGTAAGTTCAACAGATGCTGCAATAAAACCTTCAAACTTTACTTGCTGTCGGGTGTCAGGCCAGGGTCCAGCCACACAGGACCCAATCCTTGATAAGATGAAACAATGGAGGATTTTGTTGTTGTTGTTTTCACCCAGAATGAAATTTTAAGGCACGCTTTTCGTGTCTGTCTTGTATCTTTAGATTTTACTGTGCATTATTTTTTTCTCGTTGTTTCAATCAATAACTAAGCATTTTGATTGGAAAATGTTGCACTTGTTGCTGGTACCAGGACAAACAGCGTGCGACGGGCAAAACTATAATATGTTTAGTTTTTGTGAGCTTCCAAAGTTTGAAAAATTGAAGTCACTGGGGGAAAAAAAATAAGGAATTAACTAAACCTTTTCTGGTAAAATGTTAAAGGCTAAGGCAAATTATCAAAACTTTTTAAATGCACAATACTGCAAGCCATTTGACTGCCTTTTGTCCATAGTATTCCCCCAAACTAACCTAAACCTTGTATTGACCAGGGCATTGAGATAGCAGGCTTAAATTGCGGTGTAGAGAGGGGAGTTCCACTATTTCAGCTCCACATAGCCCAATTTTTATTGTTCTGGTAGACATACTCTGTGGTAATCATGAGACGGTTTCCTTTTTTCATACACACACTGCAACGCTGGAAACTGTAGAGAAAAGCCCTCGTGCCCTTCTTCACACCAGCCTGTCCGGCGTTCCTTTGCACAAAGCTTGTGTGCCTGTGTGTTACGGTCAGTTCCACCCGTTCGCTGCAGATGGGTTAAATATTACATCAAAGCATCTTTAATGTTTCACCTCTCACGTTTCTTCTCAGGATCAGTTTCAAAACTGGAGCGGGCAGCATTTTACAGTAGATTTAATGGATCAATCTTCATAATCACATTAGCACCGCCTTTACATATAACAAATTTCACCGTGGCGGCATCAAAGACCTGCCCTCTCACTGTAATCAGGCATAGCATCTTTGCATCCACTCAAGATCAGCAGACTTTTTGATGCTTTGTGAAAAAGAAAGGTTGTCAAGGGGGTGATAAGCTTAAGAGCATGCAGCTCAGAGGGAAGCAGCTATGTTCCACTGCAGCCATAATTCCTATATGAAAACTTTGAAACATTAGTAACACAGTTACATGAACGCCAGAAACTCTGAGATTTTTGTACAACTTGTTGATGCAACTTTGACATAAAATAATAATAAAAATAAAAAAACATGTATAATATATAGGTACAAAATAACGCTACAGTCATCACTCAGCGCTATGGTTTTAAGACCACCAGGAAATCACTGATAAATGCAGATTAACAAAAGATTCAAACTGCGGAGGGAAAAAAAATAAAATTGATGGCTTCCACTGAGCCACATAGGAAACGAGGGATGACGTAAAATGGAAAACATGCCAGGTTCCCCGGGCCAGGTTAATCAAGACAAGGTTCTCACTGCAAAATGAACTGCACACAGGTGTGTGTGTGTGTGCGTGCGTGTGTGTGTGTGTGTGTGTGTGTGTGTGTGTGTGTGTGTGTGTGTGTGTGTGTGTGTGTGTGTGTGTGTGTGTGTGTGTGTGTGTGTTTGTGTGTGTGTGTGTGTGTGATTCTAATGCTCATGTATTATATGCAACCTCATTTTACGGCTGATTGTACCTACCTTGCATAGGCTGCATGCATGAGGTCTTCGACCGCATTCCTCCATCCTGTTCATTATAAATAAACAGGAACACTTGATGAGCCATCAGGCTGCGGGAATAAGCCCAACACAAACATAGCTTCTGTTTTCTGCATGTGTGCGTGGATGTTTGAGAAAGGCTGTCTGTGCAAGGGCTAAGATGGATCGCAGCAGTATGTTAATGCTCCCTGATTGTCTATGACTGTGAAACAAACCCCTCAGTGCTAAGCAAGGGTCATCAACACAAACCTACCCTTTGATCTACAACCCCGAACGAGATGTTTTCTGATCTGTCTTCAGTCACGTCGCTATGCCGTTCCAACACCTTGCAAAACAAAGACTTGAGTTATTCTTGCAAACATAGAAAAAAAACAGCTGCTGGACAAAATAAGGTACTGTTCATCAAGACAACGTTTTATTTTTTTTAATGGGATTCATCTCGTTAAACAATTGTTAAAGAAGGAAAAAGCTAATGGATCAGAATCAAAGACCAAAGTGTGACAGCTGATCCTACATAATGGCCTCGGGTGAGTAGTTCATGTGAAGAAACCCACCAACTGTCAGAGCTGAAGCTGATCTGCAGATATGGAACGGGCTACAAATCCTGCTGATGTTGGAACCGGTACAATACGTATAAAATATGTACTGTTGCACAAAATGATCAAAACCAGGTTGGTTTAAAAACATTTGAAATGTGCAATATCGGATTATTTTTCATAAAACATAAATAACCCAAAGACATCCTTTTTGTCTTGTTATCATAAGTTGTCTTTGTATAAGAGATGTTTGCAGACCTTTAGGTAATTCATCACATTTTTTTCATAACTCCTGATACCGAACTTGTTTTCCCTGAGCGCATTACGTGAGTCCAAAAGGATACTAAACACCATCATTCATATTCTTGTACTTTTGCGTCTTTTTCTCACGCTGCAACCCCGCAACCTTTTTGTATGTTATTGGAATTTTATGAGCTAGACCGACACAAAGTAATGTAAGTTTCAGAAGTGGAACACAAAGGATACATAGCTTTCAAATGTTAACACAAAGTTTTCACTTCAGTTCAGTTTATTTATATAGTGCCAATTCACAGCAATTGTCCTCTCAACACACTTTATTATCAAAACAGAATCACATCTAATGCCTACACACAAATATTTGGTCAAGTTGAGTTTATTATTAAAATGGGTAAAAGGCTTAGTAAGTAAAGAAACCCCAATGAGTCACTGACTTGACTACGCTGAGTCAGGAGGCCTGAATAGAAAGAAATGTCACACTTTTCAGGTTGTAATTTGTAAAGAAAACAAAGCATGCTTTGTGTTTAACTTCAAAATTACACACTGCTTGAGGTTGCTCAATCCGTGTAAAGAACAAAGATGTCTGTGAATGTAAAGTACCAAATTGTGGGAAAGGTCAAGGGTCATGGATATAGCTTTGACCAATGACTTCTAAATAACCACCACTGGACCTTTTTTATTTCTTTATTCATCAAACCTTATCTTTTGTTTTCCATCACCATGACCTGAAGTTGTCGCTCAGGAGGTGGACATTCTTGGCCTTCACCATCCCCACAATTTGTACAGACGCAACAAATCCACTGAGGCAAGCTGGTTTTCATTATGGCTTCAAAGTCCAAAATAAAGCATGATTAATGAAGTCAGGAGATGCTGTATGTCTTTAATGATTATGATTTGACTGCTGTACCAGCCCAGCACCTCAGATGCATTGGAAATGTCAGCGGTCTGCACCCGTCTCCCTGGTGGATTCTGGCCTTTTTGTCTCCCTCGATGGAGTGGAAGGTGGGGAGGGGGAAGTGACACAACCCCCTTTCCCCCAAACCACACCTCTACCCACCCCACTGTTTTTCTCTTTTCTCTCAGTGGCAACGGGATTTCTTTAATCAATGTACATGCATACTTATGAATGAGTTTGGGCAGTGACAGATTGGAGAGCGGGCTGAGGATAATTACAAGCAGCGGGCTGGTGTGTGATCAGAGCGTGGCATTGCATTACCTAAAGGGTTCCGTAAATAAAGCCCTCATGCAGTGAATGACGATGTTGTGCAGCGTATTACGCCCGGCTACAATGGCCCTGCCGTTGTTACAGTTTGGGTTTTTGGCTGCAGATAGCTGTGGGTATTGTGTGACAAGAGCTACAACAGTGAAGTCAATTCAGGACTATATGGTAGATGAGATCATTTAGAAGAAAATCTAACACAAGGCAGTAAATTACCTCGGGGAACTAGCTGTATCTATGGAAGGTGAATGTCTTTACCTCACCAGGTCTTGGTCCCTCTTCCTGCACCTTGAAACCACTTTGTTGTGCCAGAAACTTTTGGATCTCTGAGGTTCACGGTTATGCCAAACTCTTTACATTTTCGGGTGGGGATGGGGGTTGAACAATTGTCCAATTGTGATGCTCAAAACTTGGGATGCTCTTTTACTCTGCTTTAAGCTGCTCCATAACTCCATCCATGTCTGCTGTGTTTCTTAGTTTTAAACAATGCTGCTTGTTCACTAATGTTCTACAATGAACGCCTTCACAGAAGGGGTGGGTCTTTATCGTATCGTTTTATCGTTGTCGTGAAAAATTTCTTATCATTATAAGAATTCGAGTTTACCCAGATAATGGTTATATCCAATTAGTGACAATTGAAAACCCCCCAGAACTGCCAGTATTTTCAGGATTGTTATTTTTTGCTATCTTCTCTATTGTTGGTTTCTTGAGAACATCAATACATAACAATGAATTCACAAATATTATTAAATGCAGTTATTGTGATAAAAATCACACTTCCTTATGTAACTTATGTCCTGGTGAAACAAATTGCGATTTTTGTTTTAATGTGTCACCTTATTAAAGGTATACTATGCAACCGGGGTTGATTTTCCAGCGAGGCTCCCCCCAGAGGGCGAAAGTAAAAGTGCACTGTCGTAAATATGCTCAGCTGTTCTCCTGGTTTGTCCGTCAAGCCAGGCGCGGTTGTTTTGAGCTTAGCAGACAGGCGAACGCAACGAATACAAAAGTCGAAAAAACGGCAGTACAAACAATGACTAACACAGTGAAAGTATGAACATGCACACAGAGAGAGAGAGAAACCATTCTTATGCAGTGTTTCCCCTAGGAATTTGGGACGACCGGCGGAGCGGGGGGGGAGACAAACTTTGCACCGCTGACCGGCTGAGCGGAGCGGGGGGGAGACAAACTTTGCACCACTGAGCGGCTGAGCAGAGCGGAGCGGAGCGGGGGGGAGACAAACTTTTCACCACTGACCGGCGGAGCGGAGCGGGGGGGAGACAAACTTTGCGCCGCTGAGCGGCTGAGCAGAGCGGAGCGGAGCGGGGGGGGAGACAAACTTTGCACCGCTGACCGGCGGAGCGGAGCGGCGCGCATATCGAGTTAGTTTTATTTTTTTATTATTATTTTTTTGGAATGTCGGCGAGGCGGTAGCGTGAGGGAAACCCTACAATGTTACTTACAATCGCATCAGCAGAAACGCGAGGTCCGCGTCAGCCTTGCAGCCTTCTATGTTCACCCGTGTACGACTCCTCTCTCTGTCCAGAGCCCTTTTCCTCTTTCTTGCCTGCTCCGACATGGGCTTTCGCTGTTTTCTCGCTGGTTCCGCCATGATAACTGCACAAATATCGCCACTGCGCTACCAACGAGCACACCTTTCACTGCGGGCGTGTAGCAGTTCTCGCCGTAAAGCAAGACCGACTCTCGCGATGCACACGAGACTACTGAGCCTGTGAGTGCGGGCCGAGGGCTCCTGCAATTGCAAGTGCGGTATTTCCCCCACAGACCACCAGGGCGGCCGAGAAAACCTTAGTTCAACCTGAAATGACTCATTTAATCATCCAAAACGGTATGGAACATATTAATTAACTGAAAAATGTTGCATAGTATGCCTTTAAATATGTTTTTACAGACAGTTTTAATGGGCTATAATTAGCTTGCAGTCACAGCCACACCTAAAAAAGTTTGCAAGAAGTAGTCTTTTATCGTCCCTTTATTACTATCACAATAGAGCCACAATATATTTTGATAACATTAAAAGTCCATATCGCCCACCCCTTCTTCTCAGAACAGCTGGATTTATACTGAGATCATAGTGCACACAAGCTGACTCTAATTGCTTTTATATACGATATTATTTAGGAGTATTGGAGCAAAGAGAGTCAAACGCATACTCAAGCCACGCTGCAGAAAACCAGGTACCAATTTTCTTCCACTTCAAAATGATGCACTACTTTTATGTTGGTTTTTCACATAAATTCCCATTAGACCACATGGAGGTTTATGGTTATGAAGTGACAAAATGTGAAAAGGTTTAAGGGGTGGGAATACTTTTACAAGGCGTTTTTTTTTTTCCTGCCATGCATGTTCAGTAATACTGCAGAGACTCTCCTCGAATCAAAAAAATATGTAGAGCAGTGCTGCTGAGGGATTCTTCTTCAACTTTCACAGATCATCATCTGTGATTTACTTTGAGTTCCTCGGATTCTCACAGAGACCTCCGGGGATTTTCAAAGGTGCTTTTTTTTTCAGTGAGATGGGAGTAAGAGATTACCGGGTATTACGCTCTCAGCGCCAGAAGTGGAAATTACAGCGACAATCTGAACGCCAGAGTCCTTTCTGCTTGTTTTCTCCCAGAGAGAGAGAGGTAATGCTTTACTCAACACATTTCATCCCGATGGCTTGTGACTGCTCCCTGGCAACGCTGTCCGTGGTGAGTCACGGCCAAAAGTATGCGCGGTTGGACTGAAGCAAAAGGATGACAGAAAGGAGAAGACTGTTCAGGACCTCAGCTCAGGAACACATCCATCTTCTCCCAGTAAAAGTCCTTTTGGCAGGTTTATACTGCATTAGTCCACTCAGGCTCAACAAAGAGGGCTGCATCCATCATCTTAAATGCAAAGGAGGATGTGATTTTGATTTCTTGTGAATAAAGAACCCTCCCTGTTCGTATAAATAACTCCATTAATCCAGAAGGTAAGCCGCTATGAATCAACATTTTAACTGCTTTATGCATTTGTGCGTACATGGGGATGTAAAAAAGTCTACGCACCCTGTTAAAACGCCACGATTCTGTGACGTTAAATTGTTTCCACCTTTAATGTGAGCTTTACCCTGTACCGCTCAAGTGACAAATCTTTCGGATGGAAAAACACACTATAAAAAACGAAAATAATGTGGTTGTATAAGTATGCATGCCCTCTTATTACTGGCTCTGTTTGGAGCAAACCAACACATTCAAGCTCATATTAAACAGGGTGGACAGACACCAGTCGACATTTAAAGAGCCTCTGAATCATATACGCTTCTGCTCACATTTATGTTTCTTCCATCCCACAGTTTGACTTATGGTCAAAAAGTATCAATTAGGAGAACGGTTATCATCAAGGGGTGGGAAAAATGGAAGCAACGATGTGATTGCGGAGGATTGGAGGTCCTTTCAAAATGGACAAAATGACCGAATGAAAACCAGTCCGATTGGCTGCCAAGAGGCCTGCAGCAACATTAAAGGAGATGTGGGATTGTGTTTGCCTTTGTCCATGCAACAACAATCTCCTATATTCTTCATATGTTAATGCTCAGGGGTAGAGGGCCACGATGGAAGAAAAACCTCCACGCCTCGTCAATTAATTGCTGAAAAGCATGTAGGGAAAAAATATTGTCATCACAAGAACGACCCACGCTCATCGTGAAGCATGGTGGTGGCAGCATCAATGAGGTTATTTTTCTCCAGCTGGAACAAATCCTACGTGCTTCTGCTAGAAAGCTGAAGGTGAAGAGGACGATCCAAGTGACCTAAAGGATAGCTTCACGAGAAGAAGAGTCAAGCATTTTGGATGGCCCGCAGTCTCAACCCAGACCTGAATCTAAGAAATCTGGGGGGTTTATCAGACGAGGGCTTCTGAAGATAAGAGGGAGCACACTTTTGCAATCAAAGCCGTAAAAAATTTTTCCATTTTTTTTTTTTTTTTATTAATTATTTTTTCAGCAGAGTTGTACAGGTTAAAGGTCACAGTGAGGTTGGAAGGTGTTTTGGAGCCTTCAGCATTGCCTTCTGTGTGTGGAAAGCAGCTCGAGCAAGGCAGCACTGTTGCTTCACGATGAAACAACTGCATGGCAGAGATTCATTTCCTCTTAAACAAAACTTCCTCGTGTAAATTTGTTGGGGTTTGAATTTCATGGAGTGTTTCAGACAGAACGCAACCAACAAAAGAAAAGTTCAAGGGGTCCCTTGGTGTAAACAGCTCCGAAAGATCTGAGTTGACTGAATTAAAAAGAAGGGAGGATGGCTGTGCTTACTTGAGAGCCCACAACCACCATCCCCCACCCCCTCCTCACCACTGACCATCACCTTATTCTGCCTTGACTCTCTGGTTGGATTTGCAGTATTTTGTTGGTAGTCGAAAACAAAATTAGCACTGCTTCATTATTTCTACTTTTGCTAATCCATGAGCACTGCCTCCATCATCTTGGGAAAGGTGGAGGGAACAGTTGCCGCCTCTCGTTTAACAAGGATTAGTAACAGAGAAGCAGATATTTAAAGTTTAATTCAAGGCAGATGAGACGAGTGTGGTAGTTTGCAACTTTGTTATAACAATATATGATGACAAGTGTGAAGAAACAGAAAATAACACTACAAATCTAAAGCAGTGAGCAAGGCTGCACTCTAAAACGGATTTAAAGAGTAAAAGCACATATGAGTGATTATAACTGGAACAACTGTGTGCAATAATGTTGCATGTTGGAAAAGTAAATTATGATGATGGCGCCATCTTGTGTTGATGGTGCATATAACAGGTCAGAAAAGAAAAGGGGGCACTTCCAGGTAGTTTTACCGAGCTCCTCCTGGATAGAACAAACTTTTGATAATCCTGTACTGTAAATGTGTGGAGAAGAAAAAAGGACAAAAAGGATTTAAAAACATATTCATGCTCCTTAAGGTTTTCTACATTTAGTCACATTGCGACCACGAAGGTTAATGCTCTGTTGGAGTTTTATGAGAAAAACCGAAGTAGTGCATGATTGTAAAGTGAAAGGACAATGACACATGATTTAAAAAAATATGTTTCAAAATTAACAATTTGAAATGTTTTGACGTTCGGCATTTATGTTTTGCCACCTGAAGTCAAGACTTTGTAGCTACAAATGTGTCTCTATCTGCCTCGTATGTCTAGAGAGTGAAATTCTTGCTCATTCTTTTTATCAAAATAGCTCAATCTCAGTCCCATTTGAACATATTTTGTGAAGCTCTGTTTTCAAGTATTACCATTTTTGGCTTTAGGCATTTGACAGGGCAGTTTTAACATATAGGTGTTTTGATCTAAACCATTTCAGTGTAGCTCTGGCTTCACGTTTGGGGTAGTTGTCTTGCTAGAAGGTGAGGCTCACTTCCAGAATTGCGCTGCATTTTTCACCATCCATCTTCCCATCAACTCAGACCAGTTTTTGTGTCCCTGCTAAAAGGCATCCCCGCACCAGGATGCTGCCAACCATATGTTTCAGGGTGCGGATAGTGTGTTCAGGTTGTTTGTTTTCTGCCCACACTCAACTTTTGTATGTAGGCCAAAAAAATAGGATTTTGGTTTTATCTGGCCAGGGCACCTTCTTCATCATCTGTGTGTCTTGAGGCAAACTGCATACTCAGCCTCTTATGGATTCCTTTCAACAATTGCCTTCTTCTACCCAATGTGGCACACTGGACAAAATGTATACGTTTTTAACCCCACCACCACCACCACGTTGCCCATCTAGTTACTTTTACCACTATCTTATAATGATAAGATAACATGGCACCTGATTTACATGTTTAACAAATTACAAATACCAAAAAAATCTAAAACATGATGTGGATAATCTTACTAAAAACAAAAATGCATCCTGTGTGAAGTCAGCCTCCTTGTACTTTATTAGTTGGAGAATGATGCCAGTGAGCAGGGTCCATGGTGAAGTCATTATTCCTGATGCTGCATTTCTGGGTTCCTCTGAGGTGGAAGGGATGGAAGGAGGGCTCTGGGTTGCTGAGGTTGGGATGTCTGTTGATGGCACAACATTTCCAGGGACTTGTCTTAATTAATTCAAAACTATGTCTGAGGAGATAAATGATCTTCTTTTGATTCTTTTCTTTCAAGGCTCGCCACAGCGAGTCAACAGTCTCCATCTAACCTTACCTTTTGCGTCTTCTTCTTTCACACCAACTACATTCATGTCATGTTTCACTCTTTTCATTTGTCTGCCGTTATCTCAAAAACAACTAACATGAGCTGTCCCACGGATGTCCCTCCTCTCTCCAAAAGAGAAGCTTCATCTCTGTTACTTCCAGCTCTGCCTCCTGCCTCTTCCTCTGTGCCACTGTCTCTAAACCATAGAACATTGATTGTCTCACCACCGTCGTGTATACATTTCCTTTCAGTCTAACTGAAACTCTTTTACTCCATCTGTAGCGCTTTTTTTTTGGCATTAAACATCTTGTTGCTCACATATGCTCATTTCTGACCTCAGTCTAGCTTCCACTATTCTTTCCTATAACTTCATTGCGTGACTCATCCTGTTTATTTCTCTGTAGTTGCCACAACTTTGCACATCTCCCTTTTTCTTTAAAATTGGTACCAGCAAACTTCTGCATTCCTCAGGCATCTTCTTGCTCTCTAGGCCTCTCTAGGCTCTCTAGGCCTTCACAGAAGAGCTCTATTTACACTGACAGTAAGTTAGACAGAGTCAGACTCTGTTAACTAATTATGTTTCTTAAGATATATAAGAGTAACAGGGTTTCAATATAAATATAGAGGCCACATTTTTTTTAGATTACAAAACAAATCAAATTTAAATTCATTTTGACCATATGTTTCATTTTACTACCATATAATTATAACCTGACTCTCACCAGATGGATTTCGTTTCGCAGAGCTCCACACATCCATGTGTGGAGCTCTGCGGAACTACATCCATCTGGCAAGACACAGGTTAACATAATTAAGTCCTGGTTTGTAATGGTCTTCCACATTGCATCCCAATAAAATACATTGGCCTTGTGGTGTTAAAGTGGATAATGTGAAACGGTTCAAGGAGAATTAATACTTTGGTAAGGCCGTTATTATCATTTGAGGTAACTGGCAGTATTGAGTGCTGTTTGGTACTTTTAGAGCATTTCTGGTGTCTCTAATGTGGCCTTAAACTACATTAGAGAAAATGCAGCAAATCAATAAATACTAACCATTTAATATACACTGACAACATTTCAAAATAATATCTTAAAGAACAATATTTGATAAACAAATATTTCACACAGGACCACACAGGACAAATAATAATAATAATAATAATAATAATAATAATAATAATAATAATAATAATAATAATAATAATAATAATAATAATAATAATAATAATGAAAACATAATGTATAAAACAAGTTTTAGAAAGCAAATTAGAAAGAATTTTATTTTACGCATACATCCTGAAATGTCTTACCTATCAGAAACAGAAGCCATTAGACACATCTGACTTTGGATGACAGTAATCAACAATGCATTATTGACGATAAAATTAATGGCAATTATGATCATATTTTAGCACCATATAACCTATAAATATTTAACATGTAAAACATAAAATAGCACATTCTGCCTTTCCATTGTTTTTCAAAGCAGATAAGCTATTTTAAAAGCTTTCTTAAAATCAGGAAATTAGTATTATATTGAATGATGATGAGTCATCTGAATTCTCAGTGTTCACCTTGTTCAAAACGATTTTAAAAAAAAATATGGTGAATTGATGTGTGTTGGGGTATTGGCAAAACATGATTAGGAAAGAATAAGAGCTCTCGTTACAAAAGTTTTTTATGTTGGAAATGTGGGTGAGCTATGACAGATAGCTCCATAGTAGAATTAAGAGGTAAAGCATCAAGGCGACCTCAGCTGTTGTTTGGCCATCTTTTGCAGCAACTGAACTTTTTATGTGTCTTCTTTGAGCACTTAATCTTTGCAAATATTCACAAATCGGGTTGAAACCCCAGTATCTCT
The DNA here is from genome assembly GCA_037039145.1 of Fundulus diaphanus. Classification (NCBI taxonomy): domain Eukaryota; kingdom Metazoa; phylum Chordata; class Actinopteri; order Cyprinodontiformes; family Fundulidae; genus Fundulus; species Fundulus diaphanus. The sequence goes on along the minus strand of CM073137.1, from coordinate 23,969,887 downwards.
TGCTTAGCTTTAAGCCATTTATCTTCTGCAACTATTTTTTCTGTCTCTTAGCCTAATGAAGTAGGGTGCTTGACTGGGGCTGCAGCCGGATTGCATGTCAGTATTAAACTCACTTTACATTCACCCCTGTTGTAACATTGACTTGAAGTCACTTTGAATGACAAAAACATGTTGTGGCAAAACTATCTGACCTATAGAACTCTAGTGTCATGACAGATAGTGTCCTCAGATTAATGTTTTGCCACATTACTGCAATGTTGTTAAACACACTTAAGTACACACAGACTTAATATGTGGAGAAAAGTGAGACTTTCATAATTGCTGCATTGTTGGCGATGGTGAAGTAGACTATTCTGTTGACATAGTTGTTATAAAGGAATGTGCTGACTCATACCCATGCACATAAGTGTAACAATGATAGTCAGGAGCAGAGAAACAATTACACAGAATTCTGCCAGAATTGTGTGTCATCCGTTACAGCTGTTGTCACAAGTAGTCATTTTTCCACTGGGGTGTTACAAAAAGAGCGATTGAACTTAAACAAACCTTCTAGACCTTCTAGATAAATCGCTGTAGAAATCCTCACTTTATGAACTTAGCTTGAAGCTGGAGACATTTCTTTCGCTACTTTGTTTTGGAGGTGGAAATTATTTTATGTATTGATACCTGAGTTTCCCATTCCAAACCTAATATCATCACACTTCAATAACTTTCAGCTGCATTTTTCTCTGCCTTGTACTAGCTTTTTTTTCTTCCATACATTTTTTTATGTTTCTTGATTTCAGACATGGAAATCAATATGATTATCATGAGCTACAAGCCTGAACACACACACAAAAAATAAGGCAAAGGTGTAACAGTTGATAATATATGCCCTTTTCAGTGGCCGAGTGTGCATGTTGGGTTTTTTGAAGTGATGTGGTTCTGTTGGTAGTATGAGTGAAAATTCCCTTTCATGTTAGTAGGGGGATAAGAAACGGTTTTCAAGAATAATTTTTGTGGGGGTCAGCAAAGATAAAGCAAAATGAAATGTAGTAATGCTGTACAGGTAGGACCTTATCATTACAGTACACTGAATAATTGCTAGATAACTTGGCTGAAATGGTAGGGCCAAATTTATTTGATAATCATATTAATACTCTGGTATTTACTTTTACTTTTGTTTTTGCCATTTTTTTTGCTCATCCTCTGTTGCTTTAGAACTAGCTTTAAATTGGATGAGTTTGTTTTTTCATTAGTACAACTTGTATGCAACTCTGTCTTTGCCACTGTCTCGGCAGAATTTAACCACTTGCTGTACGCGCTCCTTTCTCTATGAAAACTGTCTGTATTTCATTCTATGGAGAAGTGGAAGTAAAAAAAACTAATGAGTGACATGTCTTTTGTTTTAAGTAGCCACTTACTGGAGGTCATTTATTTGTGCTTCACAGACACAGGTCCACTGCTTCTCAGATGGCACTGCTGCTTCTATGTCTGGTTATTAGCTGTAGCGGTACAATGGACTAACCCGTTGTAACACCTGTGGGGGTGGGGGCATGAATGCACCTTTTTTTTTTTAGAGGGATGGCAGATTTCCTTTTTTGCGTGTTCATTTTGTATTCTTAAAATATATGTGTCCTATAATGATTTGTTTGGGGAAACAAAGCTAATATTTTCCAAAGTTGGTGGTTTGTGGTTTTGCTTCACAACCTAAATTATTCTAAACTGACACTCTACGTGCACCACCCCCACTGTAATACCTGGTGGTGGCAGCATAATGCTGTAGCAATGCTTTTCTTCAAGAAATGGCTTGAAACACCTGACTCAAGGATTTATAAATGTCTTTATCCTTCTTGATGATGGTGTTTCCGTTTCCAGCCCGTCCACCTCATCTTCCTCGAGCCGTTTAGGGTGCAGAAAACGATAATACGACACCAGAGACACCAGCCCCAACAATGAACCCCCATAGATTAAACCAGAAACTGTCCAGAACAATTTGATTGCCATCAACTCTGGCTTTAAAATGAAAAACATTAATGGAGTTGAGAAATTTATAGCGGTGCAAAAAGAGTAATAGATGATCATTTCTCTTTTGGTGTTTTGTCCTTTTATATTGAAAAAGCTAAAAACCAGGATGACTCCTATAACCGCCCGGTAGAGCAGTTCAAGCAGACCGGATGTGCAGAAGTTGGTTTGAAGCAGGTGAGCCCACATTGTTCCCACCATCCAGATTATGGTTAAGCCTACTGTGCTGTAGACACTCAGGATGAGGAGGAGACTATAGCTGAGAAGGAGACTGGTGATGGTGAAGAGTTTGTAAAGGAGGTAGACCATTGAGGGGAGGCCTGAGGGCAATTCTCGGATGTGGAGAAGAGATCTGCGCAGCAAGGCCCGATAGTCCACCAAGGACCAGGCCAGATTAAAGAAAGAGAAGACCAGAGATAGATCTACAAGACAAATCCAGCAAAAATAAAAAAAAATCAGATTCTGAAAACTTTTGAAGTGAAGGAAAGATTGCTTAGTCTACTCACACTGGAAGACGGACCACTCATCGTGGCCTTGGCGTATGTAAAGCTGTAAAAGAAGCTGGGGAGCACTCTCCAGGAAAGACTCGAAAAGCTTCAACATGCTCAGATCAGCAGCCATGCAAAACAGTTTATGCCTTTCCTGAGGTTCTGAATTGTATGAATTTGGTGCTTTCCAGATTGCCCTGTATCCTTGTTTAAGCAGATGGTAATACCTGGTAGCAGAGTCAAAGTATATAAAAAAACAGTCAACAATGTTAAGAGGGCGTTTTATTCTGCAGCACAAATGAAATGTGGCTATTCCAGTTTGCACCCTGCAATTTCTGTGTATATGACATGCAGGCGTGTACATACCTGAGGAAGATTCCCATCCCAAATAGATGCAGGACTAAGAACCGTCCCTTTGAATTGCTGACCGTAACTCGTTCTCTTTCATCTGACATGTCGTCTAGGAACCAGAAATAACTGAAGATCTGGTTTGCAATCAGCCCAGTGATTATAAACAGTGTAGTCATTCCACTCCAAACATACTTCATTTCTTGAAAATATCTTACAGCCAGGGCAGTGTCTGTGCATATGTCCCCTACGTACAGGAAAAGTCCACCGAGGGTTAAAAACCACCGCCTCTTGGAGTACCCCATGTTTGACTGTTGCATGGTGGTCATGACCTTAAAAACATGACATTCATGTTTCTGTCTGGTTCAAAGGCAGACACAGTCTCAGTTCCTCTTCTGATAAGGTTTGTAGTTTCTGTACGTGACTGCCATTATCACTGCTGGCTTTTGACCCTCCCTGCAAAAGATACACATGTAAAACGTGTCAGCGTGATTAAAAATGTGATCTACACAGATGAAAAATGCATCGCAACCATGGTCAGTTTCTACATTATATTTTCTCATCGTTTAATCATAAACATATATATATATATATATATATATATATATATATATATATATATATATATATATATATATATATATATATATATATATATATATATATATGTATATATATATATATATATATATCACATCAGGCCCTGATAAATGCCATAGGAGACGATAAACTACATTATCAACAGACATTTATTGTGTTTTAGTGATCCCTGCCTTACTGAAGTTTAAACTTTGACCTTCAAGAACTGCTTTTCTCCAGGTCACTTTTAAAGGTCCTGGTACGATCATATATCAAGTCAAAAGACTCTCTTGTTAAATACAGGTTTCATTCCAATGTCTAAAAGTATGAAGAGTATATGACTTTGTCAGTTGCTATGCTCAGTTTTTATCTGAATTCTCGTGAGTAAATGTCAAAGTCCTTCTTATTAATATTTCAAATTTTTCAAAAACACATAAATAATTCTAACTCTAAATGTTGGTCAGTCGTATGCCAACGTTTGAATGTGAGCCACTGTTTCAAGGAACGATTGCATGTTTTAGAAAATGTTTACTGAAGTCAGTCATGAGGAAGTTATCATGGCTGCAATGATACATCACTGACATTTTATAAAGAGAGGCAACTCTGACTGCGTCTTTAAAAGGTGTGTAAGAAAGTGGAATCCACTTTGTTATTGGCGCTCTAATGCAGCGACATGTCACATGTTACTGTAAATCTGTGTCTGAATGGTTAGGAATGCCTCGTAATGGCTCTTCCCTCAAAAACGGCGGCTCTCACAAAACTAAAAAGCTACATTCACATCAAAGGTGATGCAGGCGAATCTTTCGCCTATATCGTCTGCTGTCGGTTGCTTGACATTTTGCCTCTCTCTTGCAAACAATCCATCAAATAGGAGGAGCGTCTATCTGCTTGCCGGTTCCTTTTTTCTGTTCAACTCACAATGACAGAGATGGATTTTACGGAGGAGATGGATTTTTGTGCTATATATAATGTGGTAAGCCAAACAATGGTGTCAGTGCCCCTTGATCCACCAGATCCTAGAGAGACGCACCCGACATGGAGAGTACCACCACCTGTAGCTTGTGTCGTTCACTTCCAGCAGTACTTCAGTCTCTCCAGGGCTCAGCATGGGACCTGCTGTCCCACTTTGATGGGCGAATCCCTCTGGGTCACCAACTACAGGCGTCTTTGGTCAATAAATCCATCATTGCTCAATAGAAATATAGCCTTATTGCACTGTATAAATATGTAATGTATATATAAAAAACAGCTTCTTAAATAAATGGATGAGGAGGACCATTAACATGAAACTAATTGACAAAAACGTTCACATTTTTGACAAGTTTCGCTTTGCTCTATATGCCTAATTCGTGCCATTCGCATTGCTCGGAACATGTCCTTCGCATTGTGGACCGCTAATTCACTCCTCTTCTGACCCTTACTCTTTTACAACTTCCTTTTTCTCCCTTCTTAGATTAGAGTGTGATATCAGTTTACAACTCTGCTGTAAATCCCCTCTCTTTAAGCTTCTGACAGACCGCCAAACTCTTCACAAATAAAATAACATTTTAAACATCAGTTCCCTTGTCATACAACCTCCCCTTTTAATCAGTAGAATCAGCATGTTCATCTTCAAATGCAATTTCTTTTTTGTGTGTTGTGATATTTTGCCCGTTGAATCATTAAATAAGACAGTAGTTTGATCAATTATATTAAAATTCAATTCTTGATATTAGTAATCAGCTCTCATTGATATTTTTTATGCTCATTAGGTGGAGTGTAATAGTCTGGGATTGAGTCATTCACAGTAATCTACTTTGTGTTCTCTTACTGCAACAGCGGTCACTCGGGTGAAAGATAAGTCTTTCTTCAGGTTGATTTAAATAGATTAAAGGTAGATTTAATAGATTCTGAAAAAATCTAAGTTAAATAGTTTTTTTATCACAAAAGCATAGTATCATACAGCATTATTTATATATATATATATGTATATATATATATATTCCTAATTAATCAAATATCGAGCACATATATTAATAAATAGCGTAGTTTTATTGAAGATTGCGGCAAGTTCAGAGCTAATTAAATCTGCTGCACTTCTTTCATTAAGTTAATTTCTAGCGAAAGATTCATATTTTGACTATCATCAGTTACAAAGTTATTCACACATGACCAGAAAAGCACTACTACATGCAAAGTCATTATATTCACAATAAAAGAAATACATTGAATTTAAAGCAGTGACAAACTTACAGTCCGTGGCAGAGAGCTCTATGCAGTCACAGCTGGAGATTCCACTCCCTGTCGTTTTCTTTCTCCTTCCTTTAAAACCTGTGATAAGCTCCACCTCAGCAACCAGTCAACAAACATGTGCTATTGCATAACAGATCTCATGCCTGTGAAGGAGTGGTGGAGCTTGCGCCAGTGTGATCCTCATACTTCCCCGTCACACTTTTATATCCTTCACCAACACGTTTGGCTTCTACATTGCCCAGTGAGGTTTCTCCAGAGCAAGACCAACTCGTGAACAGAGACCTAACGTGTTTGTTGGGGTTTTAGTGGACAGACGAGGGGAACGGAGGGATGTTGCAATTTGTTTTATGTAGGTTTTTTTTGTATTCTGAGTTATTAAAGGAATTGCTCATATTTCTGAGGAAGCCTGGCTACCTACAGATAAGAACTCATTTGCCTCCAAATAAAGAACTACTCTAACGGAAGAACTGGATCCAGACATTGAAAACCTCGTGTTTCTGTCTTAGTTATGACTATTTAACTTTCTAATCACTGTATGTTCTTTGTTTCTTTTGCAAATGCTTTTTAGAACCTTTTTCAAGCTTCTTGAACTTTTTTACACTTTGTCAGGTTATAGCAACGGATATCTGTGTACTTCATTCAGATTTCAAGTAATAGACCGACTAAATCTAAAATATAGTTGTGAAGTCTGTTTTTTTTTTGTTTTTTTTTACAAATAAAAGTCTGAAGCATGTCATACAGTTGTATTCAGCTCCCTTTACCGTGATAAGCCTAAATAAAATCCAAATCCAATTCAACCAGCAGCCATCAGAGGCCACATGATCATTAAGACCAAGGAGAAACTGTGGAGGAGCTGCAAAGATCTGCAGGATAACTCAGGAGGGCGAGTCTAAAACACGGTGGTGGCAGTGTCACGCTGTGGGGATGCTTTTCTGCAGTAGAGACAGAGAAGCTGGTCAGAGTTGATGGGAAGATGGATGAAGCACCATACTGGGCAATCCTGCAAGAAAACCCGTTACAACAAACTTCAGACCGAGGGGAAAATGTTTCTATTTGATTTTTTCACAATGGACAGCAACCCTAAACATACAGCCAGAGGTACAACAAAATATGTTACGTCAAAGAATGTCATTAAGTTAGAATAGCCGGATCAAAGTCCAGGACAAATTCCAATTCAAACGCTGAGGCAAGACTTGCTTTTCACAGATGCTCTCATTCCGGTCTGAATGATACAGCTTTAGCTAAGAATTGGCAAGCATGTCAGACTCTACTCAGAAAGGTCAGATCAGACCTCAGCTTTCTTGGAATTCTTAGTGATGATTCTCATTCTTTTTGTATGTTTGTTGATGTATGAAACAATTCTACTCAAGGATTTATTTTGCTTATTCCTTTGTTTTTCCTATGTATGTCTGTAATGTTTTTCGTTCATGTACAGCACTTTTAATGTCTTGTTACTGAAAAGTGCTTTATAAATAAACATACCTTACCTTACTAACCTTACTGTTAAATTCCTAACAAACTACTATTAAGTTTGTGTTTGTAAAGTGACAAAAAAGGGAACAAAGTGCATTTGGAGAGCTCAAAGCTAGCTCCTCGTTCAAGTCCACATGGGCCTGAACATCATCAGGCGTGTCAACACCACCCGATGCAGAGAGATCTGCTTGATCTTCACTTTGTCTTGATAGAGTGGATCGCCTGGGTAAATTAAACCTTCACATCTGACTGACTCTCAACTTTAATCTCAATGCTAGGTTAACCTTTGGAAGGATCCCAGAACAGTTGTAAGCGCTGGGTTTCCACTGAACCCTTATTCAGAGTTTGCAGTACACAATAAAACAATAGCGACATATTTCCTCCCTCTTTGTTGGTGGAAAGGAATTTTATTCAAGTCAGAGATGGCCCAAGAATGTATGGGGCCCTTAGGAAAATTTGGATTGGTACTCTCCGATTAAGTCTGCTCTCCACTGCTATTTTCTTGGTTATCATCCACGTTTAACATGAAGGCTGGCGACACAGAGGGAGGAAGCGCACAGATGAAAGCGGTCAGTCGTGAAGACAGTAACAGACCTGGGCTCTCATTTTTAAAACTTTGCGTGGAATCCATACTAAAAGTGTACAAACGCCAAGAACAAGAAATTGGTGTACGACAAAAAATATTTCGATTTATAAAACCATGCGCACGCAAAGAAGTACGCAAATTTCCTTCATAGATCACAGCTGTACCTGACCGTTAAAGATCCCACCAACGGTTTCTAACATTTTATTATCAAAAATGACTAAAACTGGAGCAGCATATTGTCAGGATCACATCACGGATGTGAAAGACGTGTTCCTAACACCTCCACAGCATAGTGTTTCTTCTCCCTGACCTTCTTCTGATTGCAATGGATGTAAATACGTAAAAGACTCACTTATATTAATATATAAATCATTCGGGTAAAAATTGAGGGGTTTATTTAAAAGAAAAACCTACATATACACTAGATGCTTCAGCTAGCTTTAACACTCATCTACCGATACGTAACATTCTTGTGCAACAATATTAGATAGTAATAATGCATAATAATCGTACATGTTTATATCAACACAACACCTTCATGATAAGAGTCTGTGCAGTATCTCTTCGCTAGTTTCTAAAGTTTTGGTTTAAGGAATAGTTTGAGATGGTTATCTTTTTTACATATCATACTATATCTGCAGCACAATGCTAGGGAATATGAGGGTTTGTAAACAGGAAGCTACGTGTTGGCTAAATAATTTCCTGGAACAGTGTCCTTGATGGGAGGTCAGAAATAATAGCCAGCAACAACAGTAGCCAAAAACTGTGTAGAAACCCTAAAGGAAAGTAATTAATAAACTTAATAAAAACACAGGTCGTGTCAGCTCCTCCTTTTTGGATTTAGGCATTGGATAGACCGACTTGAATGAAATATGCAACACGTTATTTTATAATTGTTTGTCTCTGCTCGCTCGCTTTAAGTTCACCTGCTGGCGATTTTCTGTGCCCTTCTACTCCGAACCTCTAGGGGGCGGCAAAGAGCGCCAGCTGTTTCCTCTCCTGCGCGTGAAGCGTCTCTTTGGTCCCTCTTCCTCTGTGGACCCTCCCACCAGCAGAAAGAGTGACACGCCATTCAACTGCAGCCTGGCCCTGTGCACGCAGGGCGCGCTGAGAGCTCAGTGAGATCGCACCATCTGGTAGGAAGAGAAACAGGGGAAAGACAACAACAACAACAAAAATCCGCATCTACGTGAAGCGCAAAACTTCTCCGGAATCGCGTCGCCATGGGGATCCGAAAGAAGAGCAATAAGAACCCGCCGGTGCTGAGCCACGAGTTTGTGATCCAGAACCACGCAGATATTGTTTCCTGCGTTGCTATGGTGTTCCTGCTCGGGCTGATGTTTGAGGTGAGTCCACATGTTGAGCGGGGCTGCTTCTGGTGGTGCGTTGCGCGGAGTTGGCGGACGGGTTCCCTCCCGTCTGTTCTCCGCAGGAACCGACATGGCTGTCTGATCAATTCTCCACTACTTCCTCCCAAAAAGATCGAAAGTTTTCCAGGCACAATGGCCCCGCTTCGCTGCTAATCCCGCACTCGCCGGGGTCTCTCCGTCCATCTACACTCGTTGTTAATAGACATCTACGCGTTAAAAGGGGGAAGTGGAGCCCACTTTGCCCATCTGGACGCTTCACGTCTTGAAATCGATATTTCAAAACACTTGCCTCCGGCCCCGCCGTTTGATCGTATATTCACAGGAACATAAACTGAACTGTAATTCGTACAGGAGCTGCTTGCTTATTAATAAATTATGTGTTGCGAGTTTCGAAACGCAGTGTCGAGCTGTGCGGTTTGGACATTTTGCAACAGCTCCGTTTGCTTAGTTTTTGTTTTTTTTTTTGCGTAGAAGTGTTACGTGGCATTCGCGCAGCGGTCGAGAGGGCTGTCATCCCCCCGCCCACTCTCACCCACACAGAAAAGTTGCTTTTCCGAACCGAGACCGAGACTGGGGTCGAACCGCCGAAACATTTCGGTGTGTTGCTGTTTTTTCTGCACTTTAAAACCTCAAGTTTGTTGAAATCTGTCGCGGTTTCACCTTTTGGAAGGAGAGCGATGCCGCTTTCTGTCCGGCGTTTAAAGCAACTTCCGGAATGTTGCTCTTCATAATAAAGGTTCTCGCCGTGAGCCGTGTTTTAATTCCGCTAAACTCCTACGAAAATTGTTTGACTGTTATCCCAACTTTACTTTTAATTCAACAACGATAGTAATGCGTATTCACATTGCCGCTAATTAGTTATTCGCTTAATTTCCCCTTTTATTCTGAAGGATTTCCTCTTTTTAAATGATTGGCGTTCACGTTTACGCTCAAAAAAAAAAAAAAAAAAAAACCAGGAAATTTAATGATAGAAGACTCATGTAAACACTATTGATCATTAATATAATGCAGCGACGGGTGCATTTCAGTAAATTAGGAAATCTTGGAAAGAAGCAAAACAAAAATTATACGGTGTCATTTCACAACAGCTGTTTTACAAACGTTTATTTGTGTTAACTTTTATTATTTTGGCTTACACTTTATAAAAACCCCAAATTCCGTTTCTCTGAAAATCAGAAAAGACAGTTTAGTGGAGGGAAAAGGTTATTGCAGCCTTTAGGGGACTGTGCAGCAAAGCTTATTCAAGGGCTGGTGGCTTCAAGACTCAACACACAGACATATCCTGGACATGAGCTGCACCCGTTTCATGTGTTTAGCTGTACCTCCACCACAAACTGCATCAGAAGCGTCGTACGTGGCTGGTCTGTTGCGCTGTAATCCCAGAGTCTGGAAGAAAAGGGGAGAGGCACATAATCCTAGGTTGTGTATGTGAAGCTCCTCGGTGAGGCATGAAAAGGGTCCTTTTTTTGGATCAAATCATCTCGAGACCCCCAGTTTTGGAACCCCTGATGTATAACAGCACTACTTCTGAACATCATCACATTAATCATGTAAAGCCTGAGTATTTCCCTTTACCGCCTGGTCTAGGACTTAATAAATAAACATTCTTGTCAGTTGTTGCGATCACAACGACACTCTTTAGGGTTTAACGGCACGATCGGTCTGGTCACTGTAATTTGCGTTTACTCTTCAGGACCGCAGCAACTGAGCTCTTCTCCATATCAGTTTTCATACAATTATTGAAGCTATTTTCTTCCCACAGTTTATTTTCCTGTCATGTGATTTTTAACAATAAAACCCCACATTTTGTCTGCTTTATCATATATATATATATCAATGTTTATCTCTTTCCACATCCACAGGTCACCTCAAAGTTTGCAGTATTTTTCATTACTGTCCAGTACAACGTGACCATATCGACAAACGGTGAGTGACGCGTACGTCGGCACACATTGCATGAAGATGTGCCGCATCTTTGGGTTTAGCCTGTAAGGCTGGATTTTCTTTGTGTTTTCTTGCTGGGAGATTTGCATTCAGGAGCATTGCTTGAGTGGCCCTAGACAAACCCACTTTAGAGCTTTCTCTCTCTCTTTTTTTTTTTTTTTTTTTTTTTTTTAGTTTTTAATTCTCCCTTCCATTTAGAGCTAAATTTAGTCCGCCTGATTTATAAAGATCTCCAGTGGCAAGGTTGTGCCGGACGAATCCGAGGCTGAGGTGCAATATAGGCCTCGCCATTCAATCTCCTGATGCTTTCAAGGTTAACGTTTCCTTTGCCAGCTTCTCGACGGAGCCCAGCTCCAGCGAGGGAGGGTTTTTAATCTCTGCTGTCTCTCTGCCGCCCTGCCTCTGTTACTTATTTACAAGTCGTATCTTATTAGGCAAATCTTTACTCAGATAGAGATGCCGAAAGGCCATTGTTGTTTTGTTTTTTGTCGGTGCTGACCCGCAAACATGTTGATTTAAGGGGCTTTCGTGAAAGGAGAACCACTCCAGCTTTTTCAGTCAGCTGACATGTGTTGATGTTTTCTCTCTGTCCGTATCGGGAGGCGGGGAGTTCATATTCTGCGTGGTGAAACTCTGCACAGTCGAGACTCTGTAATCCTAACGCCGCCCTTCAGGATTCAGGATGATTAAAATGGTGACTTCCCCAGCCGAGGCGAATTAAGTGTGTGGCCGGTCTTGTGGCCGTACGGGTCGTTGCTCAGGATCGTGACTTGGGTGTGTCTTACAGTGTCTTGCAGGAAGTATTTGCAACCCTTGAACTTTTTCATGCGTGGTCGCGTTACAACCTCGGTGTATTTTATTGGGATTGCCTGTGGCGGTTCAACACAAAGCAGCACATTATTGTTGCGAAATGGGAATTAACTTTTGCCCTGAATTTGCTAGAATTTGTACTAATAGATGTCGGCCTAGTTTGACCCGAGGTACCATTGGTCGATACTAACCGAGGCGGGTCTAATACGGTATGCGTCTCCCAGTTTAGACTTTTCTTTGTCGATTCTTCTTTGTCAAGGGGCCTAAGGTCAGTGAGATGGGATAGAGGTTCTCAAAATTGTTTGTCTGGACTTTGACTAGGCCATTCTAACGCACGGGAATGCTCTGATGTAAACCAATCCGTGATAACCCGGCTCGCACATTGAGGGTTGATGTGCTGCAGCTTTTTTTAGCTCCCACAGAGTTGCCACGGTGCTCTGCGAGGTGTTCAAAGTTATTATTTTACAGTCTAACCCTAATTGAAACGTCTCCCCTTACACTGAGGTTAAACTACACTGTTTCCTAATTAGGAAACTGCATTTATGTTGGTCTTTCACATAAAATCCCAGTAAAGTACATTGAGGGTTCTGGTTGTGAGGTAACAAAATATGGGGAGGCAAAAAAAAAAGAAGAAAAGTCTGTATATATATATATATATATATATATATATATATATATATATATATATATATATATATATATATATTGTGTGTGTGTTTTGAAATGCCGGTCATGGCGCTGACTCTGCGTGGCCGGTCTGTGTCTCAGAGGGCCCCGAGGAGACGGCGGTGAACCACTTCCACCACGGCATCAAGGACCTGGCTACCGTCTTCTTCTACATGCTGGTGGCCATCATCATGCACGCCATCATCCAGGAGTACGTGCTTGACGTGAGTGAGAAACCTCCACGGGATGGCCTTGTGTCTTATTTAAGAACCTTTGGAAAAAGCTACACTTTTGGCCTGTTTCGGCGTTTTGTCTCTGCAGAAAATCAACCGGAAAAAGCACTTCTCCAAAACCAAGCACAGCAAGTTCAATGAGTCGGGCCAGCTCAGCGCCTTCTACTTGTTCTCCTTCGCCTGGGGGGCGAACATCCTTCTATCTGTACGTGCTGGTTGTCGCTGTGTTTGCTTGTGGTGCGCGGCCGAACATTGTGTTTTTAAAAGCTTTGTGCTCTTAGGAAAACTTCCTGTCCAATCCCGTCGCCCTGTGGGAGGGATATCCTCATACGCTGATGCCGTAAGTAGCCGTATTTAGCGACGAGACATGACTGAAAAGCAAGAGGAGGACGTGTCGTTTGAAAGCATCTCGCTTTTCCTTCAGATTCCAGATGAAATTCTTCTACATTTGCCAGCTGGGCTACTGGTTACACGCTCTTCCAGAACTGTATTTCCAAAAGGCAAAGAAAGTAAGTGTTGCTGTTTGCACCCTGAAGGTATTTCCTGTTTGACTTCCTGGGCCGTGTGGCATTGTTTCGAAGGATTATCCCCTTCACGCTGAAATGGACGTGCCGGTCCCACACTGGTGTAAATATTTTGACCTCTCTCCTCTCTGTTTACCGTTCAGGAGGATATTCCTCGCCAGCTTGTGTACATCTTCCTGTACCTGGTCCACATCGCCGGCGCCTACATTCTGAAGTAAGGAACAGCCACGGTCTACGGCAGAGTTGGTCACACTCGTATCTCCCCGCTCCTAAAACCTGGTGTCTTTATTCGCTGGTGTCTTTCAGTTTGAACCGGCTGGGTCTGGTCCTGCTGGTATTGCACTATTTCGTCGAGCTCCTCTTCCACGTCTCCCGTCTGGTCTACTTCAGCAACGAGAACAGACAAACGGGGTGAGTTCTCGGCTTTCTCGCCGATGAATAAAAGTTCCGGCTGCATAAAAATGTCCTTTTTTTTTTTTTGTGTGTGTTTTTTTTATAGTTTCAGCATCTGGGCCGTCTTGTTCGTGATTGGACGGCTGCTCACCCTGTCCCTGTCGGTCCTCACCGTGGGCTTCGGTCTCTCCACCGCCGAAAACCAGGGCTTCAGTTTGGCTGAAGGGAACTTTAACATTTTCTTTGTTCGGTAAGCACATCGGACGAGGTGAAGGAAGCCAACAAATTCTTACTTTCTGTACTTCTTCATGATATCGTTGATGTTTACACGCAGTATAAAAAGACACATTAGCCTTTTATTCTCACTGACACTTGATCAGAGGATTATTTATTCTGTTTGCCAAATGCCAGACTGGTTGGAGATTTTCTTTTTATTTACATAGATTCCTTAGTATTTGGTGGATTTACCTTATAAACTGAATGATATGGGTGAAACCATTTAAGTATTCTTTCCCAAACATGCCGCAGTGGTTTGCTGGACTGCTTGGCCCATTCCTGCTGACAGAACTAGTATGATTGAGTCAGGTTTGTGGGCCGCCTTGCTCCCTCAGACCTTTTCAGCTCTTTCTACGGGACTGAGATCAGAGTTTTCTCATGGTCACTCCACAACATTGACTTTGTTGCCCTTGAGTCACTTTGTAACAAATTTAGAAGCATGTTTAGGGTCATTATCTGTTTACAAAACCCATTTGTGACAAAGTTTTAACTTCCTAGATGACTTTGTGAGATATTGCGGGCCATAACCACCCTCACAACATGGGTTCCACAAACTTAACCATGGTCTATATGCCCAAACACTTGAATTTCAGTTTCATCAGACTACAGGACATGCCCCAAAAAATGAAGGAATCTATCCCTTAGAGCATTTGCTCTCTGGCTTTTTGTTCTTGTTGCTACCAGAGTAACGTCTCCATCGTCTCTGGTTGGCCTTTCTTTTCACGTTGGTAAAGGACTTGTTTCACGGTTAATAATGACACTCTTACCAGTTTCAGTCAGCATCTTTAAGTCTTTGTTCTGGGATGGACAAAGACTTCGCAATTTAGCTGAGATGTTTTGAGTTTATCAGAAGCTTTTCCAAATTGTTAAAATACATGAACGGTCCTGCCGTGGAAAATGGTTTTGAAGTCGACTCACAGAGTACAACCACCCCATGATCGTCCTGTTTCAGGCTGCGTTCACACAGCAGGCAAATGCGGCCGCAATCAGATCTTGTTGCCCATATACGACTCAAATCCGTCTTTTTTATGACCGTGTGAACAGCCCACTTCCGCTCTTTTCACGCCCATAAAAATCCAATTTGTGCCAAATGCAATTCCGTACTAAGTCGGATGCATATCCGACAGTTTTCAAAGGGTCTGCAGCCTGAATGGAGCATGTCGTATTTCATCCGACTTTTACGTCGCTGTCCGGTTTGGGGTTTTTTCACCATCGTCTTGCTATGATGTGGTTGTAATATTGTCGGCTCCCATTGCTCAGCAACTTCATAATTACACAGATGAACCGGGATCCACTAATACAATTTTTGTTTAGGTTTTGTTTTCCTGCAAAGCTTTATCGAACGCTTCTTGTAACAATCACATCTGTTAATACTTCCGTAAACGGCGCGCTGCTGTGCGACGTTTACTTCCTCTTCCTGCTATCTGCGCATCCAGGTCACTTTGGGGTCTTGAACCGCTCAGACAGAAGTCTGATGGCGGCTGCATTTAATTAGTAGTATGAACGACCACACAAAAATTTAAATCCGCAAAAGTTTGGAATTAAGCATCAAAATCTGCAGCGTGAACGTAGCCTGAGTCTAATCTGAGAAAGACCTTGGTCCGCAGAATCTGATGCAGATAAGATACTAAAACAATGAGCTCAGCTACTTTGCTCGTAGTTGAAGCACTGTAGGCATTACAGAATCCCGTATGAGGACCGGGACACAGAGTTTAGCCAGGCATGGAGGGATTCCCCCACATTCATTGTGGTGAACACTGCGAGTTGCTAGCATTTGGTTCCAAAATCCCAGCTGCATGCGTTAAAAGCACACACACAGCCCGTGGTCCAGCTGCAATCCTCTTGTATGATGTAAAAGGACTAAGTATAATTCCTATATGGTTCAGTCGCATGCTTATGGTGAAACTATGATGTTCTAAAGCATTACAACGTTCTCATTACTCTGGCATTTAGGAAATGGAAACAATTTTGGTAACAGGAAAGGTTAAAGGTTATGTCTTTTACGTAGTGCATGTAAATATCTGTGTTTCAGCTGCATATGTGAAAAATGCATTCTAGGATTTTAACTGAAACGCAAATAGAAAAACCCTGAATAATTCTCGTCATGTTCTGTGAGTTAAAAGGGAATCTATGATTGAGATTTGGTCTCCTGAGCTATGTGCTTCGTGGATTCATAGATGACGTTCAGAGGTTTAACACCCAGCTTTTAAAAACTGGGATGACATTTGGGTGCAATTATCTTGTACTTCACATACAGTGAATCTCACAGGAGTATAATAGGAGGTCTTTGTCACATGAAGAGTAAGATGATTAATCATTTTGAGGTTCAACAACGTGGTTGCATTAGTTAGCATAGCAGAAATCACTGACGGGGGTCTGAAGCCCCCCCAGTATGGGATAAATGTACATTTGTCCCCCTCAAATAAATCATTAGAGGAATCTATATTTTTAAATGATAAAAAAAATAAAAGAAAATGCACCGCTTATCAAGGGAAAAATTTGCATTTAGACTTTGGTACAAAGGTGTGGTCTATTGTACGAACAGCTAATACCTGCAAACGGACTCAGCAGCGCCATCAGAGGAGCTGTCTGTAAAGCACAAATCCCTGACCTCCAGTAAGTTGCTGCTTAAAACGAAAGACGTGTCACTCATTTGTTTTGCTTTCACTTCTCCCTAGATTGAAACGCGTTAACATTTGGAATCAGGCCAAATTCTGTTCACCTCTTAACTTCGGTTAAATCTTGTGACAGTCTGCCCTGTAAATCCAAACTAGCTACATTTTATTTTTATTGCCAGATTGAAGCTTTTTTTTTTTATTGATGATCACTAATATTTTTTATAACTTCTCGAGTGAGACATTTTTTAAAAACTAAGTTTCTTAGAGTCTGAAACAGGGGGGCTCACTGAGCAGATAGAGAAAGGAGAGCAAAAAAAAAAAAAACAGCACAAGTTGAACTTGGGCTAAATCACTTGATTGGAAATTTTCCAGCTCTGATTTGGGTGGTAATAATTAACCCAGGGCGACGTGTGTCGTTTTGAGATGATGAATTGTAATAATTAGCGTTACTATTTGATTGTTGAATACATTTGGCCGTGCCATTTCATCAGCATCCTGGCAATCTTCGCCCACTCTTTTCCATTCGTTAGAGGAGCTGAGCTCGGAAAGGTGGAAACCGTTCTTGCTCCCATTCATCATAGTTATATTTTCGCTGAAACGGGATGTTTTGCCATTGACGTGTGCTTTTGAGGTCCACAGTATGGGTTTCTATGTAGGTTTTGGTCGCTACGAAACAGGATTTTCTGTCCCGTCTTGCTGCGCTTCCTTCACCCTTCAAACAACTGATCGTTGCCCTCCTCTGCTAGGATGACCGTCCTGTCAGCCATCTGCTTTACGCAGGCCTTCATGATGTGGAAGTTTATCAACTTCCAGCTGCGGCGATGGAGAGAGCACGGCGAGGCCCAGACGTTGAAAAAGAAACAGGCTCCTGCTAAGAGCAAGTCGAAGAAAGACAAAGGTTTGAGCAGAGAAGGCGCCAACCATGAATCTTTAGGGAAACTGTAAAAATGAAGGTTTTGGCTAACTTGGCTCTTCCCTCTTTTTTTCTTCTTCTTCTTTTTTTCTTTTCAGCCAACGGAGTAAACGGCGTGAGCTCACACGGAGCGGATTCACCGAGATCAAGGAAAGAGAAATCCTCATAAGATGTAAAGAGGGGAAGAGAAAAAAATAAACATTCCTGATCCCCTGCACCTCCGAGGACCGCCTCTCCCAGGGTCTTCTGGGCTGGCTCCAGCCCTACCGTTCAGCGGCTCCTTGACCCCCCCGCCCCGCCCCGCCGTGCGTTTTCACCTTCCCACACAGGACCGACCTCCCAGCTGGAACTCCCAGGATCTGCTCTTGTTGCCAATCGCCCAGCACACCTTCAGCTCCAGATCTTCCTTCCGTGGTATTAATGAAGAACCAACAAATAAACTGAGGGAAAGAGACCTTATTTAAGAAGTGCCTACTGATGTGGATTGTGTTTTTTTTTTTTTTTTGTTTTTTTTTTGTACAGTGTGTAATTTTACCAAATCAGGAGAGATCGCTTCAATGTTTCTTTTCCCCCACTTCAGGTCGTTTTAGTATTTTGTTGAAATGCTGTGTATTCCTTTGTATCTCACCTGCCTATCATGTATTTATATACCACTCAGCTCATCCCGATGCTGCCCTCCCCTCGGAGAAATTCCCTTTTAAGTCTCCCCCGCTTTTCCGTGGTCGGAGGTCGCTTAGAGCTCCGTTATGTCCAGCCTTGGTCCAGATCACACGTCATTCTTTTAATTTCTCTTTTGTTTTCCCACATCAGACAGCAACAGACGCCTGTAGATAGAAAGGCAACTATCACAGAAGCTTTACTGCTGGAATAGGAGTATATTAAAGCGAGTGAAGGAAACGAGTCTTAAGTACATGCGTGGTTCAGTATTGTGCAGAACTGCCAGTAAATAAAAGAAATAAAAAATGTATGACGTTGCATTTGATCGTTGAAGAATGGAGTGTTCGTCACGAGTTTCCATGGAAGTTGTTGCGGTTGTAATCGTACCTGTAACGACACATTGTGCTTTAGTTTTTTTGTTTTTTTCCCGTAGCGTCGACGGAGATACAAGTTAGGAAAAAGAAACGTTCTTGTGAGTCATCCAACCTCTCTTGATGTCAAGGTGGAATGTTTGATACATTGTCAATTATCTCTTCCCTTTAAAAAAAAAATGCCTGCGAGGAAGGATGGGTTGTTATCCCAATATGGGCTCTGAATGAAGTGTATATTTAGATTTATATATATATTTTGTTCTATCCCGTGGTTTCCCACCCCATATCGAGTGTTGACTGTGCCAAATGAACCTGGTTGACTACTGCTGACCGTATGCCTTTCACTTAAACACCATAAAACGTCGGAGGCCAACCAGCTGTAGCTACAAGACTTTGTTACCCAAGCAACGCAAACGTGTTCAAAAGAATGAATCCTGTTAAGTGATTTTAGGCAAACAGTGTAGCAAATTAACTCCAGCAGTATTTGGTTTTCTCCACTCGCCCTGGGGGTTTATCCTGTAAAGAAATAAAACGATCGTTAAAAAACGAATGCATTCTGGATTGTTTTGCTGTATGTATCGAAGGCCAATCAAGAGTTTTACCTTTTTGTGTACTATACTGAAAGTAATATATGTAGGAAACAACAGTAAACATGTCAAGTGTTTCTGTATGGAATAAAATTCACCAGTAGGTGTAGTAGAGCAATAGAAAACCAACAACTCCAACATGGATGCGGCTGATTCTGTGCAACTGAATCATTAGTTGAAAGGGGCAGGTTTAAGAAACAAAATTTGTGTGGATTTCAGTCAGTGGTGTTCATTCTGTGATAAAGCAAGTGGCCCCTACCTAAGTACAAAGGCAGCAAATGTGTGCGTTTGTTCAAGTGCTTTTAAAAACAGGAATTAAATAGATTGTCCAACAGGTCCCGGTGCTTTGATTGAAGAGTTGTCTGGGGGTGGAATGTATTTAGAAGTGCAGTTTTCCTTAAAAACAAATCCTGAAATGCCTCCATTTGAATGGGTTGAAGGATGGCCAAAAGGGCAAAGTCTAATCTCCAGGGTGATCAAGTAAGGTCTAAAGTTTCCTTTTGTACTTCAGCAAGTAGAAGATGTCGATGTGAAGCCAATATATCCGCAAGAAGCCCCTCCAAAGTCCCATTGTTGGAAAACAAATTAATTACTGAAGATGTTGCCCTTTGCAAGACCACTGTGACTGCGCCTGCGTTGTTGCACAGTTATTGCCACTGTTAACTTGCGGCAAGAAAGTCCTAGGTCCGAATCCCAGCAGGGCCTCTTCTGCATGGAATTTATATGCTCTCCCTGTACGTGCAGGGGTTCTTTCTGGGGTACTCCAGCTTCTTCCCATGGCCCAAACCCATGCAGTTTATTACTTATTTCTGAATTAAGCACAAGTGTGTGCATGAGTGACTGGCGATCTGTCTAGAATGTACCCAACCTCTCAACCAATGACTGCTGGAGATAGGCGTCAGCAACCCATCAATAATGCAGGGCATAGACAATGAGACAACGGATAAACGCACAGAAAGGGCGCAGCATGTTGCGTACTAAGGAAAGCAATATCGTTGTCTTGGGGATTAGGGCTCTCCGACAAATGAGAAACTATCTCCCAGCACATTGTGAAACATGGCTGGCTGAGACATCATTCTAAAGGGATGATTCTCAGGCCTACTTACACTATACCGGTGATCATGGATCAGTTTAAATACACGAAAATGATTGAAGAGACCATTTTGACATATGGGGGCAATCCTTGTTTCAACAATCTCTCTAACACCAGTAGGTGAGCAACATTTCTGTTCCAGACCAATCAAATTAAAGCTATGGAGTTATCAGCCCATTGCCCAGATAAGACCCCCATGCAATAGAAAACCCGTGGAATATAATTAAAAATGCTGTTTCTGAGGCAAAGCCAAGAAATGTGGAGAAACTCAAATGTAAGAGAGATATTTTGTGGTAAATTGTAAAGTAGTAGAATTTTTTTTCCATGACTAGGAAATAAACAGGAAATAATGTAACTATTTTTTTTTTTTCTTGAACGAATTTATTATTATCCATCCATTGTCTATACCCACTAATCCCAGCAGTCATTGGGCAAGAGGTGGAGTACACCCTGGACAGGTCACTAGTCCATCACGGGGGACACAGAGGGACACGCGGGACAAACAATGTGCATGCACACTGTTTGTCTCTCTAAAAGACAATTTAGAGAGACCAAATAACCTAACATTTTTCTGGGTTGGAAGCCAGAGTAACCCAGCGAGAAGCCATATCCACAGGGAGAACATGTAGAGTTCATGCAAAAAGACCCCAACCCAGGACCTTCTTGTTGCAAGGCAAACGCTGGAACAAGCCTCTCCACTGCGCAATAATTATTTTACTTTTATTATTGTCATTCTCATCGCTATGGTCCTTGACGTTATTTGCTATGCTGTTTATTAATTCTTTCGCCTGTATTTAACATGTTCAAAGCCTCATCAATGGTCCAAGGAGATAGTTCTGGGCTGCAAATCCACGTTTGACCGAATATCTAAAGATATGCATCAAGCACCAAAAACATTTTTTTTTTACACACAATGAGGACATGACCTCAGCTCCGATCCATTTAAACAGGAGGCGTCGCCACTAGGGGGTGCTGCTGCACCAAATTTAACCGATTAAACGCCCGCTCGCTTGTTCGACCCGTGGACATATGGCCAAGACGGTAAATCAAGAGAGCAGAAATGGGCAGCCTACACGTTTAGCGTATTCACAAGGGTTTGTAAAGACGTCGCTTTTTAAAACGACTCTTTGTCGGTTTACTGAACTGTCAAACCAAGTACGCCACGATAAATAGTTATGTTAGTTTATACTATACCGCATAAATGTTACATTTTAGTGACATCATTAGAATAAAAAAATAAATCCTCAATATAAGTATCATCGTTTTAGTTTGACACGGCTCCAATTTTTACGACATCACATAAATGTTTACGATCTGAAATGTAGCGAGCCTGGGTAAATTGGGTGGTAATCCTCTGTAAACAATGCACTTTTTTATTATTATTAGTATTCTGGGAGGGTGATTTTTTTTTTTTTGGGGGGGGGGGGGGGGCGTTTTATATTTAAAGTGTATAATTTCAACCAAAACATCCACTAATTATATAAAAAAAAAAAACATTGTTGACATTGCCCAGTGGCGACTCTTAAGAACCTGTCGGGCGGCTTCGCAGATTAAATGTCGTCAGAGCGGCGATGCTGATTAATCAAATCCACGCCAAGTACCGTAAATCCTAACAGGTAAACCGCCTCGGGGACTGCGCAGGAGCACCCCCCCCCCCCCCCCCCCCCCTCCCGGCGGTAACTGAGTCGATTTGTGCTCGGAGCCCCGTGATGTGGTTTGGTGCGTGTGTGTGTGTGGGGGAGGATAGCAGCAAGCAGCAGCAGCAGCAGCTACCAGCCAGCCAGATAAACACTCAGCATTGGTTTTGCAGAGAAGCAGGAGTAACATGGCGGCACGGTTAGCCAGCAGAAATGTTGTTTCACTACCGCGAAGGTCAGAGCTGGCCGGGATGAACGGGATTTAACGGCGAGGACTCGGCGGAAAGTTTCAAACCGTAAGTAGCCGCACCGCTCCGTGCGTCTGTCAGCGAACAGTCGGGTTGTTGTTTGTTTGTTTTGTTGTGTGTGTGTGTGTTTTTTTTTTTCATCGTTGCGAAATCCGCCGCCTCGGTGCGACGGCTCTCCAATCTCGGCTGTGCGGCTGTGTCTTGACAAGAGAGAGGCTCTCTCGCTCTCTGCGCTAGCCTGCTAGCCCTGGCTGGCGCTAGCTCGTTGGCTAGGTCCCCCCCCCTGCGTGTGGCGGTCGGGGCTTTTCTGCAGCAAACTAAAACTAGACGGCGAGAGCTTGCAAAGAAATCCTTGCATCTTTTATCATATGCTTGTGTGAGGTTTTTTTTTTTTTACTCCTATGTATCCTACGCTGGCACGACCAAACGCGTGTTGCCACCGAAACCCGACGTTCAACGTGCACAACCCTTCGGTGTGTCATTGTTTTAGTGCTGAGTTAGCGGGTGACCGTTCCTCCGATACCGGGACGAAGTTTGCCAGTTTGGCGGATAGAGAGAGGTGGGGGGGGGGGGGGGGGGGGACGTGGTTAGCATGCTAACGGCGTTAGCTGCGGGCTAGTCTCGCTGCCTGGCAGAGGACGGAGGGGGGGCAGAGAGAAAGGGAGCGAAGTGAGGACGGGTTCCCGTCGCCATGTGTTGGAGCGGACACCCCCCTCCTCCACCGTCTGCTTGTGGCCCTCTTTGCTGCTTGCCACGTCGGATAAAGTTGATGAAATTGTTCCCGGTGCTTCGGAGGACTCTTTGAACCCCCCCCCCCTCTTTTTTTTGTTTTAGCTAAAGACTAGCGTGTGTTTTCCTTTTCTGTAGGCGTCACGATTCATCGGCAGGGTTCTCAGCAAGCTTCCAGCGTGTTCCTGGGCCTTTTTTTAATGTGCAGCCCCCCTTTTTTGGATGTTCTTAAAGAACCTAACCGTTCTTCAAACTTGTCTACAACTTTCCTGCCCTGTACCGTGTTTGTTCCTCGGTGTTCCTGTGGATCACCGATGTTGTTCTAGAGCACACCGCTGAGGCCTGAGCAGAACAGCTGGAGTTAAACCCAGATTACATCACACAGGTCTATTTACCAACAAGGGGACCATTGAAGGAGGCTGGTTTCTTGGGTTTTATTTAGGTGTCTCAGAGTAAAAAGGGAGTTGAACACAAATGTTGAACAGAAATTCGTTTGTCCAAAAAAATAATAATTGATTTTGTAGATCATCTGAGGTGACATTGCACACACTAGTTAGGGGACTCGTGAATAGGATTTGGTCGCACTGGACTTTATTTAGGGGTATTAGAGGAAATGGGCCTTAATACGAATACATGTATTAAAAAAAAACAAAAAAACTGTTTTTAAAATAAAAGGGAGAATCGTTCACGCACGTGGGAACAGGAAGTTACAGGGCAGCAGAGGCTGGGAGAAATGTCTGCATGCTATTTTTTTTCTTTTTTACAGTGGGAATAATTTATATGCTGACGGCGCTCCGAGGCAACCTGGATCGTCATCGGGTCAATAATTGAACAGCGAAAGAACGCGCCGGTGGTTTAGACCTCCCATAGGGATGTGGTGGCGATCAGCATTCAGTTTAAAAAGAAAAAAAAATCATCACTAATGAATAAAGACAACAATTACATATATGTATGGGGGGGAGAGATCCCCTTTACAGCACAATTCAATAACGTAGGGGGGAAACCATATAAGACAAAGCAGAGATTATATGCATCTGTTTTCAGTGCGAATACTTTTGCAAGGCAATGCAGCTAAAGGTATTAATACAAAGTCTGGTATAAAAGTAAGTTATTTTCCAAGCTTTGTAAATGGCTGAAAAAAAAAAAAATATATATACATATATACGCAGCAGGCCCCTTTTATGAGAGGTAGTAGTTTGGAGTCCAATGGAAGATGAAGGAATTACAAGATTATGCAAGTTTTTGCATCAAAGCCTATGCCTTCTCGCCTTTAATTTTTTTTTTCTACATTCAAAACAACGGCATCAGAATAAACGCGGTCAGATGATGAATTTTGTAGACTGAAAATTGTGGGAGTTTGAGAGAAACAAATTCAGATGTTTTGGTAATTGTCCTTCCAGTCAGATGATAGTTGACTGATGGATTTCTGCCGCTCTAAACTTCTCACCTCTACCCTGTGGAAAGCATATTCTCTCCTCCCTCAGCGTGTCAGTAGCCACCATGTATGCCATGCCGCTCAGATCCCAAAGTGGTGGACCTTTCAGCCAGTCAGTCCCCCCCCCCCCTTCCCATCTATTCCCAATAAACAAAACTTGCTATTGTTCTGCTTTTGTTTCAAGTTGCGTACGGCTGTCCTGCTATTTTCCACACGCATGCCGCTCTGCCGACGCTGGTGCGCTCTGTACCGTGCAGCTTCACTCGGACCTGCAAGTGAATGGAAAGGTTGCGTTGTGAAAACGTAAGCCACTAATGCAGCGTGGGGGGGGTGCAGGTTTCACTTGTGTGCCGTGTCGTTGCGTCTCGGGCGCAGCGCTCTCCTAAAGGGGCCCTTCTGCTTGACTGACACAGAACTACACAGGCAGACAGCCTGTGTCATTTCAATGAGTTTCGGCGCGTCTGCGGTGGAACGCCTCCCGCGGAACCAGTTGAGCAGCCTCTGTTGCATCACCCTGCCCACCTGATGGTGCTCGGTGGTTGTCACGTCGCCGACGCGAGGCTTCGCCTGACACGTTGCCCCTGCTGCGGCGCGGCTTCCGGCTGCGTTGCCTCTGTGAAAACTGGATGCGATGGATTTCAGTCACATCTGCCAGAAGCCATAGCAAAGGACACGTTTCAAGAAGTTTAAGCGCAAGCACAGCTGGCGCGAGGTTCCTGCTTCTCATTCGGAGCGCCTTGGCCTCGGTCAAAGCAGATAAATCGATTTACTGCCTGGCAGCAAGATAAACCAGACGCTCCGTGGGTTTTGACAAGCCGATGCACGAGCTAATATTGAATAGGTTCATTTGGAGAATAAAGTAGATCGACTGCCTGGGATTCTACAGCCTTGGTTTGACAAGGAGACCCACGAGTCATCGGTCCTAAACGAGCAAAGATGGTGATGCATTGGACAAACGGATTTTTATAAGACAAACCGATGTTGTTTGCAGGGCATGGCAATCCTTTAAATTTGGAGGTCGCTTTCGCTCACCTGACCGCGTTAACTTCCACTTGCCCACAGGACTAGCCCTTAGCCGTGGCTGTGCTCGAACACGCTCCCGCATCAACATGACCAGCACCAGCGACAGCGTCGGCTTTTTATTCTGCTGCACGAGACGCTGCTGATGAGGACAGCTGGGACCATAAATTAGCGTCAGTCCTCTACATTTTACACGGTTGGATTATATAGACGGAAGGGGTCCTCAACCGTTTTGTCTTCATTATTCTGCTAAAAGACCCGGTGATGGTTCTGTCTTCTGGCAGATACCGCCAGAGCTTTATTTAGGGTGTCGTGGTATTTTCATAAAGCCATAGGTTCTATCAAGGTTCTCAGGATCTTTAGAAGAAAAATCTATACATCCTTCACTGTGCTCAACAGTGGACATGAGGTGGTTTTGCAGAAATTCAGCCTTTGTTTTTCACCAGGGCTTCACAATATATCGCAAATTTATCGTTATCGCAACATCACAGATCTAAATGTGCATTTATCGCAAAGGAACCGCTTGGGGTGCAAAAAGTGCTTAATGCAACACAGAAAGTTTGAGACGATTCTGTATTCATGGCAAGCTCTATCGCTATCTCAACATTTCCCAATATTATCGCACGTCGCAGCGTTTCCTAATATCGTGCAGCCGTATTTTACGCCACCCTCACCCACGGTGTTTGTTAGCATGGAGCTCAGTCTTAATCCTATTGGCCCAAAGCACAAATTTAAAGTTACAGCTGAGCAGCTGTAGGTGTTTGTGTTTCTTATGGCAGAACAAGAAATCTTTTTCTCTCCTTGTATTCCACGCTGACAATCAGATGGCATGTAGTGGCTGATGTGGAGACTTGGCATTGGCAACCCCAATATGCCACTCTTTGGTCTGAGCTTTTAAGAATGAGCTTTGGAGATTTTATTTTTTTAATGTCCACTACCCTGGTCCGTTTTGGACTTGTCGACTTCAAGTGTTGTGAGAAAGAGAAAAAAAGTTATTGCTTTGGGTGTAAATATGGCCACATTTATGTGAACGGTAACCTTTTTTTTTCCTAGCCATTTGACGACGTCTTTGTTAAGATCAACATGCAGAGTCTAACTTGAATGGTATGTTCTCCCGTGTTTCCCATTTTGAAGTGAGGCTAAGGGAAACGGACCTGAATAGTTGCGTTTACATGGACAAAAGTAATTGGAATAAAGGGCCGATCGGAATAAAAATGTGTTGTGTAAACAAGCTAATCGAAATATTATGATTGAATTAAACTCAAATCAGAATGAGATTGTAATCCGAATGAGAGGGGTGGTTTATAATCCGATCAATATGCATGTAAACGCTTGTCAGGCTCAAGTTATTCCCGATGTGGCAAACTTACCAGAGTACGCATGTGCGCCTGACGTAAACATAACGTATATTTGCGTTGGTGAGTGGCGGAAATGCGTCGGGATGCAAAACTGTCGGGTGCTCTTGATACAACCCTTCTGTTTGAAGAAATAAGATCTGAAAATTGCTGCTTACTCAGTAACGTTTCAACCGTAATTAGAACATCGTGCAAGTCCAGCCTGGGCGTTCGGAAGACAAACAAATTTGTATAATACTACTTTGTTTACTATTTTTTCTTTAGCAAAGAAGGGAGTACTTCTGTGTTGTTGGGTTTTTTTTTGGGGGGGGGGATTTGATAACCCTGCATGTCAGAGTGGTGCTATTGTGAATAAAACCAGGTGCATATATATGCACATTATGACCAGATTAATTGATTGTGTGCCCATATAAACGGTGCAATCTGATTATTTAATCTGAATACATTTTAATCCGATTGTGAAATTTTATGCATGTAAACATAGCTAGTGTCGCTAAATATTTATCCCCCAGGAATATCAGTTCCAAAATAATATAACATATTTCCCTTGCATTTACTTTATAGGACTTTTTAGGGATGTTATAACAAGGCGTGGGCATTTACTTTTTTACTGAATAAATGTACTCCATGTAAGCAAATTAGATGTTCAACTTTTCCCAAATTTCCAGGTGGATTTCTTTTTGGTGCCTTTTTTTTGTAACACGTCTTTGCCAGTGGGGTCAATACCTGTACAGGGTACTGTAGGTATATGTGATAATCAAGAAAAAATCTCTAACTCAAATTACCTCAAATTATTGACTTCACAGATCAGACTGAGGCAAAATTTAATCTCAGGAAGGCGTTTGCTCTCCAAGTCTCACCTGAAGCTCGTTTAAATACGGATCTTAGAGCGAGCTTATGAGATCTGCCACATCTCGCAGTATTTCAAAAAAAGAAAGAATGCAGTCGTGTTCACATTCAAGTCCGCATTCCTCCAGTGTCCAGCATAGCTGAGCTCATTTCTGCTTCAAAGTTCCGACACGATCGTTTACTTAACGAATAAGGGTAATGTGAAGAAAAATAAATAGATATCCTTTTCTGCTGAAGAATGTCAGTGGGGTGATGACGGAGTCCACGCAAGAGCTTCCAGAGATATTTGGATGTTTACACAAGGGAAAAAAAGAGTTTTCTCACACTCACTTGGCACACTGCAGTGGGTGTTTCCTCAAAGTCGTTCTCTGACTGAGCAAATTGTCAACCGGTTTGGGGTGAGGAGGGGGGGGGGTAAGATCAAGCCCATCAGGTCACATGATTTAAATAATGCTCTCTTGCTTATTTGGCGTTTTGCTTCTCCACTCTGGGTTTTATGGAGTCTTTAAATGTGTTCACGGCACCATCTCTATTACTTAAGCATTAGTCCGATTTGCTTTCTGCTAAATATTTTGTTTATATTTGTATTAAGCTGCGTTTTTTTTTTTTTTTTTTTTTTTTTTTGTACATGGCTGACATGAAGCAACCATGCAGTGACTTTTGTGCAGTGACGGGCCGCTCCGTTGCACCACCTGAGTGAAGCATCTGGCCAGTGGTTTGACCTTCGTTCCGTTTCAGACGCCGCTCTAATAGTGCAGAAATTGGTTTACTTAAACAATTGTGCCGCAGTTTAGTCTGTAAAACAGCTCACACCAAAAGATGTGTGCTAGTCATTTTATCTTCTGTAACATTACAGTTTTCTGAGACACTGAATTTAATTTAAGGGCTTCATTGTCTGTAAGCCTGAAACATCAAAATTACAAGACAAAAAAAGATTTGAAATAGTCCACCCTGCGCCTAATAAATCTATGTAACATGACTTATTCATCTGTTTCATGATATTCACATTGTTTTGAGAGCAGGACCATGGAGACTTAAAAAAACTGACAACCTCCGAAGTTACTCCGATGGGCTTCAGCACGATCCTCCTAACTGCACCAGGACAACCTTCGCTCTGTGCAGCCATGTAGTAGTTGTGCAAGGCTCACCTTTCTACACATATTCACTTTATGTTTATCTCATGAGGGTTTACCTGGACTGCAGCTATGTAGATATCAATACATTGGTCCATTTGGCATTATCCTGTAGATGGGGCAGATGGCATGCCACTCAAACTCTGAGCGCTTTCTGCAATTTCTCCCACACTGTATGACACTAAAAGGTCACGTTAAGCTAGTGCTACATATAGGTTTTACCCAAAGGGGTAATTAAAATACTGCAGAGCAGAGTGTAAGTGATTGGGAACAACAGCGGTTCAGCCACAAAGTGGTTAGCCAGGTAAAGAGCCGGAGCAGCAGATGCTGAGGCGCAGAGGTCACCAACTTTCTGTAGTCTCAATCGCTGCAGACCTCCACACTTCATCTGGCCTTTAGATTGGCTCAAACCGGTGCCACGATACCGATATTTTGGTGCCGGTACCAACGTGTACTTCAATACTTTTTCGAATGAAAAGAGAACACAAAAAATATCATTACTGGGTCCAAAGTGCATGGATCGGGCCATACGTTGAACATTTTTAATTAGGACATAAAGAAAAGCTGTGTACACGCTTGTTGTGGGTACTGTCCTCTAAGCCGGAGTATGTCCTGAAAGGAATTTCAACACAGTAACACGTGGTGACAATAAAGAATCTTGAAAGTCATAATATTACCAGAATAAAGCAGTAATATTTATGAGAATAAAGTTCTGTAATGAGTAGAAAGCTTCGACGGTTATCTAGATCTGACGTGACGTGATCAGCTCACGCAGACGCAGCGTGAGCCGCGCATTTTAACGCAGGGCTAAGACCGCTCGCGCTCTTCAAGCAGAGATTTATTTTAGTACGACGACGGTTCAGTGAAAAAAATGATTATATTAACAACCCGCTTTGTAGATCAGGGCAGGATCAGCAGCTTTGCACATGTGTGATTCAGCCAGGCCCTCTCGTCCAACATCGGTGTCTGACCTCACACATGCACTTCTGCCAAAAAAATGGTCAAAAATCCCCATAAACACACCAGAACCTTGTGGACAGCCTTCCCAGAAGAGGTGAAGCTTTTATAGCCGCAAAGGGTGGACCAACATCATATTGAGCCCTTTGGATTAAGGATGGGATATTTCATATACGAGTCGAGGCAGGCAAGCGATTCCATTCAGGGACGTATTGTATTTCCTTCCAGGCTCTTTCTAAAGATGATGAAAACGGATGTTTCAGGGTTTCTGCTGCATTTATGTGATCCTAGCGCACCGCCACACCAAAATAAAACCCGCCATACCTTCAGAATGAATAGAAAGTATGCTAAAACATTGTAAAGCATATGATATAGCATAGCTATTGTATATCTACGCACTTATTCTAATCATAATGAAAGTTTAAATATCAGGAGTTGTAAAAATGTATTTTGAAAAACCAACACCACCGCCGCTTCCTGTCTGTTTCGCTGCTGGTGGCTACAGAGTACTGCGCTGCTCTCTAGTGACGGAAAACTACAGCCGACAGTCCAGTGTTGCCAATTTAGCGACTCTGCCGCTGTATCTGGGGACTTTTCAGACCCCTCCTTTATTCAGAACAGCAACTAGAAACAAATCTAGTGACTTTTCTCTGTTTCCGGCGACTTGGCGACCTCACGTGAAAGCAGCGATCTGTCTGTCTAGTGCTGCTGCCCCGCTAGCTGTACGCGTGCCATCAGCTTAAGTTTAGATACAGCAGACCTGACCGTATCGTGTTTTTTTTTTTTTTTTTCTTCTTCCCCCTCCATCACACGCTCTATGAGGTCGTAGCCACGTTGTTGACATGACGGCCCTCTCCCCGTGTCATCTGCTGCCTCGGTCTCGCAGGGCATCACACCCTCGCCGTCTCTGCGTTTGTGTCGTCATGGAAACAGGCGTGTGACAGGTCTTGGGTGGGCGTGAGGGATGAGCTGTGGGGTAATGGCCAGGTTTTCACAGCGCAGAGGAATGGAGGAGATGCTGCGACGGCAGGGAAGAGACCACTTAAAGCGAGGCAGAGATGGTTGATGGATGGCAGAGTGGGCCTGGACGTGGAAGGGAAGGAGTGCGGATTATTAACTCCGTCTCTGCTTCAGCGGTTGTTGTCACGGTGTTATTAGCAGACTGCGGATCAGGTCCCCTAGCTGTCTGTGCCAGAAAATGACGGGACTGTCTGAACGTCAGCTCTCTTTCTATTTTTTTTTTCCAATTCAATTTAATTCAAAAGTAGTTTGTTAACCCCAAAGGGAAATGAAATGCTGTTATAACTCACATTATGGGGTTTCTTCAACCAGTTGTTGTGGATGCCGACAGGAAGGATCTCCTGTAGCGGTCTGTCTGAAGCCTCTGACTGAAGACACCGTTGTTGTACAACAGTCTGATGAAGAGGATTCAATTCAATTTTATTTATATAAATTTATTTATATGAAACATGTCATCTCAAGGCACTTTACAAAATCAATCATATTATACAGATTGGTCAAAAATGTCCTATATAAGGGAACCAGTTGATTGCATCAAAGTCTTGACAAGCAGCATTCACTCCTGGAGAAGCGTAGAGCCACAGGGAGAGTCCTCTGCATTGTCCATGGCTTTGCAGCAATCCCTCATACTGCGCAAGCATGAAGCGACAGTGGAAAGAAAAACTCCCCATTAACGGGAAGGAAAACCTCCAGCAGAACCAGGCTCAGAATGAACGGTCATCTGCCTTAGAGAAGAGGATGCTCCGGGTTGTCCATAATGTTCTTCGTTTTATTTCAACAGAGCTTCTGTCAGCGGCTCATTGAGTCATGAGCTGTCACGTTTCTTTCAACGAGGGCTGGGACTTAAACCGTTAATCTCAATGAATTAACTCCAGAAAAGAAAAATAACGCATTTAATCCGCACTGTGTTACGGAAACACCCCAGGCCTCGGGAATTGTTTAAATGTCAGATGTCCGAGTGCAAGTGAACGCAGCGCAGAATGATCCTCGCTGTCTGGCGGTGGGGAGCACCGTTTAATGACGCCGTCATGTGACAACGTAGAAGTGACACGGAGCGTTTCCTAGGAGTAAACTTTGTCGGCAGTTATTGCTACGGCCGGCAAATAAATGCAGAGGCGTCTGGAATGAGGGATTAATACAAAATATCTAAAAAATATGAAGGAATCCCTCAAACAATGAATTTAGAACCAATGTTTCCAGGTGGGGGAGGACGGAGAAGCAGCATCCCTGTCCAGAGCTCTGCAAGCTGTGTTGGAGAATACAAGGACGACACAGAGGAGGTGTCGAGCTATACAGAAGAAAAACCCTGTTCTGTAAGATGTAGAGATATTGAACTTCTTTCCCCGCATCGTACGTGTGATTCAGAGGTGCGTGATCTGTAGCGCCGCTCGTTTCCTTGCAGTTCGAACGGAGCTGCATCTGGATCTGCATGGGCCAAAGCTGAGGCGCGTTCCAGGTTTCACCAGATCAGGGTTGAAATTGTCCTAAATCATCACAACACAAGTTGGATTTGTCTCTTCACAACCCGTGATGCTTTGCATGTTTCCTGGGGACAACGTTTTGCCTTTGGACCAGACCGGCATTCTTGCTCGTAAACCAGAAATCTCTGAAGACCAAACCCAATTGGTGAGAACATCAACTTTTACAGCTTAAACAGAATAATATCAACACACTAGTCTCCTCATCGGTGGACGTTTGGGAGGGTGAGCTGCAGAACCGGCCTCTGATTACAGAAGTTATCGACAGAAATAACCGGGTTTCTGCAACAACAGAATCGAGACGCCGCGCCGCTTCTGTGCGGCGGGATCAGGCTAATCCTGCAGCTACACAG
The DNA here is from genome assembly GCA_037039145.1 of Fundulus diaphanus. Classification (NCBI taxonomy): domain Eukaryota; kingdom Metazoa; phylum Chordata; class Actinopteri; order Cyprinodontiformes; family Fundulidae; genus Fundulus; species Fundulus diaphanus. Next base: position 23,937,508 of record CM073137.1, on the reverse strand, counting down.
CTTTAATTTTATGCAGACAGGAAGTTATAACTCAGTTTAGTGGTAGTATAGCAGCTTTCTGTTGTACTTTAAGAAAGCAGTCAGGGATGGAAAGACTTTGTCCTGAAGTTGGCGCGGTGTGACGTGTAGACGGGCGAATTATTGAATCATTGGCTGAAATGTGCAGCTTCACTCCCACAGCTGAAGGAAAGTTTGTTCCCCCCCCCTTTTTTTTTTACTGTGATCTGTTGCTTTGTACATGAAGCCTCATCTCGCCGAGTTAGCTGATTCAGTTTTAAGGAGGAACTTGCATTTTTTTTGCTTTTTTTTTTTTAAAGCAATAAAACGTGACTTCAATTCGTGTGCCTTGCAAAAGTTTTCATACTCCTTTTTGACTTTTTTTCCCACTTTATTTTGCTTGGATTTATTTCATTTTACACCCAAGCTTGCGCGTCGCCCTTCTTGCTGTAAAACATGGGATGGCAGCGGCATTCTGTGGGCTGGTTTTGTTTCCCCCAGCATGGACGAGGAAGCTGGAAAGAAATTAGCATAAAGACCTTTAAGCTTTTCCATTTGTTCATGCAGTAATTAAGTTCGGTCCGTTTTTACGCATCAAAGCTGACACTGCGCGGCATCAGCAAGACTCATAATTTATAGTTGCTAGACTACTGCTGAATATCGCGATGGCTCCATCGGTTATGACTAATCCACCTTAGGCTCTCCCTGTTTGCTCTTTTCATGCATGCAGGATGTCCATCCAAGCAGGCATATTAATTAGGAAACTGGCCCTCTGACGTAAACATGGGCTTGTACGTACCTGGGGAATTATTTTAAAAACTGTCCTTAGTACATCAGACCTGCACTAAGGCTCCAGGAATCTGCAGACGAGCGAGCGCGCTCCTCCACTTGTGCGGGAGAGCCGCTGCAAAGTGCATATTGATCTCTAAAGCCAGATGATATTGTTGTCTGCTCCTCCTCGCTCCAGAGGAGCCCCTCAGCCCGTTTGGTTTGACCAGAGGAGACAGCAGGGGTCACATGACCGTGTAGCGCCGCTTCCGCAGCTGTTTTCCCTCATGTTAGGAGCTTAGTGCTGTGTAGCAAATGTCTTCATCCGCTACGCGGTGGGCTCTTGATGTCGTCAGAGCTGCAGTAGCGCAAAGTTAAAGTTAAAATCGGGCGTACTCCAGTCAAACAACGGCGATATGCATACCAGGAGATGCGTTTATTTAATGTCAGTGGGCATGGGTGGACCCCCACCCCCCACTTGTAAACAGTGAATCCGTGCCACCGGGTGTTGGTGCGAGCCTGGCACCATTCCAGCTGGCCAGAGAGGAATCCTGGGTAACTCGGGGAGGAAGCGGACGCTTGGATTGAGGAACCTGCCTGCTGGAGTTTGGCTGGGTGGTCCACCAGTATGCAGCAACAACCCGCCCCTAGAGTAAAAACACCCCGTCTACAGTCTTCTTATGGGATGGGGTGAAAGCAGGCGCTGCAGGTTGGACTGCTGTTGCACAGAGTGACGTGCGCTACGCACCGGTACTTCTCATGCATGGTGAGGGTCACACTCTGAGCAACGAGGATCCTATGATTCCCCCCCCGATCCTTCTCTACATCTCTTTCACTCTGATGACTCACTGTTTTCATCTGTCAACTGCACGGTTTCTATTTTCGCTGTCTTTAAAGGGGAAGTGATTCTACTTATGCAATCTGGACGCGTATCCGTGCCATTTAGTTAACGTATATTTTATTAGGCTTATGTTTAAAGTAAATTATTCATGAAGCAGTGTGCTTCCACGTCTCTTTCCCTTTCTTTTATTTACCACAAAGATCCATCCTAATGAGCCTCATCCTAAACTCCTGCAGGTAACGTTAACATGCCTCAGAAACAGGTAAACGTTGCATGCATTTCAATCTGGACCGAATTTGCTGTGTGTGCAGTTTGTTTTTATTCCAGATGCATTAATCAAGCCTGTCCTGCTCTTTTACCAATTAGCTGTTTTCTCTCCTCTGCTTTCTTTGAAGGGTCTAGCTCCCCCCCCCCACCTTAGGACTTTTACGCATAGAACAGAAAACATGTATTTCAGAAGTAGTAGATAGATTTGATGCATTTAATGAACAGGAAGTGAGAGAATTTTTTGTATTTAGCCAATCACAGATCAGCAGATGAAGGCGATTGGCTTTTTACTAATGAATGAGCACATCTCCAATTTCATATTACAACTAACAACTAGGGGTGTAACTTGGACGTATTCATACTGAAAATATCCTGTACATCCCTGCTGGTTTGATATGAACATGCAAATGGTATTTTCTAGGTCCCAATAATAATAATAATGATGATAATGAACCTGCAACAAGGTCAGGCTAAATGTAAACTTTACATGTTCTGGACAAACATCATGTCTAAACGGCTACCTTTAGTAACCAGTGAGACTAAAGGAGGAATATGCGTTGATGAGGGGGTTTCAAGTAGAGATGTGTGTTTTCCACTCCCATACCGATACCTGGGCTAAGCATATCGGCCGATACCTGATACGTAATCATCCCCCTGATTTTTCATGTCTGAGCATTCGTTGGACCTCTGTGAGCAACATCACACGTGCACACTGAGGCTACACTAGTATTACGGCTGTCCGAAACCTGAGATTATAACAAGTTACATGGTTTACTAAAAGACTCAAATCATAGCAATAAATTCTTTTAGATTACTTAGTTTAGATAAAACTGATTTAGCACTATTACATGAAAAAGACAAAAATCTTGTTTTTTTTTTTTTTTTAAAGAGCTGTATAGTCTGATTTATTTTAGGGTAGGGGTCCTGCTAAGGAAGAACTGAGAGACATGTACATCTTTTAGAGTTCAAATTTTATTACAATTAAATTATTTACATTTGCTGCAGTGAGATTTAGTACAAGCCTGTGGTGCTGTGCAGCCTCGCTTCAGTCAGTCTGCTCCAGGGGAGCTGTGGCTACTAACATAGCTCACCACCGTCAGGGTGTGAATGTGTGTGTGTGTTAGCGAGTGAATGAATGACCAGTGTAAAGCGCCTTGGGGTCGTCTCGTAGGACTTCATAAAGCGCTATACAAGTACAAGCCATTTATATATATTGCTGTAGTCCTCAGGCGTGCACTCATAAAATAAACGTTTAAACAGAGTTGCTTTTCATAAAGGGAGGTAGAACAAGAAGGCTGGTCAGAAACCAGCAGAAGCCGTCACTGCAAAGGACTTCATCTGCAGCTGATAACGCCAGCAGAGCAACAGCGCTCCAGAAACAAAGGGCAGGTGTAGCAATAAAAAAACAACCAAACTGGTTTCCTAAAACACAGCCACACAAACAGCTGACATGTAGCAGGAGTAACAAGGACGGTCACTGCAACCTGGCCAACTATAAAGACTTCTACCCCACCCATCAATCAGTGGTGTGCTCCGATCAGCACCTGGCGCACACTGAGTTGGAACACCGTCTACCAGAGTTGCAAAATGGTACAAAATAACTTGATTTACTATTATTTTGTTTACAGTTCAGCTTGGATTTTATTTACTGTGCAGCCTAGATTTGCTGTGCGCGCTGAATCCAGATGCCGTGTGCGATTGCGCGCTGCTTCGAGGGAGCAGTTCCAATCCGACACTACGGTTGAATGAATAAACCGTTTACCTTGCCATGTGAGTGAAGTTATCAGGCTTGAAATAAACATTGTTAAAAAAAAGTTCTGCATCTTCTTCAGCATGGTGCTTTTGGAGGTGCTTATTTAAGTTTGTGGGGTTGAATTTCCCAACCTTACCACCCCCCCTCGCAACTTATGCATTGCAGACGCTGCATGTTGCAGTCGGACTTGTTGGCGTATCAAGTTTGAAATTTTTCCAAATAGCAGACTTGGCTGGGTCCGGTACTTGCTCCATGTTGCTCTGTGTTTGCTCATCGCTAGCTGCTGTGCGTGCTCTGCGTAACCGGCGTTGCAAACGTAGAAGTGGCTGGGTCGCCCTAACAGTGTTGCTGTGTATGATATCAATAAAAAAATAAATGACTGGATCGGAATGCTGAATCGGCATCAATCATCCGAATTAGTCAATATCGGAGCCGATATCCGATCCGGGTTGATGCATCTTGAGTTTCAAGCAACAATTGTGCATGCTACATTCAGGTACACCTGGGATACTTCGTCGTCAAAGTATCAAAGCAACTTCGAGGTGATTTGAACATGTTTTATTCTTAATTATGGGCATAGTTTTATTTAAAATGTCTAAATATTATTATTTCAAGTGTTGTATAATATATTGAGGCATCGCATACACCTGCTTGTGCGACGTACAAACGACAAATTCTGGCAGTTTGAAACTTTCCACTTGTTCAAGTTTTTGACCATTAATTAAATCAAATTAAAATCATAATATGAAAACGAATCTTCGTTTAAACTAACGGAAGTCATAGAATTTAAATTTTTCTCTTTATTTTTTTGACTAAAGTGTGCCGATCCATGATTTTTGTGTATCGTTTACACCCCTACTAAAAACAGTTTGCTTTATCTGTCCCAAAAATTTGAATCTTTTATTTAAAAAAAATGCTAAAGACAGATTTATAACTTTTATATCCCCAGACTGATTCGATTATCAACTGTTAAAAAACATTTTATTTTCCTTAAAGTCAATCCAAGGTAATACTGTACTTCCTGGGAAGATGGCCTCAAAACTGGAAAAAAAGATCTATATACACAGCTACTAAATGCTTATTCCCCTTTGCAAACACAAAACTAAAATAAGCATAAAGCAGAATGCACTTCATTTATGCGTGGAGCATTTATGCAGATTTTTCTGACATCACTTGTTAGTTCGCTTTGCGAGGCTGACTGGTTGCGAAGAATAGACGGGACCTGCTGTGTTGATTTTAATGGACAAATACAGGTCTCCCCCCAGATGGTGCAGTTTTGTGGCTTTTATTTTGGGTTTCCTTTTATGACCCGGCAGGAGCGCATTGATGGAGATCACACCAGGGGAACAAATCGACTCGTTCGGTGCGACTCAACTTGTATATTACCGTTTTACTTCAGTGGTTGACGTGTGATTTATATAACGCATAAAGGGGCTTTCAAACGTGGAAACGCTCTTGTTATGCATTAAAAATAGAAAATCAACAATCATTTGTGCGGCCCAGTGAAAGGTTTGAGTGGCGCTTTCCTAGTTTGCAGTCCTGGACCATCCTCGTTTCTCATGAGCAGAAGCATTTGGAAAAGTGGAACGGCCTTCATTCAGCCAGCTGACTGGCGGTGCACAGCAACAGGGCGGGGCAGCACTACTCTCTGCTCAACCTTAGCCAGGGATTTCCTCTCTGGCACTACTAAAACACACACACTACTAAAAGGACTTTAGGAACGGCATAGGAGTTTTCACAGGTTTCAAAGCTATAGGCTACCTTTTATAGGGGTAACTGGTCAATGCTGGGTCTTGTTGCACAGGTTCTGTTCACCAACTTTTTGTTGTTTTTACATTCAGTGTTTAAAGCGGCGCTTGGATCCGTCGATCATAAAAATGAGCAAAGTCTTCAGCGACAGAAGGTTTTGATCCGACTGTTGCTGTGTGTCTCAGGAAAGGTGGACGGGCGCTTCACTTGGCTCCTTCTCTCCGTCTCCTTCCTCTGTCTCGTCTAATTACATGTTGCACGGTCAGAGCAGCGGCGCTCTCACTCAGGTAATGCCAGGCTTTACGGTCATCCCCCTTTAAACGTGCTGCGGGGGTCATCGACGGCGCTCACTCTCCAGCCCAGCGGAGGAGAAAACCTCCGCGCGCTTTCTGTGCTCACTCACATTTAGGACAATTCAAACCCATCTCCTGTCCCTAATGGGTCCCTTTAATTTGGCCTTAAACGTCTGTACGCTTGTCGGTGGGTTACGCCGGTAAAGCGCTGATCCACAGACCGCACGCTTCTTGCTCCGTTTCACTTTCACTGGAGGCTCGTCCCTCGGCAACTGAAAAGTAGACGGGCACACGTCCCCCCCCCACCCAAACACAACAGATAAGCGACACAAGAGCCTAGCCGTTCTTAAAATATCCCCACTCTGTTAATTCGGCTCCCTCGCCTTCCTATTTTCATGGTTGTCTCAGCCACCCACACGCTCACCTCTCGCTGTGACTCAGCTTCTGCAGCACGTATTTTACAACTCATCTTATCAGTCTCGTTATTGTGCTCAAACATTTGTGTGTTTTTTTTTTTTACTGCCGCCGGGCTGAGATAAGAAAGCTACCTAAGCCACACATGTAGCTCCGGCATCAGCTGTGTAAATGTTATTTGTCAGGGGCTCCGCGTTGGCCGGTCTCTCGTTCCTCGGCCCCTCCTACACAACTTTAAATGTGATGTAAACTCTAAAGAAAATCCTTTTTTTTTTTTCTTCTTCTTCTTCAGTTTCCACCAACGTGAAATAAAAGATTGTGGCAAAGATAAGCGTTTTATAGTGCAACATTTCAAGCCAGTAATGCAGGAGTTCGTCTAGATTATGTGGCAGAGAGAAAGTGAAACGGACTAGCTTCAAAGGAAAGCGTTGATGTTAACGCGGAGGTTCCCTTTTCTTTTTTACCAGCTGTGTTCTTAAACCCTTTATGCTAAATACGCTCAGAACTACCAGGATTACAGTTCTGACAGGGTTAAAGCTCGGAGCCGCTGCTCCTGCTTTCCTTCCTGTAAGGTTAAAGACCAGCATACTGAAAAACTCACAATTACTGACTGATTTAAATCTAAAGCGTTCTTCCACATAACAGATCTTCCAGATAAAAGATTCCTGAACCTGACCAAATTTATTGGGTGAGCAGCCCTGGCATATATTTACTCAGATTCTGAGATGAATACATTGCAACAGGTTGTTAAAATTAGAGTAAATCTCAAACTGTGTTTAAAGCAGCTGTAATCGGTGTAACTTATTCCTTTGCAAATAAAACAAAATGTCTCTTACTGTGGCCCAGATAGGAAATCTACGAATCGGATGCTACGTTTAGCGACGTTAGCAGGTCACGGTGTGCGGCATTACCGAGGGAGTCCTAAACGGTCATAAAATGTGATCCTTTCCACTCCAGCCCTTTTAAAAAGGCCTAAATGTGTCTAAATCCGTCAGTCTATTTATCAGATTTCACTTGTTAAGAGACACAAGTGGGTTTTGTTTGTTGTACTTTGCAACATGCCCCCATGGCATTCATTTGTGTGTTGTAGTTCTGACGGAGGAATTATGGCGCGATTACTCCTCCCCCATGATCCCTTGAGGGAAATCTGGAAGAACTGGGCCTATTGTGGTTTCCTTAGCAGACCAAAATCAAAATGTGTGTTCTACTTTTTCCACTAGCTGCCACCTGACTCGGCGAAGTTGAAGGAGAATTGGCTCCGTAAACGGGGATTTCAGTTCTGCGATGAAACCTGCGTGAAGGCAGTGGGATAAAAGTCTGCCTGTTTTATTTCCCTCCTCCTAATAAAGCTTTACCACAATCTACGTGTCTGAGAAAAGCCTGAATATCCAGTCAGAGAAACCTGCAAGAAAGAGCGTTTGATTTTTTTTGGTATCGCTCGGCAAGATCCTGCTACGCCCCGTCTTAACAGCCAAATAAAACAAATCTTTTTCACGATTGGACCAACACCAAAGAGTCGAGAAATGATAAATACACGAGGAAGGCTTCTAGGCTTCCTAAGAGCCTTTCTTTACTCGCTTCTTTTTTTTTTTTTTTCCCTGTGCAAACTGAAACTGAGCATTGAAACACTTTGCTAGAGGTGCAGTGTGCTTCTCTGGCTTTACGGTTAACCCCTCCTTAGCTTAGAGAAATCCAGTTCGCCTACATTCCTCTGTTAAAGTATGCGGGTCTAGTAAATGGCTTCAGACTCGGGCGTCCCTGCAGGTAAGCGGAGTTTTAAACGTTCAAGCTGCTTGTTGTTTTAAAGGCAGGCCGAGCTGAACACACAGCAGCAGAGAAACCATGAAGTTTCAGGGAAAGTTAAACGCGCGTAGCATTTATCCGCAGGTCCCCCCCCCCCCCCCCCCCCCCCCCCCCGTCCTCGGCCCGCGTTTCCAGCGCGGCTTCTCGTCACGCCGTCCTTCGGGACATTTTGGGCCGTGGCGTTGGGCCGGTGGGTGTGTAGTCGCCAGCCTATGACCGCTGGTGGGTGTGAGGACCACGAAAGTGTAGTGATCAGTGCCAATCCCCGTCCCCTCCCTGCTCTCTCCTCTCTGCTGTCTGTTTACACGTCTGTGCTGCGCACATACAGGCTCCTCTCAGCAGAAAGGAGGAATTTAAAGCGACAACAAAAAGAAATCTGCTGATTCTGCACGGGCCCGAGTGCAGAGGTGTGGACGTGGTTAACGGCGCTTGGGTTTTTAACCCAGATGAAATCGTCTGGAAGCCTCTCTCTGGTTCACGTTTTTTTTTTCCTCGTGCCCTAGTTGGCCGAGGTTTTACTTGCTGCAAGTCAACAAATGCTGCTTGTTTTCTTAACCTTTCGGCTTATGCCAGCTCTATTTTTGGTCAAGCGTACGTGTTTGAAAAATCAGTGGCTGCGTTTTTTTTTTTGCCTGCATCTTGCAGATTCTCTCACCTCCCCCGATGGAGCGAACTTTATTGATTACAGCTAAGGAAACCGATGTCAACCAAACCTTTTCGATTTTTAGAGCCTAATGCCAATTATTTTTCATTAGGGTAGACATCAGTCTTGATTCTTATTCCATTGACAGCCATTAGTGAGCCATTTGAAAGGCCTCCATTGGTGTTTAGCCCCTCGGTGACCCTGGCCAACCAGCTCCTTTTCTGTTCTGTCTCCAGTTTGATGCGAACCTGATTTCCTGATTCAGTAGCGGCCACCTTAGGTTTTGTTGGTTGGCTTGTTTAAGAGCATTTTATACAAAAGTCCTTAAATGGAAAAAAGAAGATATAGGAGGCTTATTTTTCTGTTTTGATCACTCTGTTTGCTAATTACTGTGATCAGTGACTCAGTGAAAGCTGGATGAGCTTGTTTTTTTTTTTTTTTGTTTTGTTTTTTAAGTTTCATTTCATCTTTGAGCTTGCGCAGAGACACTAAAGATAATAAAAATGTGGCTCTGCATAAACATAGTGCTGAAATTAGTTTTAAAGTGGGCTTGACCCTTAAATGACCCGTTGACATCCTTATAACCAGCAATTGTTTGAAAAGTGAGCTAACTGGGAAAATTAGATACTCTTCTAATTCAGTTGGCAGATCTTTACACACGTAGTTTTGTTTCATCTCCTTGACATATTTTAAGTTTTTATTCCATTTCTTGAAATTATTTCCAACTTTCTCAACTTGTAAACTTTCTGACACTGTTGCCGTATTACCTACACGTGTATAAATGCCTTGAAAGGGTCACAGCAGACTGTTTGTGGCCCCCGTCTGTAGAAATGCTTTAGTTTAGGTTTTTTTTGGCAGGAACTGAATCATAATTTCTGATTTTCTTTAAGGACTGTTCTAAGGAATTCAGTCTTAATGGATTGAGATTTTTATTTTTCCCAGAAATCGTAACGCATAAGAGAAAAAAATGCACTGCAAGCTCTTGGCTAAAGGTGGTTTAAATCCAAATGAAAGTTGCGGAGTTACTAGTTTGCCCCATATTTATGCGTCAAAGATTTATAGTAAAAGCTTCTTGTTGAGGCATTTATAGACCAAAAATAAAGGGAAATCATAGTTTTCATTTGGGTAATGACTAGGAAAAGAAGTTAATTTAATTACATTTTTTTAGTTTTAGTTAATTAGCCGATTCCACTCCATGTCAATGCCAATTGATTTCTGCGACTTCACTTCTCTTAATTTCTCTTTCTGAAGTCTGCCAGTTTTCCACCAGGAAGAAAAACACAGACATATAGAAACCTTTTGTCTCTAAAACATCAGTATCTATGTAGCATTTGTCTTAAATTTGCAAGCACTATTTTTTTTAAGAGCCAAGATTTATTGCGGGGAAAGTGTATTTTGCACATGCAAGTTACATAATGCAGAACATTTCAAAAAACAAACCACCAGTTATTTTACCTCAATGACATCTAACAGGAGAGTCCATAAATCCCGCTGGTTTCATTTCTTTACTGCTATGATTTCAATTTGTACTGTTTTTGATTTTTGTCTCCGTTAAAGTTCTTCTTGCATCCTTTTTTAACTGAATGTTTCTTTTGTAAGAATTTTTTTATTTTATTTCGATTGAATCATTACAAGTAATTACCCATAACTGATTAAAAATCAAAAGGTCACCTTTGCAATGACTTATCTGTTTCATGCTCTCTGACCCACTGTGCTCTTTTATTTTTTTTATTCATTTTTTTTTTTTTACTGTAATACTAGATCAATAGAGAGCTTCCAGTTTAGCTTGTGACAAAGTCCAAAGATCAAGTCTGGACTGTGACTGAGCATGTGACTGAATTCAGTCTTGGAGGAAATTTCTACCTTAGGAGGGAAACCAATTAAGGAATGAAGTGTTGAACAAGTCACATTTTTAAATAAGCATTTATATGTTAGTCAAACTTCAGTTTCAAACCTTCTGTAACTCGTCACTGATTTTTTTTTTTTTTTTTAGCAACTTCAGTGGTGTACTCCAAAATATATAAATAGTTGTTTTTTTCTTCTTCCCTTGTGGGTTTCTATCTTTTACTCTGTTTGCTTCACAAGGAGAATCTGTTTACGCTCATGTAATGTCAGCACATCACATCATGTAAGTGGTTTCCCCAGCCGGCTCATTTGGTTATGTGCAGTATAAAGCAGAAGTATTATTGATCCTTGCTGCTTCTCGTTTGCTTTTTTTTTTTTTCACTTTATATTTTGGAAACAGGGGTTTCTGCAATGGATTTGCATGTTTATGTCACAGGCAAAAAAACAAAAAACGGCAGAATTATTTGTTTGCAAATGTTGTTTTGCAGCACTTGCAGTTATTCCTGCTCAAAGTCTTTCGTTTGTCTTTATTGGCTCAACACGTCTGCCCAAAAGGATTCTGAAAGACAAATCAGTTTCAAGCTGTTTTAACTTGTTTGTGCACTGTCTGCAATCTTTAAAAGATGCACAGATTTGTAATTGGGTTCTTCTTTGACCTTTGACTACGTCGATTTGGTGACATTTAGAAGTGCTATGTTTAAGTAGCACTTTAAACATAGCTGTACTAACATGCGCGGTATCGTTGTCATGCTGCCCCAGAAGCTCTATCTGGAGAAAGGGGAAGCGGGGCTTTCCCAGAAACATTTATGCAGTTTTTTTTTTCTGGCTTTGAATTAAATCCAAATCTAGCTGTGATTATATTCAGAAGAGTCAGCAGCTAAAGCGGTGTGCCCTATGCTATTTTTCTTCTTCTGTGGTTTTTAGATTGGTTGGCAGCTGCAATGTTGTTCCTGTTTGCATTAATTGCTGATTTCTGTCACACTGCGCGTGAGCCAGGGATTCCCTTGAAGAAAAGTTCAGTTCCCTGTTGCAGGATTGTCCTTTTCCTAGCTAGCAACTCTTGAAACTTTTCGAATGGGCCGATTAATTGAATGCTGTGATTACCGTATTTTTCGGATTATAAAGCACACTTAAAATCCATCAATTTTCTCAAAAATTGATGGTCACCTTATAATCCAGTGCACCTTTATATATGATTGCTGTTGTGCTTACTCACCGATTTTTCTGTGGTACAATGTGCTCAAAAATCTGTTAAAATGTGTAAATACGACTTTGGTAAGCAATAAAGCCGCTCCGCTCAATGGATATTCGGAGCATTACGGTACACTGTGTCACTACATGATCGGACCCCTGAGCTGTCTACAAGACTGCCTGACTGTAATGTCTAAACTAGAAGCGCATTCATGTAAAAGCGCCCACATACTCAGCCGTAGTTCACTCCCCGGAGGTCCGCGCGTACAGGTATGTGCACAGCTCAATTTTTACGATTTCTCGGTGGCAAGAAGTCTTTACATCAAACTGTTTTCTATGTGACACCGAGCTTAATACACTGAGCTGCTCCAAGCAGGCGGTCACAAGGACGCGTGGCATCACAGTCCCTCTCTGTTCTCACTAACAGGTGGGAGCCTGCTGGAAAAGAAACGGCTCTAGGTGCTCAGCTAGCTAATCACACATTTTACCATCCGTTCCACCGCTTTGTCCCACTGGCAGAAAGTGTGGGAAATGTAGGAATTTGCCACAAGAAATGTAGGCAATAGTACGCTCGACTATGAAGGGTAAAACGTCCGCGGAGAGTCCGCCAAGCTCACAGTATGTGCACAGTACATGGGAGCCTTCAGGCAGCCCGTGCCCAGAGTACGCACTAGCAACAATAAACCTAGTAAGTTAATTCAACCTAAAATTTAAGTTTAGTTTGACCTTATGTTAGAAACAGGGCAGTGTAGTCTGACTACTCTGTCCTCCCGACAGAGACGGATAGAGAGCTGTGTACGTGAAGGAGCGGAGTGATATTTCACACTTGGGAAGAATATTTAGTGCGCCTCATAATCCGGTGCGCCTTATGGTCTAAAAAATATGTTAATAAGGCACATTGCTGTTTCTCTATTAGAGCCGTCCAAAGAACTGAGTTAATTCAAAGGGGTACGTACTGAAAGTACCTGAAGGTTTAAGAATATTTAAGTGGATAAACTAGAACATAATTACCATAATAGCCGTTAACTCTTTGTTTTTCACTTGTCATCCGCATGTTTTTTTTTTTTTTTTGTTGTTGTTGTTGTGATTTTGTTTACATCGCATCTATCAAATTTCACGGGACAACTATTGCTAGAACTGCATTGCTATAACAGAATAAACCCCCACCCCGCTCCAGAACAGCGCATTTCTCCATTTGAACTCTGAGTTGAACTGTCAGACAGCTGCAAACTGCTGAATGAGCTGCACATGTTGTGTTCGGCCCTGAAAGAGGCTCGCTAGTGTGTGACCAAAAAAAAAAAACAAAAAAGAAAGGAAAAAAAAAAACGCTTTGAAGGGTTTGTAGCTTTATGTTTTCCGACACTGTTTTTATAATGGCTGCAACCAAAACAACGTTGTGCTGTCCTCTCCCGAGGGCTTCGAAAACACTTTGGCTGTTGCCTGGATTTCATTACGATAGATCATGAAATAGAAGAAGCCTCGCTCGCAGAACAAACGCTGCATTTAGTCCTCCCCTGTAGCCGCGGCGCTCAAACACGCGCTCCCGCAAATGCTTTGGTGTGACACCGGTTGATTCGCTCTGCGGAGGGCTGATTCCAAGTGTTGTTTCTCCCAGCAGGGAGAAGTGGATGATGTGTAAAGGTTTCCAGGCATTATCGTCTTGCAGCAATGGCCTGAGGGACTCTCTGGACTAAGACCAAGGTAAGAAGCCAACAGCCAACTCTGTGCTGGTGCAAACGCCGTTGCACAATATGATAAATGCAGTCCTGTCAAACGCAAACGCATGAACCGTTGACATGAAGCAAATAGTCAAGCTACGAACTCATGAGGTTGTATGAGCTTGCATCATTTTAAAAAAAAAATTTATGCAGCCAAGGGAGCCTGTGGAGATGATGTTTCTGTGGCTTTTTGTCCTGCAGTCTTAGTTTATATTGTGGGCAACACAGAGGAGCGCTCTTTGTAAATGATGTTTGCGATCAAGTGTTTCTTTGAGTATTTTTGCTCGTTAATCTACTTTACAGAGCCTGAGGTTACTGAAAGATTTCAGGCCGATCTGTTGCTTTCACAACTTGGATTGATGTGCTTCTCTGTGCTTGTTGGTTTTCTGATTTGACAGCAAATCAGAAGTCGCACTGCAGAGTACGTTGTTTTAGGCGCTCAGATGTGGTTGTCACATTGTTTCGCTTCTTCCTGTTTCGCTCTTCATCTGGCAGAACGATGGCGTTTAAACACTTTGTCTTGTGCTGTTAAATCCGTCCATCGTTTAACATATGATGTGGGGAGCAATCACGCCATCTGGAGAGTAATGCCCGGTTTAGGCTCTTGCAATATGATAACCTTGAATAGAAAGACCACAGTTTGAAAGTATTTCCGCACAATTTAAAACAAAATTCTTTGAAATCATTTTTTAAAGTAGCAATTAGTCCTTCAGCTGCTAATATACCAAAACATCTTGATCATCACTTGCTATTTTGATTTTTATGCATAGACATAGTCTACAAAAAAAGGCTAAATATGGTAGTTGGTTTAAGGGTTAAATACTAACCCTGTGTTTTTCGCCATGATTTAGTTTTCTTGTTGCCAAAAAGGGGGAAAGCCTTCTTTCAGCCAGCTGACTAGCAGGTTGGAGCAACATATGTCACGCTGCATGGCTAAATTCCAGTCACGTGACGCCGGCATTAATCAGAGGACTCGTTTTAGAGCCTTACTGTAAATTAAAACCAGCAACCCATGCCTTCCCGGCATGGGTCAGAAGGACTTTTCCCTCAATCGTAACAGGGAATTTTGGCAACCGGAAGACTGCTGGACAAATGGACAAGCTCACAGTCCTGCTGAGGTCACAGTGAATACCCAGACACGGTATGATGTTTCACCTTGAATTAGGTACCGAGGTACGAGTCTCTGGCTTCCAGATTTTACTGGCTGAGCAGGATTTTAGGTGGAGATGTTCCAGCTCTTGTTACCAGCAGATGATGTAATGCCAAGGATTAACTTTAAACCACTGAAATGAAGCGACTGCCTCTGTAGAGGGTTTACCTGTGTTACCTGGTGACACTGTGTTTTTATCTAGTTCCTCTCTTAAATAAACAAGAAACCTCAATTGTGTCCTAGGATGTATAAAATCAAAGCTTTTTTTTTTTTTTTTTAAACTGCTACAATCCCTTGTTAAAACTGTGCAACTGTGTGTATTTCCCCTCGGTCACCCCGACCGAATTAGTTTTTCCTTTTCCATGTTAAAAAGCAACTTTTCCTTTTGAGCCACGGAGATAAAACTTGGGTAGTGGACAGTTCAAAGTAGGGCTGGGCAATATGGCTTAAAAATATAATCTCTGACTTTTTTCACAATTAATCAGATTTATAATTTTAATAGATTTTTTTTAAATAGAAAAAGAAATCATTCAAATAAACTTTGTTTTTATTTGACACAAAAAAATGAACAAACCAAAATGAATTTCCCTATTGGGCTTGAAGTGCAAACCTTAAAATAAGGCATAATAAATAAAAGGTTCCACTAGAACAAAGATGAGTGTCCCTATTGTGATTAATAGTGTAATAACTTGCCTTTCACAAAACTCACACAGCAGCTGCCTGTGCCTGTGAGACAGCGCTGAGGGAATAGAGGGACCTCACGCAGCTCTAGCAGTTGTCGTGAGACAGTAATAGTAGACAGATTGCTGCTTTCAAGTGAAGCTGCTAAATCGGCAAAAACACAGAAAGGGGTCTGAAAAGTCCCCAAATATGAGTCGCTATGTAGGAAACACTGGACTGTCGTCTCCTGTTTTCCTTCTCTACCGACAGCAGAGCAGCGGCCAGTAGCCACCAGCAGCTTCATTCACTCGCAGCTTTGCAGACAGGCCGACAGGAGGCGGAGGAGTTGGTTTTTCAAAAGTAAATTGTAACATTTCACGATATTTAAATTCATTTTAAACACTTATTATTAGAATAACTGCACAAATATACAGTAGTTATGCTACATCGTATGATTTACATTGTTCTAACATATTTTTGAATTGATTCTAAAGTTGTGGCAGCTTACCCTGATCAAATACATGTGGCGGAAATTCTCGGTGAAATGTTGCTTCTTCAGAGTATTTCCGCAATATATTTTCTTAAACATATATTCAACATTGCAAGCTTTTACCAAAACAATTTCCCCTTTCAGGACTGATGTGTATATATCTCAGATCTTCATAAATTGCAAATTCGAATTAGTCAATAAAATCAACTTATGGCCCAGCCCTAGTTCAAAGCGTTCTATGCATCAGACTAAAACCCTGTTCTGTCCTATATCTGCCTTTACTCACATATGAACTGAAAATACGTCCCATTCTTAACCCAGGGGGTTCAATGTGACGTTGGTCCATCGTTTGCAGCTAGAACAGCTTCTTCTCCTCTGGGAAGGTTGCCTTCAAGGTTCTGGAGTACGGTTATGGGAATTTTTGACCATCCTTCCAGAAGCACATTTATGAGGTCAAACACTGATGTTGGATGAGAAGGTCTGGCTCTCAGTCTCCCCTGAGTTGTTTCCTTCCTAATCGCTTCCACTTTGTTGTAACGTCACTGACTATAATATGTAAGAGCAACAACATTTCACCACTGGACTAGTTACACAGGTGGCATCTTATCCCAGAACCATGTTGGAACTCACTAAGCTCCTGAAAGTGACCCATTCTTTTACAAATGTTTGCACACTGCAAAAACAGAAATAAAACTAAGTAAAAATTTCTTGAAAATGAGTGCATTTGTCCTTAATTTGAGCAGGTAAATAAGATTATCTGCCAATGGAATGAGTATTTTGACCCCTAAAATAAGATAATTAGATATACTGCACTTGAAATAAGATGCTGGAGATGAGTTGTTTCTATTTTAAGTGCAGACATTTTATTCCTTTGGCATATAATCTTATTTACCTGCTCAAATCAGGGACAAATACACCCATTTCAAGAAAATCTTTACTTTTAGTTCCCTTTTTGCAGTGTAGAAACAGTCTGCATTGCCCATAGGTGCGTGATTTTATTCACCTGTAGCCATGGGAGTGATTGGAAAATCTGATTTCAATTATTTGGATGGGGGATGAATATTTCTGTGTGAATATCACACACAAATATTATACTGCCTTTATATTTGTTTGAATTCCTCAGAGTCATCGAAATCTCCTCTCAGCGCATCATCACTAATAAATTTGTTTGAAGATGCTCACTCATAATAGTCGTCATTTTTGTCATCTCGTCGTGCTAAGTCGGCAAATTGGGGCTCTACTTTGTATATTCCACCAATGTACTTTCCAGCATTCCTCTGACAGGCAGATGCCGAACCGTCTGCTTCTCATCCTGCAACATCCTGAAGTTACTGCTGCCATTAAAGATTGATGAGAATGATCAGCTTTCAGTAAATGGGGGGGCCTGGCTTGTTGTTGCTCTCTGCCACTTTAGGGCCATTACCTTGCAGTGATTCCAGAGAGAAGAAGATCTTGAGTGGAACTAGGTCGTATACAACTGGAACAGTTTTTATTATTTTACCCATCAGGAAGGGTTTGAGAAATGACCTTTGTTTTTTTTGTTTTTTAACACTGTAAGCACGGCTGTTGGAGAAACTCAACTAACTTGGAGATTCTCAGCAAGACAAGAAAACAATTTATTTGTATGTCTATTAACAGGAAATTATAAGTACAACAGCAAAGAATATTGCATTTAAACAATGGACACATTACAAGACTTTTTCGCTCTTGATTTAAAGGAGCCAGTACTTTGTGCACAGGATGTTGGCTCGCTAGATTCTCTGCTTTTACAAACAAGGACTCAGCGCAATAATTTAAAGAGTGGCATGATATGATCCAGTTTGCTGGTGTTGGCCAGGATGCTAGCAACAGCATTTAGAACGAGCTGCAGCTGTCTGATCGTTTACTGACTATAAAGATACCGTTTCAGTAATCTTACTGAAAATAAAGTTTTTCTCTGTCCACACTGGGCTGGAGACCATTCAGCCTGACGCTAGGAGGCTAACACGGAGACGATCTTTAAGTGGACGTTAAGATTTGGGTTTCTTGTCGGTAGCCTTGTTGAGTCTAGAAGAGTGCGGATCTCCAACCTGGCATTGTTCAGGCTAAAAACAAAAGCTAAAGACTTTGGCCTCTTCTGTGTTCAGCTAGATGGCATTCTGATGAGAGCGGCACAATGTTAAGAAAACATGGAATTATGATCATTGTTGAATAGTGGGAAAGCGATACAGATGGCAACAAAGCAGCATTTTCTTCAATCGTTTTTCTCTCCCATTATCAGAGTGAATCTAACCACTGCAGATTCAGCATGTTGGTCGTCTACTTTAGATGTGGACACAAAAGGCAGGGAAAGTGAGCTCCACAAAACTGTTGGTAAGCAGAGTTCGACTACATGACAACCTAAATTGGATCAATCTATTTGAGCCCCTGGCATCACCTTGAAGAAGTCACGATACACGTTAGACCTTAGGTTTATGACTTTGATTGTTTTCCCCTCCCTCTCCTTCCTATCTTTCCTTTTCTATTAACCCAAACCCGATAGCCCAACATCTGGTTCAAGGTAACAGCGGCTGTCGGCGAGGCCAGAGTTCACCGCAACCTCCACCTGTATTGAATTCTGTTGAAATTCATATTGTTTAAATGCATGTTTGCCTTGAGGAACCCTCTTGCATGAATCCAACAAGTTTTTGTGTACGTTGGCTCTCGCGACACATCTTTTCACCCCCGCACAAATACCGAGGTGTAAAATGAGAAGACGAGCGTCCTCCGGGTCCTCCTCCTGTCATGATTTCCTCGTCAGTTTGCGGGAAATAAATTCCTCACGTTGCAGACCCCTAGAAGCACTCTTTGTCTGTGCCCTCTTGTTCCCCGCGTCCCTCCTGGGGCTAGTTGTGCCGAGACGTCGAGCGAGGACAAATTACACACCAGCAAGACATCGTTCAGCCCGACGCAGGTTCTTGTGCTTTCTGGAAGGGCCCTCGTTATAGTAGTGAATAAGACTTCAAACGCTGCCCCGATAGCTTCTGATTCAGTTTGATGAATAGTCTTACTCGGTGCCCAGTGAGCTCCAGAAACACTAGGTGTGTCTCTAAGCAAAGCCATGATAAACCACAAAATTATAGGAACAGCACACTGGCAGATGCAGTCTCCATTTGGCAACACGAGACATTTCTTTCCTCCATTATGTTGTGAGTTGAAGAGGCAAATACGTTTTTTTTATTATTATTTTTTACAATCTTTACATCAATCTGTCGTTACAACTTGTTTCAGGACTACGCAAAGATGAAGCAATTCTCAAAAGTGCTGTGATAGGGTAGCACTTTCTGGCTCTGTCCTCTAGATCCAATGTGTTGTTTTCTTGGCTGCAGATGCTGCTGAATGGTCTTGGGTTTGGTTTCTGTGGCGGGAAGCCATCTGATGGAGCAGGTTACAAACAAACAAGTTGCCCCAGCTGAGTTTTGACAGGAGGAAGCACGTTAGCCTCCTGCACTTTATCCCACATCTAGCCACTCGTCGTCCCTGCACTCCTCCCTCGCCAGACTGGTTGGCTCCAGCTCAGTCCTGGAGGG
Organism: Fundulus diaphanus; assembly: GCA_037039145.1. Classification (NCBI taxonomy): domain Eukaryota; kingdom Metazoa; phylum Chordata; class Actinopteri; order Cyprinodontiformes; family Fundulidae; genus Fundulus; species Fundulus diaphanus. The sequence goes on along the minus strand of CM073137.1, from coordinate 23,918,378 downwards.
TCTGCTCGTGTGACACCTAAGTTATAAGCAACGATACACACACCTATGGCCAGTCTCAAGAGCACTCCCAATGTCAGCTGAATTTTCCTCAGTTTTTGTTGGGCCATGAAGTTGGATTTGTTATATTTTGCCTATAGTTTCTGTCTGAAATGTCATTCTGTCTGACGCACAGCTTTAGCTCGTGGAAAATTCCCAGTGTCGTTTTCTTGGAGGTGTTGTGGCTGTTATAGTTGTTTAATAACCAGCCCCACCATGCAGCCTTGGGAGTCGGTCACAGATATGATAAAGATGAAAACTTGTAACGACGTGAGACTCATTCACACCGTCAGACGCGACCTGTCAGCTCGCAAACATTCACCCGTCTGTGTTTATGCAAGAGAGACGGAGAGTAGTCCAAGCAGAGACGGCTACTACACTTGTGTGAGATCCAAGCTCAGTTTCAAAGTGACGACTGTACCGAAGGGCGCTGCTCAAATAAACCTCGTGACCCCAGCATCCTTTCCACGCAGTCCTTCAGCCTGTGCGTTCCCAGTCAAAGCTGCTGCTCTGCCAGGAACACACAGAAGATAACAGCATATTATACCTAAAGGGTAAAAACACACGTCAATTTAACACTTGTAAATCATATCCAGCTAACGGGTGAGCTGTTGGTTGCATAGTATTTTCTCTAAAATGATGTGTTTTAAAATCTTTTGAGGACATTTGAAGCATTCTCTTCTACTGACACAACCTTCCTGGAGTGCATTAGTCTAAATAAAAGTTAATATCACTCGTTTCCTTTTAATGTTTTGCCTTTTCAATTTCTTTACTACTGAATAAAAAAAGTATCATAGCTGCTCAAGCACTTCTCTTTACGTGGCTGCTGGATTTTGAGGAACAGTTATTTAGCTGGTTTCTAGTCTGCAAAAATGACTTGCGCTAATGACTGATGGACGGACCATATGTCCCTACTTGGTGTAATAATGAATTAGATGAGCTGACGGCTTGATGAGCTGCAGATTTAATAGATGCTTCCTAGAATATGCCAATCATTCAGGAACATAATGAGGTTACTTACCCTACCCATCTATAACCTATTTATTGCTGTCAGTCATGCCCGGGACAGAAGTAACAATCAATTGCTTTTTCCTCTCCTGTCATTTATTACAATTAATCTTTTATTGTATAAAATAAATTTGACTTTTAATTGGGAAGCTGTCATTGTTAACTAGGACCTTGGCTGGTTTATACATACACAATAACGGTAAAGTTGAAGCCAGATATTTACATTTACAGTATAAACCACAGGTGTCCAAACTTTTATGCATATGGGCCGAAATTGTCAAGTCAAAAGTACTGCAGGGCCGAAAAAAATAATAAATCTTTTTTTTTTTTTTTTTTTTTTTTGCTCTAGAAAATATGATCATAGTCTGATAGTCTGATTGTAGGAAAGAGATGCGTAAATCACGGTAGATCCAAAGCTAAAAAACGGTTTTGCTCATGGGCTTTATTAAAAATGATCACTCAGTTTTGCAAATTATGTCGGCTCGGTTGATAAAAACCGGATTCCTTTTGGTCTCGCTATCTAAGAACAGGATTTGGGTCACTATTTCTTTTGAAAACACTTGCTGTATTTAGCTAACCACTTTGGACATGCCTTGTATAAACAAACATCTAAACCTGTCTCTTCTGACTGTGAGGCAACACCTCAAACACACCACTTCCTTGCAGGACACCACGAAAATAAATCTAAGGAAAGCAGCCGAGACATTAGGAGGACAACTGTGGACCTCCACATGTCTGGTTCATCCTTAGGAACAATATCCAGAAGCCTGAAGGTGCTGTGTTCATCTGCTTAAACTGATGTATTCAAGTACAAACAACATGGGAATGTCCAGCCATCATATCGTTCAGGAAGGAGACTGGATCTGTGACCTGGAGATATCAACCCAGAGCACAAAAGCAAAAGAGGCCTGCTGAAGCTGATAAGAGAGTGTCATTATCCACAGAGAAATGGGTCCTGTACCGCATGGGCTGAAAAGCCACTCTGAGAGGAAGAAGTCATTCTGACAAAAGCAACCCCCCAGAAAGGCCAGATTACAGTTTAGAACCCAGGAATACATACCTCAGTTTTTGAAAGCTTCTCCTGTACTCTTATGAAACAGAAATTTAAGTGTGTGCTAACAATTAATATTATGTTTAGGGGAAAAAGGGAAAACTTGGGGGGGGGGGGACATTTGCAAGTCAGGACGTAGGGCGATAGCAGAATTATGTTGTGTTGGGGTGTTTTACTGCAGGAGGTAAGTGCGCACTTCGCAGAATAGATGGAATCATGAGGAAGAACAAAATTTGGAAATATTGATACAACAATTTAAGATATTGGCCTGAATGTTGAGGCTGGGACTCAAATGGGTCTTCCCAACAGACAATGACCCTGGTCATCTGTCAAATTGGTTCTAAAAAAGCTTTATAACCAAAAAAGTCAATGTTTTTTTTTTTTTTTTTTTTTTTTTTGACCATTACAAAGCCCTGATCTCAGCACGATGGAAAATTTGTGGACAAAACTGTGTCAGCAAGGCAGCCTATAAATCTGACTCAGTTAAACCACTTTCTGTCATGAAGAATGGGTCAAAAAAATCTAGCAAACCCTTGTAAGAAGCTTATTTAAGAATAGTATGGACATTACACTAAGGTTAAAAAGATTAAAAGGTAATTTCCCCAAATATTAAGGAAATAAATCTAAACTTTTGACTGCAGAAAGTTTAAAAAAAGATTTCCATTCTGGATTTTGCTAGAATAAATACAGCTACATCCAAGCGGTGCATCGCCAAGTGCAATGTAAAGCATTGGATGCAGTGGTGTAAAGCTCACTGTCACTGGACCCTGGAGCAGTGGAGACACGTTCTCTGGAGTAACAAATTGTGCCTCTCCATCTGGCAATCTGTGGATGTCATTGACTGGCCTTAACAGATTCCTGACCTCAATGCGATAGAACACCTTCTCGTCCAACATCAGTGTCTGACCTCATAAATGTTCTTGCAGAAGACTGGTCAAAAATCGCCATAAACACACTCCAAAACCTTGTGGACAAAATTTCCCAGAAGAGTTGAAGCTGTAATAGCTGCAAAGGATGGACAAACGTTATATTGGGGGTGTGGGTTAGAAGAGTTGCTTGCGTTCTGAGAAGGCTGCAGGAACCCAATTCGATCCCCGCAGGCTGCCGCTATGGGTCCCTAAACAACACCCATAGTCCCAGATAACCCCCCAGGCCCTGTAAACTGCCCACTGCTCCCCAAGGGATGGGTTACATGCAGAAGACAAATTTCATTAGAATGTACAATTGCAATGGCAAAGATTTCTAAATGGTAATACTGATCAAATGCAATGTGTTAGCTTGCTGCAATTCAACATTTTTAAATCACAGATTATATAGGTTTTTTTTATGGTGTAACAGTATCAGAAAGAAACTCTGGATTGACAAATGCCTAATCTGAAATAAGTTGTATAGAGGGGGAGGTGGACATTTCCAGGGGGTGCAAGCAAGAATGCAATGAATAAAAAAAGTGACAGCCGAGAAACCAACCTGTTAGTCCAGTCAGCACAGGCTAATGATAGGACCTCTCCTTAGATATTTATTTGTTGTTGTTGGGCAGGGAAGCTCTTAAGCATTGACTTCAAAGCAGTGATGGGAGTGTCAAACGTTTATGACAGCAGAAAACATAAAGAACCAGATTGGGAGGCCGTGAAAACTGATCCTGATTGTTGAAGATGACTTTTCATGTATTTCTATAAGGCTGAGGGACAACAATGACGATTCTTTTTAAGATAATACTGGCCGGTCAGGTAAACATGCTATCATTTACTTACCTTGATAGTGTCCATTAACTTTTAATTCATCCCACAGGGTCATTGAAGCTTTGTTCAGTTTTCCACGCAGGGCTCATGTTGATGTCGGGTAATGAACAGCCCAACAAAATGTGTCAAACGTAACTTTTATTGTTTTCTCTCTTAATACATTGAAACCGTCGCTCTCAAGATCACCCAGAATAATTTTTACTTTTAAATACATTCTGTAGCAATTTATATCAACTAGAACTTTTCAACATTGTCACATTTTTAGTAATTATTTATTGCCAAGTTATTTCACACGTCATCAAACTTTAGTATTTGATAAGCCTCAATAAACACAAATTCAAACCACAAATTTAGACCTTTACAGTAAATCATATGAACACATAACCAAAGTTATACTGGATTTAAATCAGACATTTTAACCACAAATGGTTTGTTTCTTGACCCTTATCAAAAAGTAGTTTAAGTATACTATGAGTATACTTATTTCATACTTAAAATGAGGCAGTGTACTTGAAGTTTACTGTTTATAAACTATATTTCATATACTTAACAAAAGTAGGCTATAGTGAAGTATACCTGACTTTTACTGAAAGGTATAAACAGAAATTTAAGACTAAGTACATTAATACTAAGACTTAAGCTTATACTTAAGTATACTTCGTAAAATTAACTTCAAGTATGCTACCTTTTGCGAAGGGTAGTATATAACGCATCAGTTTCAAACTATACTGTTAATACTGTTAAACACAGCTAGCATAGCGCTAACTAGGTGCTAATGTTCAGAATAACCGTGAAACCACAGAATGATTTGCAAAAGCAACATGTTTCCAATCAGTTTACAATGTTCACCTCACCATGTTGGGTAATGTATCGAAATGTAAGTGAGAAGTAATCTAATGGATTTAGTTAGATTTCTAGTGGCTTTTAATAGCGGAAAGGTCACTTCCGGCGTGGGCCGAACCACTTCCGTTTCTCCCGATATGCCTGAATAATGTAATTTAACAAATAATAAAGCCTCCTAGTGGAGTGAAAGGAGAGAATCCTACGCGTTGTTCTGAGGATTAACGAGAATCCCCTAATATTCATACTGACTGCAGGATCAGACCAAACGGTCTGGAAATAAAAGGAAAAAGGCAAAGCTGTTCTTGGGGCCCCTCCTGTCATTCCTTCGCGCCCTCTAGGAGGGGAGCGCCCCTCTAGGAGGGGAGCGCCCCTCTATTTGAGAACTACTGTTCTACCCACTCAAAGTTTGTGTTTCATCCTCAAGCTAGTAGCATCTATTGGAGATGTCCTGGATGTGTAAAAATATTATCACAGTATATCTGTGTGCTAATGCTTTCCCAGTGGTTTTTAGTTTGCCAGCAGTCCGGACTGTTTTTTATTTTTTTAGATGAGAAACCCCCCTCTGCCTGTGTTGAGACCGGACCCCCACTTCCCTCTTCCAGTTACAAAGGCAGCCGGCCATCTTTCTTGCTAGGCCGTCTGGCTGTCTGTGTTGGTGTCATTGAGACGTGCTCGGTACGTCAAGTCTCTCTTATTTGTCTCAATGTAGAGTGACCGATCATTGCTGTTATGTCAAGGAGATGGGGGTAACCAATCATATCTGGCTCAGTGAGGCACGCAGAGCCAATCAGGACCAGGATCCCCATAGTAACTTGTGCTTGAAAGCCCTGGTCCAGCCAATAAAAATGGAGAATAGTGCTTGGCTATTAGAGTTTAGTGGCCTGCTGCCATTAATAAAATGGTAACCTCTGATATTGAGTTTTATGTTTTCAGCCAGCACTCTCGTTCTACACAAACCCGGTGATGGTCAAAAGAGCAAAACTCCAGAACACACGGTCTCTGATGTTTCTGTACTAGTATTTGTTCACTCGGAACACGTTTTGCCCTTTACCCTACATCACCGTAGCTTTGACTCCATCAATTTTAGCCCAAGCGCTACCGTTGGCGTAAGGCGGTTCACTCCAGGGCAGCAGGGAGTTAGGCTCAGCTTTGCATGGTCACTACCTCACTCATTATTTTAGCCAGCTTCTGCCTGGCAATGCTACTCTGCTCTCAACTAAACGCTGTTGTTCTCCCCTCTGTTCCCTCCTTATGTAATGGCAGAGCAGCAAGCAGTGTGTCATAGCCGTTTCCATGGTAAGAGTAGCCGAGACTGTATCACAACACAGCATGCGCCAGCTGTGGTACCTACGCTGGAAAAGACTCACATTTTCTCTTTTAAGGGTCTCTCGGTTAAGATTCTTTTACAAGCTCAAACCAGAGATTGTACTTGCAAAAGTATTCAAACCCCTTGAAGTTTTTTGTACATTATAATTACAACTTTCAGTGTGACTAACCAAAATAAAAAAAGGGTGCTCTTTTTAGATAAGGATAAACCTGAACTTTCTGCTCTATATGTAAAATGCTGTGTGGGAGGAAACTAATGCCGCACTTTTAACCTGAACACACCCTCCACACGGCAAAACATGTTGGTGGCAGCATGATTCTGTGGGGATGCTTTTCTTCAGCTGGGTCAAGGAATATGAATGGATAGAGCTAAATACGGTGTAATACTGGAAGAAAACCTGCTTGAAGCTTCAAAAGACTTGAGACTGGGGCTGTAGGGTCACCTTCCAGCAAGAAAATGCCCCTAAACATACAGCCAGAGTTACTGTGGAACGCCTTAGATCAGCGGGGTCCAAAGTGCGCCTTTGGAGATGTAAGGTAAACGCGTGTCCAGTGCATTTTCAATTTAAGAAGAAATAAATTTTTCAGTTAAAATCTGACTATTATATTTTTCAGACCATAAGGCGCACCGGATTATAAGGCGCGCTGTGAATTAATGTGTCTGTATCTCTTTGTCCACACATAACGAGCACCGGATAATAAGGCACATTAAATATTCTTCCCAAGTGTGTAATATCACTCCGGCCCTCTGCATACAAGGCTCTCTCCTGAGAGGGAGAGCCGATCAAGTATTGACACAGTGTACCGTAATGCTCCGAATATCCATTGAGCGGACCGGCTTCGTTGCTAACCAGTCATACTTGCACATTTTGACAGATTTTTGAGCGCATTGTTCCACATAAAATCGGTCAGTAAGCACAAGTACGGTATTCATATATTCAATTCATTCAATTCAATTTTATTTATATAGCGCCAAATCATGAAACATGTCATCTCAAGGCACTTTACAAAATCAAGTTCAATCATATTATACAGATTGGGTCAGATTATACAGATTGGTCAAAATGTCCTATATAAGGAAACCAGTTGATTGCATCAAAGTCCCGACAAGCAGCATTCACTCCTGGGGAACCGTAGAGCCACAGGGAGAGTCGTCTGCATTGTACGTGGCTTTGCTGCAATCCCTCATACTGAGCAAGCATGAAGCGACAGTGGGAAGAAAAACCACCCATTAACGGGAAAAAAAAACCTCCGGCAGAACCGGGCTCAGTATGAACGGTCATCTGCCTCGACCGACTGGGGTTACAGAAGACAGAGCAGAGACACAACAAGAGAGACAAAAAAGCAAACAATATATAAGGCGCACAGGATTATAAGACACACAATCTTTGAGGAAATTTAAGGATTTTAGGTGTGCCTTATAGTCCAAAACATATTGTATATAAAGTTGCAAAAGATATTCATCTGCGTCAGGTCCATTTGATGGAGGGCCATATTTGTACCGTTCTTGAACTGCGCCTCAGGGCCACACGCAGAATTATTCTAAGGATCTAAATGCTTTTGCCACACACTGTATGATCAAGATTGCTTTAACCAATGAGAAGTTCTCATATATTTTAAGGCATTGAGGTTTTACTTTCCAGAGTACCGTCTATATCCTATATATTTAAACCTGAGTCCATTAGCTGCTGACAGATTTTCAGAGGACGGTGGTAATTAATAAGACATTACTGCACTTTGATTAATAATTGATAGTTTTTCATTCGGTGGCCTAAAATTCTGCCTGTGGTGACTTGAGAGTAAGAGAAGGAGCAGTTTCTGAGACGTGTTTATGTGCATTTCAAGATACAAACTTTAAAGCTTTTGTTTGAAGCCATCTGAGTTCATCTGTTAGAATCTGTTTTTCTCTGGCGGTGGCAGGAAAAGCTGCTGCATCATTTTCCAAGTGACAGTTGTCCTTGTCATTACAAGCCTTTGCTTTATGCAACCACCCTGATCTGTCAGGTTCGGAAAAAGAAAATACTTATTGACTGTTATCCAACATGTAACTCTGCACTCAGGTCTCTCCCACACTGTGCTGATCAGGATCAGCTGAGCGCGTCAGCAGAAGGGAGCATCAGCCAATAGGGTCCGACTTTCTCTGTGAACGTCCGTTGAAGTGGTAAAACCTCTTACAGTGTTTCCCGCAGGAATTTGGTTATGCGAGGCGGGGGTTGTTGGACCGACTCGCGGAGCGGGGGGGGGGGGGGGGGACGACGACGACGACGACACGTTGTCCGCGGACCGACTCGCGGAGCGGGGGGGGGGGGGGGGGGGGACGACGACACGTTGTCCGCGGACCGACTGGCGGGGGGGGGGGGGGGGGGGTTGTTGGACGACACGTTGTCCGCGGACCGACTGGCGGAGCGGGGGGGGGGGGGGGGGGGCGACGACACGTTGTCCGCGGAGCGGGGGGTATCCATGTGTTTTTTCCCTGCCATTCACGCACGCGCGAAAGCAACAACAACAAACCGCGTGTTAACGTCACTTTTTTTTTTTTTTTTTGGGAATGTTGGCGAGGCGGTAGCGTGAGTTTGGCGAGGCGGCCGCCTCGCCAAGATAGCGCTGCGGGAAACCCTGTCTTAGGTTGTCAGGGAAAACCTAAAATCTTTGCATCAAACTCAAAATCTAAATGGCATTGTATGTGGGCTCTTTTTAATGGGTTGGATCCAGCTTTTATTGGCAACGTGTGACAATTATTTATGTCAGAACTCATTGAATATTACATTAAAATCACTTTGTTTATATACTGTAGCACCAATACACCACAAGTCCTCTCCAGGCACTTTACTAATCACAATCATGTTAAAAAAAAAAAAAAAATTAGGACACCCTATGAAATATAATTGAATTTTTAATTGAATGTTCATACATCCACGGCTAAATTGATCAGTTCCGGGGAAGAAGATCGCCGCGCTCCTCACTTTCAGGGGCGATCTGTTTGTGGGGTTTCTTGAATGTCCAGCCGGTTTCTTGTCCCTCAATGCCTCAGTGCGATCAACATCTGGCGCTTGACTTTGTCCGGGATTTTCCGTTTCTCAATTGTTAGCCAGTCCTCGGGGAATTTACAGGACATGTTTTGGGCTGTTGTCATGTTGCAGGGTCCAGTTCTGCTCCAACTGTAAATTTTTTTCCACTGTTCCTCAAACATCTTCTAATTAACGGTAGATTCTGTGATGGCGAGCTGGCCAGGTCTTGCTGCAGCAAAGCATCTCTAGACCATGATACTTCCACCCCCTTATTGGTGGTATGAAGCTCTTTTTCTAAAATACTGGGTTCGGTTTAGGCCAAACATGTTCTCTGTTCTGGTGTCCATATACTTTAGTGTTGGACTCTTCTGCCTAAAGAACGTTGTTCTGTATTCATGGTCTTTGTCCACGTTCCCTTTGGTTAACTTTGATCTGGATATCATGTTTTTTTTTTTGTCTTTTTTAATGGTTTCCCATGAAAGTTTAACTATTCCATTTATATCAGCAGTAGCGATAGACTGCTTTAGGTCCCACGATGACATTTAATGGTGTTTAGAGACTTCATTTAGCATCTTGCGGTCTGCATTTAGAGGGAACTTCCTTGGATGGCTAAATGTGTTGGCGGTGGGTTTGAATGTTGTGTGTATTTTCCTTACACCAGCATGGTTGATCTAATATTAACGAGAGACCTCTTTAAATCCCTTATCAGGCTTGTATGCTGCTGCAGTTGTCTTTGTGAAGGCCTCAGACAGCTCTTTGGATGTCAGCATGGCGTTCGCTCTCAGGAGCACACCAAACTAATGTTAGACAACACACAGGTGTCCTGTTTTTTTCCACGACTGTGTCTGAAACATTCAATCTCACATTTAGTGGTGAAATTCTGATCAATTTGGTAAAAACATTATCTAGGGACGGCCAGCCGGTTGCGTTGGTCGAGCCGTTGATTTCGGACCAATCCCTCTTTTTGAGCAAACTCATTGTTGTCCCTTTTCTCCCAAAATAAACAAGTAAGTAGTCTGTACCTCCAACTCGCAACACTGTTCCACTTTCCGCTGGCTCTCTGACGTGTTTACACTCTTTGTGCTTCAGCCGTTTGGTTCCCTCAAGATCCCAGAGAGACACAGACACAAGCTAAAGCTTCAGCTATAAGTCGTCCACTTCGGACAGATTTAAAAACGCATTCAGCAAAAATACCTGCCCAACAGAGACGAGGCGTTTTTAATTAGGAAGCCTGGAAACAGGACAAGTTCTGATTGCTGCATTAGGTTTTTATTTGTTGTTGTTTTTTTGATTGACCTCAAATCTTTCCGGGTGGATTTTGCTCGTACAGTGACGCAGACCCAGGTTGTCACTGTAAACTCTCCCTGTCCTTAATGTGAGCCGTAGCGAATGGGTTTTTCTCAATACACGCTTGAGCGCACAGTCTGTTGCTGCAGGCAAAGCGCGGTGCTCTCATTTCAGTCTCTCTAGGGAGAACTGTGCCATCGGAGAGAAATGATTGAATCTCTACCTCTGCTCCATTTTCACTCATGTCTCCTGGACTGGATCAACTTGTGCTTCCAGCACAGACTTTCTGTGTGTGTGTGTGTGTGTGTGTGTGTGTGTGTGCTGTATGCAGATAACCATATGGGCCCTCCCTCAGCCCTGCATTGTCATCCTTTCCCATACCTTTGTTGTGTTAGTTTTTGCTCAGTCAGTTAGGCAGAGAAATCGTTGTTCCGTATATGAAACCGTGTTTTCCTATGTGTGTTTCGTTTGCAGACGCTGATATGCATTGATGATGAGTGGAGTCGGGGAAAACTCGTCTGACCCTGCGAGGGCAGAAGCACGAAAACGCAAAGAATGCCCTGCCGAACTCCTAGGACCCAGGTAAGCTTCAAGATCCGATCAAATCTTCTCTCTCACACCCCCTGGTTTTCCTTCCTCTTATAAAGTTTAGCCTCTAAGCCACGGTACATTTTAATCAATTCAAAACAAAAGACGCTCCATCATGAAGGGGTGCACTCCATTGCAATTTCAGATTCTTGCAGTTTTGTTTATTTTACATTTCACATTTTAAGGCAAGAAAAGAAGAAAGCGTCAAGTATAATTTTCTATTCTCTAATCTCATAGTCCACAGTAAGGAAACAGGCTCTCAATATTCAGTTTTGATGAGGGTTAAAATCTCTTCTTGGGTACCAGACCCAAAAGTCAGTAGATATGGTGCAATATGAAATCTTAAACAAATCAATTCAATATTGCATGACATTAGAGAGCCTTTATGATTATTTATCTACAAATTAATTTTAACAGCAACACAGTTTGTTTCCAGGTGTGAAATGAAAGAGCAATGTTTGCATCTAAACTAAGGGTAGAAATTTGCTAAGCAGCCAAGTGACCTAAAACCAGCAAAAGGCCTGAACATGATCAATTCCTTTCACACAAACGGACATTAAGGATTTTTACACCAGTTCCAACATCATCTGTAAGCATTTCTAGTGTTCTTCCCACTATGGCCTACAGCTGATTTTTAGGGAGGTGGTTGATGATGCCATACCAGCTTTATTCATAAAGCACTTAACTATAACCACAGCAGAAACTGTGCCCCACATACCTGCAAACAGTGTTGGGGGTAACGCGTTATAAGTAACGCGTTAGAGTACTCTTATTAGTTTTTTTCCAGTAACGAATAATCTAACGCGTTAGTTTTGCGAATTCAGTAATCAGTAACTCCGTTATTTTCCAAAATAAGCACTCGTTATTTCGTTACTTTAAGAATTTCCCTCGATAAGGAAAGTGAAGTCCCTGCTTTTCTGCATTTAGTCAGATGCGGCTGCTTGCGTCTGTACCCTGCTCCTTGCCTCTGTGTGTGTGTGTGCGCGCACCTGTGTGTGTAAGCTACTTGTGTTTGTACCCCGGCAAGATGGGCGAGAAGACAGCGTTTGATTCTTGGAGGTAAGCACGTTATTTTGAGTTAAACAGCGAAAAGGACAAGAATATGGGTCCGGCAACACCGATGCGTCGGCGCATGAGTTGAGCTCGTACAGAAAAACCTGTGTCGACGCGCTTATGCGCTACGTGACCGATACAGGAACTGTTTCAAACTGACTGACGCGCCAAACTGTTTATGTTTCTTCTAAACTGCGCGCGTGTGCATTCGCGCACAGCATCTGGATTCAGCGCGCACAGCAAAGCTATGCTGCACAGTCGTTTCAGAAAAAACGGCTGATCTACACTGAGTAGAAATCTGCAACTCTGAGCAGCTCTTCCTCCCTTTGTCATTCTCAGCCAGGCCCGTATTAAGACAATGTGGTGCCCATGGGCACTATACCTCAAAGCCCCCCCCCCCTTGCCCGTGCTGTCCTCCGGTCAAAAACATCAGACATAATCAAGGGGATTTCTTTACTATTTACTAACTTACACAAATACATGTAGGCATATGAGCAGTGAGCAATATTCAAATATCTCATTTTAAAATGTTGAAATCAAAAAAAATCTTGATTTATCATTTATTATTATTGTGACATCAGTGTTCACAAAACGAATAATGCATGGTCTTTCAACAATTTCAAGTAAATAATATAACAATTTATGAAAAATATATTTTTAAAGCATGTGTCATGTGGTGCCCCCCCATGGTTGGTGCCCCTGGGCACTGGCCCACTGGCCCTTATGGATAATCCGGCCCTGTTCTCAGCATGTCCGATTTCAGAACAGATGATATTAGTCAGGTAACTAAACACAGCGCCCGACCGACCTTTGAACGTGAGCATGAAAAAAATCCCGATCACTGGAACGCAAATAACGTGATTCACCATGGCAATGACAGGAAATAAGTTTGGAATTGCGCATGTCCTGCGAGTAGAATTAGAAATATTTAAAGAAGGCATATGGACAATATTAAACCATAAGAAACAATGCCGTTGCTGCTGAAAACCGCAAGAGAAAATTGTTGAAAAAGTCAATGCATGCGTGATATGAAAGTTATGTGATGGAGAATTAAAGCTGCTTTCACCACACTTCACTGTTCAACACAAAAGGGGGAGTGTGTGTGTGTGTGTGTGTGTGTGTGGGGGGGGGGGGGGTGCATTGAATGGACATGTCAGCAAAAAATTTGTAAAAAAATAAATAAAAAAGCCAGAAACGAAAAAGTAACGCAATAGTTACTTTTACTAGTAACTAGTTACTTTTATAGTGGAGTAACTCAGTTAGTAACTCAGTTACTTTTTGGGAGAAGTAACTAGTAACTATAACTAATTACTTTTTCAAAGTAACTTGCACAACACTGCCTGCAAACACAGCAAAAAAAAATTTACACTTTTTAATCAGAGTTTAATATCGATTCTCTTAAACCTCTGGATCATTGATCTAATCAGTAAAGGCGGTGCAGTAAAGGTTGCCTAAAGACTGTCCAGAAGTTCGGTGATGCTCTGGTCAGGACCTGGGAGGAGATTCTCCAGGACTCCATCCTTCATCTCGTACGGAGCATGGCTCCCCAACGTCGTCAGACATGCGTAGAAGCATATGGGGGCCATACCAGCTACTGAGGACCATTTGAGATGTTGCAATATTTCAGCAAATTGGACCAGCCTGCCGAATCAGACATTTCAGCTTCACTTCTTGGTTGACTTTGGATTAAGCCCTCTGTGGGTTGGTAATGTTTCTTTTTATCAAAAGATGTGGCATCCTTTAGTTCCTAACACATCAACCTTTCTATATCATCAAGAATATCCTGCAGGATTTTTTTATTTCCCCTATTTGAGATCTAATGTGTTTTCAAAGCGTTCCTTAAATAGTTTTGACTAGTGTATAAACGTACATAAAAAGAAAAAAATATAGAAATATGACACAAGAATCATAAAGGATTAAACACAATACAACCAATCTAAAACTAACCGGGTGAAACTAAGCTTTGCTGATGTTGAAAGCCAAGGAATAAAAATAAGTTTTAAAAATAAGTTTTGAAAGTAGTCTGGGAAGGAGCCTCTCTAATGTGCCGGGGCAGGTTATCCAACGATCAAGGAGCAACAATAGAGACGGTACGATGGTAACGTGTGTAAGAAAGTTGGCACAAAAAGTGTTCAATCAATTTCCTCTTTGTTAGAGTAATGCTTCTTGACAATGAATGTTAAACTGTTGGAGAGCTGTTTTATTCCCCTTTAAATTGTGCCAGAGTTGTAACAAAAAGCCATTTGCGGGTTGGACGGCAGAGTTGAGTGGGTGGGCCAGTTCCTCCCTGCTTATGCCAGCACAGGTTTTGGTAGAGGCAGTGTGATGGTGCTGGGCCGCATCTCCCTCACTGGAAGAACAAGGCTGCTCGTCTTTGGAGAAAATCTCCACGCAGGGGTAATATCAGGATGAGATTTCGCAATTAGTGTCGGTCCCATAAGTCAACTCTTAAGGACTGAACTCTATCCTCCAAGATCTCGGCTTTTGCACTCAGAGAGTTTAGGAATGGAGAGGCCTGAATGGCCTGACTGCAGTCCTGACCCACAATCCCAGTGAACCCTGGTGGGATCATCTGAGGAGGGCTTGTAATGCCAGAGTGACCAACGCATCCACATGGGCCGGCTTCAGGCAGAAGCTGGATGAACCATAAGATCTCACAGTTGAGTGTGACTCAGCTGGTGACCAACGTGAAGTGAGGAGTAGATTAGGACAGCCTCACATTTATTACTACCCAAAGTGACTAGAATTAAACAAGAGGCCTATCTCATTCGGTACACATAAATTAGAAAGTCATCAGTCAGCATTTTGCTGTTTAAACCGCTGATATTTAGTTTGGGTATGCTTCTGACCAACAACATGGAAGAACAGCTTGAAGGAGCTCTCATGAGTCTGGTTGGGGATTTAAAGAGGTCTCAAAGAGTTCACCAATCAGGTCTTCCGCTGTACGGAAAATAGTCCACAAGATGAGTACATTCAAAACAACTGCCAACATGCCCACATCTGGCCTTGCTTGGAAGTTCACGGTGAATGCAGACCGCAGGACGCTTACAAAAGACGTTTCCTGGACACCTAAAACGTCATCATGGGGCTCACTGCAGCTCATGCTACTGTTGATATGAAAGTAAATTCCTGTAAAATCAAACCGAGGCCGCACTATTTTAACCTTTCTGCTGGGCATGCAAGGTAATGTTTATTCTCCAAGAACAACGGAGCCAATGTAGTGAAAGATCAGGAGTTCTAGAATATTGTCCTTTGGACAGGCAAGTGCAACACTGACTTATCTAGACTCCAGAAAAGATGTCTTCAGTATAATCCAAATGCTACAACTGGTTCTGCTGGAGGTTTTCCTTCCCGTTAATGGGGAGTTTTTCTTTCCACTGTCGCTTCATGCTTGCTCGGTATGAGGGATTGCTGCAAAGCCATGGACAATGCAGACGACTCTCCCTGTGGCTCTACGCTTCTTCATGAGGAGTGAATGCTGCTTGTCGGGACTTTGATGCAATCAACTGGTTCCCTTATATATAGGACATTTTTTGACCAATCTGTATAATCTGACCCAATCTGTATAATCTGATTGAATTTGATTTTGTAAAGTGCGTTGAGGTGACACGTTTCATGAATTGGCGCTATTTAAATAAAATTGAATTGAATTGAAGTATGGTCTGGGGACGCTTCGCTATAGCAGGACCTGGCCAGCTCACCGTCAGATAAACCACCATGAATAACAGTTTATCAGGGGGTGCTTGAAGAAAATGTGAAACAATCTGTAAAAAAATGACCACTGGAGCAGAACAGACCCTGCAACGTGACGATCCTAGATCTTCATTATTTTTCTAGTGGTTTAAAATATCTATTTAAACATGTTAACATTTCTTAACAAAGGACCAAATATTTATGTGGCCGTCCAAACTTTTCTCACATCCCATACCGCCTGCTTTTTTCGACAGCTTGTGGCTCATTCCCCTCTTGTTGTGTTTCCGCAGTCCCAAGCGGAGCAACGAGAAGCGCAACCGCGAGCACGAGAACAAATACATCGAGGAGCTCGCCGAGCTGATCTTCGCCAACTTCAACGACATCGACAACTTCAATGTCAAACCTGACAAATGTGCAATCCTGAAGGAAACTGTGAAACAGATCCGGCAAATAAAGGAGCAAGGTACGAGTGACGGTCGAATGTTTCTGACGCATTCATGCTGAGGAAACTGCAAAGTTTATTGGTCCCAATTGACAAAAGCGAAAGTGTGTTCATGATTGTGTTGATTATTAAAGAAGTTAGCAGCCTATATCGGTAAATTATGTTGCGAAATTAAGCAACTTGTTAAAGTGTAACAAAGGGGTTCGGGGGTTTTAAGAACCTTGTATAGAACAAGTTTCACTGTTGTTTTGGTAAATCTCAACATTTCTCTGCATAGTCGCTCCATCAAGAACCATCAAAGTTATTTCTTTGGTGCAAATGGTTTCCACAGCCATTCAGAGCTCGGTGAACTTAGCTCTCCTTATTTTCCCTCCCGTCTCATTCTATTGGTCGTGGTCTCTTTGTGTTTTTTTTTTTTTTTTTTTTTAAATGTTCATTTCAATCCAACAAAGATCACTGGAGACATGTTTTCTTCCTCGAAGGTCATAACAAAGTTAAAACATTCTCCGTTTGCATATTTTGAGACCGATAAGCTCGACTCTTGCCTTCGAGATATGCTGCCTGAACGCGTTCCTTAAAAAAACCAAAAAACGGCAGACCTTTTTAAGCCGCATGAATCAAACCGGTTGATGATGTCACTGTGTTTTGTTTGACTCATAGAGCTAAGTGTTATGTAAAAGTGACTGAAGCAATGCAGAAATCAAGCTGCCGTCAGCCTATCCCCATACTCCTGCTGTTGCTACCTCTGACCAACCCCCCCCCCCCCCAATGCATTCATACAAAGCAAAGTGAACTAAAGGCTTGATCATCCTTTTCTTCTCTGCCCTCCGTAGGCCAGTGGTCAGGCAGAGAAATCTTTTTATAGCTGCTCAGAGATGCAGAACGTTGTGCTCCAAGGGGGTGCCTAGGCTTTTAATTGCACTTCAGTTCTTATTATATACATATAAGGGTGGTGTTGGATGTTTATGCTACATCTGTTTCTGTTGACAAATTGATGTTTTAAAAACTGCAAACAATAAAAAAAAACAAAAAAGAACACTTTAATTCAGCTACATGGTTCAGTAGGGAAAAATAACCCTCGTCTTAACAAAAAAATGTATGTACCTGTAAGTTATGTTAAATTCAGTCGTAGTTGTATTAAAAAGTGTTAAATTGAACTTTATGAAACTGGCAGTAAGTCTAGAATAGAATGGACAAGGGCTCAATTCTAACTTACTATCCCACACATGGTGTGGAAGATGATGAAGGAGGTAAAATAAATTTCCAAGCTCATAACTGGAGATCTACAGCTAAGGTGGCCTGTTCAGGGCTCGTTTTATGTCTTTGTAACAAGTACTGAATCTTTGCTTAATGGCTGCTGGTTGTTCTAGGAAAAAGCTTTTCTGTCCTACCATCGCAAGCGTAAACATGTGGCGTTTTATAAACTCTAAACGCACCTCAGTTAGAACGGTGTGCTTTGCTTTGGTGAGACTAAAACTAAGCTGTCAGACAACAAACACTCCATGCAGGTCTCATGGGAAATGTAGGAGAAACAGGGGGAGAAGCACGTCATGCACACTGTCTTAAGTAGTGGGGGGTCTGTCATGGTGTGGGTCTCTTTCTCTTCCAGGCCGATTTGAACACGGATTCTCTTTGGGCCATTCTCCAACTGTGTGGCAGGTTTCATTGCTACAAAACAATGATTCCCCGTTTTTAAGTATATAACTTTATATTTCAAAGATTTAAAAAATGCATTGATACTTAGGAAAAGGTAAATAAATAAGTTTCAGGGACCTTTTAAAGTATATATATATTTATAATTGTTATCTAAACTATTTCCTATTGCCTATTTATAGTATTTGTCTCTGAGGTTTGAGGATATGAGCCAAATAAGGTCAACCAAGGAGGAAGTTGGGGTTACATCCAGCCACAATGTTAAGAGCTCGTAGTCATTAGTAGATAAACTGTTCCCTCTTCAGTGTTATGGTTAACACAGGAATTATTTTCCTTATGTTATTTTATGTAAGAACTAAAATATTCTCACATGAAACTCAAAACCATCTACTGACATTAGATTAAAAGAAAGATGATTAGATTGCAGATCAGCTATAACTCAAAGCAATTTAGAAGTCTCTTGAGCTAAAAAGAAGCAGAACAAATTCTGAATATATGAAGTCTCATTTTTGGGATTGAATGAGTCTCACTGTGGTTTTAAGATTTTATACGCTCAAATAATTCTCCTCCTACCTTGAGCTGTAAATTAAACCTGCTTGTTTCATTCTAATTGAAATCAGAATAAAAATATGTCTGGTAGCCTTTATTGATTTTCCTCTGGCTTGTTATGCTGTAACAGGATACAACAAGTGGTGTGGAAAAGTATTTGCCTTAATAATAATAATTAATAATAATAATTTTGCTCTGTACGGTATTTTTAAGTAAATCTCAGTGATAAAACAGAAGCTAAAATGAAAGCCCAGATTGTATTTCCTTTTGTTTCTCAGACTTTACCTTTCAGATTCTCAAACAAATTTGTCAAAGAAAATCAAACTCAAATGTAAGTTTCAAATGATGATTTGATTTATTAAGAGAAAAAAACGCTATTCAAAACAGCCTTGTCCAATGGCAAAACATAGTTACGCAAAAAACCTCACAAAAGATTCTTTGATCTTTGGTAGCCGCCAAGTATTTGCAGTAGCTAAAAATCGGTCTGTTACGTCGTCGTTGGCTAACACCGCTTGGCAGAATTTATTTATTTTTAAATTCAGCAACGCCGGAGGGGTTTCAGTCCAGAACAGCTTGTTAAAGGTCATACAAAAATCCTCTAAATTAGGCCACTCCAAAACCTTAATTTAGTGTAATTCTTCTCATGTATTTTCGTTTTGAGTCGTTCAGAGATGAACCTGCCGGTGCGCTTTGGATCATTGTCCTCCTGCCTTACTCAAGTGCATCTCGAGCTTAAGGTCCAACTGATAGTCGGGCTTTTTCTGCTGGAGGGCAGACTTCATGGTCCCATCAATTACAGCTAGCTGAGAAGATGCTGCAGCAGCAAAACAGCCCCAGACCATCACACCACAACCACTGTTGGTATGATGCTCTGTTACTGAAACGCTGTTGGTTTTCCCTTGCAGTTTTGGGACTCGCACTTTAAAAGATCCACATTTGATATGTCAATCGGAAGGAAATTTTTTCCAAAATTCATAAGCATTATCGAGAAATTCTTTTGGAAAGAATGAAACTCGCCTTCATGTTTGTTTGTTTTTTTTTGGTCAGCAGTGGTTTTCACCATTTTAACTCTCCCACAGATGCCATTTTGCCCATTCTCTCTCCATCTTATAGTTAAATTATGAACATCGATCTTCACCGAGGCAAGTGAGGCCTTGCAGAGCTGTAGATGTTTCGTGATCTCCTGGATGAGCCGTAGAACCGCTCTTAGGTATTCTGTTCAGGCAGACAGCCCTTGGAAGGCTTACCCCTGTTCCATGCTTTGTCCAGTTTTCTCCATTGATGGACCATGGCGCTTACTATAGTTAACTGGAGTTCCAGAGCCTTAGAAATGGCGTTTACAGAGTGATGGACACCCTATCTCTCATCGGTTTTTACATTTCTTCAAACTGTGGGATGATGCATTGGGTTTTGGGGTCTTTTTGTCTACTTCATGTTGTCTGGCGCCATCAAACTCAATTTAAAGTGTACGTTTCAAATTCTGAAACATCAAATTTTTGCTGTGATTAACCACAACTAAAATAAGTTTTAGTTATAGTTAATCACAACTAAAACTTATTTACCAAGAGGAGGTGTTAACTTTGTTTTGGGGCCTTGGACAGTTTTTTTTTCTTAATAAATTGAATTGTTTGAAAACTGCTTTTTGTATTGTTTACTCAGGATACCTTTATTATTACAATTTGTTGGATCTGAAACATTTAAGTGTGGCCAAAAAGCTAAAACGCTAGAAACTGTAGGAGGGCAAATACCTTTTCACACAGGTTGATGTAGTAATATCCACGCAGAACCTACAAAGAAATACAAGCTTATAATAGCTGCTAATAAGCAGCTGGTACTTTTTATATACTAGCTTGGCATAATGTAAATAAATAAAAAAAAACACACTACTATTCATTGAATTAATGAGCTAGTAGTGCATATATTGCAGCCTGTCTCGGCAGTTGCCTATTATATAGTTATTAATTTGTTACACAATCTGTTTAATTGATTACTTGCTCCTGCTCTCTGTGGCGCAGTGCCACACTTCCGCAGAGAGACAGAAAGCCAGCGAAGGCGGCCACGACACTGAGTGATGGGTCTGCACTCAGGGCAGCTGTGTTGGTCTGCAGGACCCCGCTGGGCCTGGAGAGGTCCTGCTGCTGCACAGATCATTAACGCTGAAAGAGATGAATACTCGTCTGTGGGCTGTTGCACGAACCCACAGCGCAGAGGGAAACCTGCATTCGTGTCAACTTTCACACATCTATAGCCATAAAAAGGAAGAGCGCGATTCTGTTTGGTTCGCACCACAATCTTTTGTCACCATATGGTCAGCTCTCTCCTTGGCATGGTGCACCCGTTAAATGCCCCCCCCCCCCCCCCAAAAAAAATCAGCCCACTCATATTCCGCCTCCCATCGTTGACTAGGAAAGTAGGGCAGCCTACGCTCTGAACATAAGGCCTCTCTGCGTGTTTATTAACCCAGTCGCATGGATAATTGCATAGCTCCTTATTTTAGTTACAGAAGCTAAGAAGAGACTAATTGATCACTTCTAAATGGAGTAGGCAGAATTAATGTATCTAAATGTTTGTTTTTAAGGTTTTGTTCTTTTTATAGATGTGTAAATATTACCATTTTACATTAGAAAGTCACCAGAGATCCACTAATCAGAAATGTGTCTGGGGCGTGTTTGTGGCGCAAGGGTAGGCCTCAATCCCCGACAAGGCCGACTCTGATTCGACTTCTGGCCTGTGTACCTTTGCTGTTTCACTCACTCACTCACTTACTCACTCTTTCACAAAAAAAATTGGCCGATTATTTGAGTTTTGCTTTTAATCTGCAAGTCTGAATTTGAACCCGTTTACATCACATTTTGAACCAGCTTTAGCGTCTTCGGTTTGAGATTAGCTAGGTTAGCATTAAGGTTGGTTCACACGGCAGGATTTTTAGCCCGATCTTCCCCTTCTGACAGGCCCCAACTATTGGCGTGGCTCTTAAGATAATCTTAAGAGGTAATCTTACCGTGTGTGGTGTGTTAAGAGTGATCGGGTGCACTCGGTGGAACGTCGGGACCGCCCCGACCTCAAATCGGGGATATTCAACGTGTTGGATCGTCTTGGCCCGATATCCTGCCGTGCGTGGTGTCCTTCAAGGACAAACGAACAGGCAGCCTGTTGAATGTGACAGTGAGGGAAACTCCAAGAAAAAACCCCAGCTAACCTCCATATCATAGTGCAGCAAACGTAGAGCTCCCCACTTCTGTCATCTCCACTTGTTTAACCAACGGCTTTTCTTTTTATGTTTTTTCTCTGTTAAAATCAGTCCAGACTATCACCATTGTTCTTCCTGGTCCTCCATGTTTATTTACTCTGAACTCACCTTTGAACTTGAGAGGATTTGCAAGATTTCCCGTCTGACACCTGAATGATCTTGAGTGAAATCTGTTCGTGTGTTGAGCTCGTCATCTGACAGGAAACCACACGCTGTACAAGCTAACCTGTTTTATCTACGTTTTTTTATTGTTAAATGTGTTATTCAAAATCGGCCAACTATTTTAAAATCCTGCCGTGTGAACCAACCTTTACAGAAACGGCAGTCTCCACATGTATTCCCTAGAGCAAAGGTTGCCGAACCGTTCAACTGGGGCGTTGAATATAAATCTAATATAAAAAATTAAAAGAATCTGTATATTGTGAGGAAGCAATAAATCAGAGAATTTACTTCCTTACATTAACTCAACTCCCCTAAACCTTTCCTAAGCAGGCAGTGGTTGAAAGCAAATTAAGATGAAATGGAGCCGCTTTGGTTCACTTTTGAGCCTTCTTGTTTTCTGTTGGAAGTCTTGCTCTCGCTCACTGTCGCAGCCTGAGTGAAAAGAACACATTCACTGATATCAGAAACGTTTCTTTTTTGAACCTTGATTCATGCATCTTTGTTCTTCCTCTGACTTCATTTAAACCCACTGATGAGGTAAATAGCTTTGCACCTTCTACACTTTTGAGTTTTGTTGGTGCTGCACACCTGTTGCGCTTTAGTTTTGATGTGTTGATTAGTCAGAAAGCTCCGCTGGCTGGTCAGCAGTCAGGGCTGATGAGGCTTACAATCAGCCAATTCTGGTCGCCAGCGCATTTCTCTGTGCATCTCTAAACGTCACGTTTTGTTTTATTCTAGTAACTGGTAAATTATAGTTTTATACGTAGTGTAAATACAGTACTTTATAATAGAGGAACCTGTCTGGTAGCATAACACGAGACATTTTTTTCACATTTGGTAAATTTCCTAAATTTAATGACAAGTTATTTTGAAAAGCTACTTAACCTTTGAGCTTTAGATAACTTTCTGTAATTTCACAATATCATTGATGATAAACACGATTAAGTCTGTTTATGGTGATAAGTTAAGCATTCTGCCTTTCCCTACTTGAGTCCCTGGGAACAATTTGTTCTCCTATTTTGTACCTGGGTTGTTTACACATTATCCTCGTTCCATATTAGCCCCACTTCTTTTTTTTTTTTTTCACATGACTGTAATCCATCTACTGTCTGTCACCAGTGTGCCAGCCGTGCGCTGCGACACGCTCGTTTACAGCAACCTTTCACTCTATTTGTTGCTGCGTGCTTGGGCTGGGAGCCACGGCCGCATGTTTTCACAAAGGGACCGAATGTGTTTGCTTTGTTACCAGATGGATACTTGTTAAAATCCCTGTCAGCCAGCGACCTCTTTAAAGTATGTGGGTCGACTGCAGGGGGAAAAGCAGAGTCGTTTGCTTGTGCTCCTTCTCGGTGACCTCTATGTTTTGCCTTTGTGTTTTCTGTTTTTGCCCCCCGAGAGTTATAAACTTGTTGAATTTTATCCCCGTATGTGGTTTTGAAGTTTGCGTTGTCAACTTTTCTGTTAACAGAAAAGGCTGCGGCAGCAAACGAGGAGGAGGTGCAGAAGGCTGATGTCTCATCAACAGGCCAAAGTGTGATTGACAAAGATGCCTTGGGACCAATGATGCTGGAGGTGGGTGGATTGTGTTTGTATTCTGCATTTTTTCATCTGCAGGGCATCTTGCAATAAGTATTTATATGCCTTTTAACATTTTCTTCACATTACAACCATAAATGTACTAATATTTTTATGCGGATTCCAGAAACCTTTTTTTTCATGTATTCTTTAGAGCAGGGGTGTCCAAACTTTTCAGTACATGGGCCAAAATTGTCAAGTCAAAGGAACTCGAGGGCCAAAAAATTAAAACTTTTTTTTTTTTACCGAATAAATTATGTTTTTACCTGCTCTACGAAATACGATCATTTTAAATAAATAAATTAGAGAGATTTATTGTAGGAAATGAATATGTAAATCATTGTAGATCCAAAATTAAAAAAAGGTTTTTGCTCATTTGTTGTATTAAAAGATGGTCATCAAGTTGCAAATTATTTTGAATAATTTAACAATAATAAACTGAACTCTTTTTGGTCTACCAATATGTAGATGGTAATGTTTACTACTTGGTTCATGTTGGTCAGTATAAGTTACCATTTAAAATTGATATACAAGTCGCACCTGACTGCAAATTGCAGGATCGGCTGAACTATGGGAAAAAAAGTGACTTATAGTCCGAAAAATATGGTAGGTGACATCTGTAAGCAATTAGTTGCACTGTTTTTTATTCAGGAGCTTCGGAGTAATAGATACTAAATTACCCACTTTGCTGATTTTGAAAGCCATGTATCGCTTTCCTTCCACTGCACAGTTAAATGCGTGTGAATACTTTTTGAAGGCTTTTTTAGATATCATAATCTAATATATAATATAAATAACATTACTATAATTGTTCACATTTAATGAAATACTCCACCACAAGCTAAGCTCACCTCTTGAAATCATGATAGATGTTTATTTGTGGAGTGCCATTCACAAAGAACAATCACAACTGTGCCAGTAGTGGTTATGTCAGAGTGTAGCTGGTTGAAGTGAAAGCTGCCAGCATCTTGCATCCGCCCCTGATTGGCTGTATATCACCGAGCAGAGCAATGGCCTCGTTGTACAACGGAGAGCCACTGAAGTGCTTACGTATAACAAGAAAGAAAGCAACAGCCCATCCAATGAATCAGTCCATTGAGTCCCTCCTCTCACTCATTTCCGCCCTCCCCAGCTCCCTCAGATCTCCTTCCCCTCCCCATCCTCCCTTCGTTCGCCTCTAGATCCGTCCTGTCATGGAATATTTATAGCTCTCCTGGTCCAGCGTCACTGAATCGACACACTAACTTGCGGCTAAATATAGCCCAGTGTAGCCTGCGAGCTTTCCCATCTGTCAGCAGTCCCCAAAACACGGCGATAGCCCATTCACACCAGCTCCACTCCGAGCCACGTTCCCTTCCGCGAGCCCGGGCTCATTACAGCCTGCTCAGAAGAGAAGGGCCGGCGGCAGGAAAACTCATCCACACGCCCCCACGACCCCCACCCCTCTCCAAGAGTCTTTGCTCGCCAAACGCAGAGATGGAGAGGAGTGTGGGGAAACATTGTCGCGCTGCTCTTTTAACCTTCTGCGGACAGTTTCATTACGTCACATCACTGTTACGTATACAGTGTCCTAAAAAGTATTCTTGTCTTGTTTCCCAGATTTTATGTGACGACTGCAAACTTCAATGTATTTTATTTGGATTTGATCTGACACACCAACACAACTAGGGCATAACTATAAAGGTTTTTTTTTTTTTTTTTTATCTTTTAATCTGTACTAAACATGTTGAGAGCAATATTTTTAGCTTTTCTTCAACCTGGAAAGCCCGATGCGTGCCAGGAAAACATCACTGCACATCTCCTAGATTAAAGGATCCATAGGGAAGAATGGTGGGGAATGCATCATGGTGTGGCGACGTTTTGTTTGCATCTGTTGATAGATGGGACAGAATAGAGAGTAGCCCTGCAAGAAAAGGGTTGAACATTACTGGTCAGATGCTTTCCATCCAACCAAGAATAGGAAACTATTTTATGTCCTTGGCTTGCAAATCAGATGGAAATGTCTCCAAAATGACTTTTAGATCTATTTGTCAGGGAGGTGGTTCTGCAAAATGTTCACCCTGCGGACCGGAACACAAATGCACACCAGTTTAAGTTTTTTCCCCCCCACATTTGTTTTTTTTAGGAAATGCCACTTTCACTTTACAACTATGTACTACTTTGTGTTGGTTTCCCAATAAAACAAACTTTTTGGTTCTAACGTGGCAAAATGTCAAAAATTTCAAGGGGTTCGAATACTTTTGCTAGGTTTGTGCTCTATATGCTTGATGTTGGTTTGCACAAAAGGAGCAAGTTTGTTTAGTCATTACTAAAATGTCTTGACGGCATGTAGCTATATATATATATATATATATATATATATATATATATATATATTATATATATATATATTATATATATATATATTATATATATATATATTATATATATATATATTATATATATATATATATATTATATATATATATATTATATATATATATATTATATATATATATATTATATATATATATATATATATAATATATATATTATATATATATATATATATATAATATATATATAATATATATATATATATATATATATATATATATATATATATATATATATATATACATATTTTGGTGCACAAGTAAATAGAGCACAGGAAGGAACAATTATTCCCAGTGATGCTGTTTGGAACACATTGACTCGTTTTGGCTGAGCTGTCTCTCCAGTGTATATTTAAGGAGGGCACTGTAAATTAAAAGCATTGGCTAACAGCGTTGAGCAATAGTGTCTGGAGGAGCATTAGCGGTGGCACTATGCAATGTTTATCCTGTCCAGTCCATGTTCTTTCCTCACACAGGATGGACTTGCACAACCACGTTGCAGTTTGGAACAGCCCCAGTTAATGCACTGATGGATGAGGTGGTTTTCAGTTTGTTTTTAGATAAAGACGTGACAGAGCAGGCGAGGGAGAACCTCCATGATGCTGTAAGCTGGGATCGAACGGCAGGGCTTACAGAACCTTAGCATTTTGTCTGTGAAAGTGTTTGTGTATTTTTGTCGCTGTGTCAGGAGTGACAGAAAATAAATATGTTGTATGTAGCTCCAAAAATTTGATTAAAAAAAAATCTTTAGTACCAGGTTTCCCAGCTTTACAAGCACCAATGTTCGTTTCCTAAAGGCTGTAGGTGATTTGATGGCCTAATTGACACCATCTTGTGTGTAATGACTGACCTGGGGCTGTGTTCTTTCAATTAAGTGCTGCTCCTCCTTCTCGTGCTTTAATCAGCCACAAGTTTATTCTGCTTTTATCAGCTGTACTGATGTTTGGGCCTTTTTATTAGGGGCGAAACACTAATTGTACCAGTGGTTTCTCTGTAAGCATAGTTTAATGACGTCCAATTAACACATTAGGTGCTTAACATAGATCAGGCTTCGATATGTACTCCAGCTTTTAGGTTAAAGGTTGGTATGGATACAGTAGAACAGCAAATAGAAAATAATTCAAGTGGTGGGTTTTCATTTCACACAATAAAATAAAATAAAAAATCTCCCATATTAGAAGGAAGCCTCTTTGGTTGCAGGATGTTATTTTGCAACACATTTTTAAAGATTTTAGTCACAAATGATGCAAAATGCCAAATGATGTCAAACAAAAATATTTAGGCCTGACTTAATGGGTATTTTATTCAGTATAAGACAGAAACAAGTTTCAATAATTGGTCCTTCGTGCAAATTGAGAAGCAATACTAAACAAAATTGGTAAATGGACTGAATTTATAGAGTGCTTTCCTGTCATGTCGACCGCTCAAAGCGTTCTACACTATACACACATTAATGCACCGATAGGCCGATCAGTAGGCACCAGGAGTTGCCCAGGGTCACATCGACATGTTAAACCTTCAATTGCAAGACGACTACTCTACCCACTGAGCCACAGTCACCTCCAAATTTACAAGCTACAATCAGTTTTAAAAGTAAATCACTCGCCTTGTGAAACACTGAGCACTAGGTGCCACTTGTTAAGAACTTAGTGCTGTTTAATAAGTATCTGGTCTCAGGTGGGTAGGATGGTTGAAATCACAGATATAAATTAAATATGCAGACAACTTTCTACAGCTGCTTTATGTGACCATTTGTCTTGCCATTCTACTGCACGGCCCTAAAACCAATAACCCAAAGTCTTTGCACACCTGATTTCCTCCTTTCTCTCCGATTAGCTGCAATTCTTGCATTAGTTTGGTGTGGAGCGCTTAAGATGGTAGCCGGATGAATACTTGCTGTTCCAGCACTTGGCGAAAGACAACAAAAGCACTCTTTTTTTTTTTCTGTATTGAATATGAATGTTGGTTGCCTGTGATGAAAATATTAATTTGACTGCTTGTATCAAAGTGTGACATCATGTGCAGCTGCACCTGATCCGTGTTTTGTTTTAAACTGCTTAACATTGATTCAACAGCGATTCATTTAAAAATTCTGTGTTTGTACTTCTAGATCTCAGAGCTGTATTTATAAGCTGATTGTAACACACTGAGCGATAAACTGGAAATATGGGTGGTAGAGGTCGACCAATGTGGGCTGGCCGATATTTGTGTTCTTTTCCTGTATCGGTATAGGCCGAGATGTGCATGCGTATTGGCCGATACTGATAAATTAGTCTATTCAGCAGCCATGTCTTGAGATCACGTGAAGTGCATACATAGCCACTCCATCCCTGGCAGAAAGTGGCTGGTAATTTTGTAAGACTGTGTGCCAATAACAAGGGTACATTTTCAACTTTTGATGTAGTTCTGTCTAATTTAGCTGTACCTGGCCTTTGAAAGTCTGTCGCTTTCTCACTATGAGCAGGAGGAAACAGCGGTGTCTGTCAGTTTCTTTATCTAAAAACCCACTTCTGATCGCCAGCTGGCGAGCTGCCACTGCTGTGCGTGTGTTTGTTCCCATGGACAATTGTGTATCCACATAAAAGTAATTACCAATCACTATCCATACAGCATGTAAATTTACATAAAATAATATCCATACACTGCAGTGGTGGTCAGTGTTTTTTCTTCTCCTTCTCCCCATTGAACTGAAAAAGCTCTTTTCTCGCTGTGACAAAACAAGAGTCGTGATGCATGTTTTTTCTGTGTTCCTTTCAAACTGCTATCTGAAGCTGATTGTTAATATTAGCTGGTTTAAAATCAAATTTTTAGACTTGTGTAACATTTGTTATCATTCTTGTTTTTATCATGTAAATGGAGGAAGAAAAAGCAATATCGACCTCGAGAACTGGCCACAAACAATCGGCAGCACATATCGGGTATCGGTTAGACTGATGTCAGAATAATCGGTATCAGCCTTAAAAAATGTGTATCGGTCGATCTCTAATGGGTGGGATCGTATGGTTCTGTTCTGGTTCAAGTCTTATTTGGCAGACTAGAACTACTTTATCTGTTTTTACAATCTTTAATCTGAGTGTGAAAAGATCGTATTTGGGAATGAAGTCTTGACCATAGACATTATATACATAGACGCCTCATTACATGCTGGAGCGCATTCTGTGTCGGCGCCATATTGGATGAGTCTCTCCTACTCAAGGCTGGCATAGTAGCCAACAGGAGTAAATTCAGAGGGAGCAACTTTGCCCGTATTTTTTGCAGCTTGCGATTGCAATATCCAGCGATAATCACTGGAAGTAGATCACATGGTGCTGATATTTGTTCTGACGATGAGTTTTTGCTTTGTCAGAACAATGCAGAAGCCTAACGGATGGACAATAATTTTATGCTTATTAATTTGTTATCTCTGTATTTCACAAACTAAGGCTTAATCATGTTGCCAAATTAAGTACCCTGGAGTTACAGAGTGCCATCACATGCAAGAAGTTGTGCAAACAGTTCTTTTTCAAGGGTCCTAAGTTCCAGCCCCATTTGCAAGCAGGGTAGTGTAAGCCTCTGGAATGACCTGGAAATTTTAATTAACACTTTTCCAAGCCTTGACAAATAACTGCGTATGCATGTGTCCTTGAACAGCACGCAAAAATATGAAGAAAGAAGAAGGCTCAGGCTTGTATATGTGTAAGAGAGTGAAATAAATTTAAATGAAGAATCCAACTTCTCTCTTTATTAAAATATTAAATTTATTAATCATGTAGTTATACATCAATATGCCATATGTCTGTCTAAGAGCATACGTTTAGGAAATATGTTGTTTTAACAACATAATTCAGCATTAAAACATATTTTTTATGTGTGACAGCGTCCTTTATCATAACCACATCTCTGCCATTTGTAACAAACCAAACCGTGTGAAAATTGGGTAAACATTCAGGGAGTTGTGATTTATTTTAGTTGGGCAAGCAGCTTCCTCAGTACAAGTAAATGCGCTCGGAGCATGTGAGAGACCCATCCAAGATGGCGGTAGTGCTGAAAAGTCAGCTCCAACAAGCAGCACCAGTCCATGGGGCGTCTACCTATGTAATGTCTATGGTCTTGACCAAAACCAGCAAATTATATTGCATTCCATTTGCCTCGGAAATAGGAGCTTGGAATTGGGTTAACCAGAGTAAAGAGCGTTCCTGTTGATGCAGTCAAAGAATTCGGGATTCTAAAATTAAAAAAAATAAAACGTTAAAAGGTTCGGATTCCAATATGCCAACGGCCAGGAAACCTGTTGTTTTGTTCGTAGTACCTCTTATAAACGTCCTTTTAAAGCTGTACTTTCCACATGCAAACAACCAGTTTTAATTTGTTCGGATCAGAGTTGCAGCCGCTACGTGCAACATTGATTTAGACGCACTCTTGCAACTGTGTCTTGTAAAATAAACATGTTTCATCACAGCTTACTGTTGTTGATACAAGGAGCTGCCATATTGGATCCATTCCTTTTATGATTGCTCCTGGCTCTCTGTGTGTAAAAAAAAAAAAAAAGAGAGAAAATTCATTTTAAAATTGTATTTGTCTACAGTAAATCAGAATGGTCTTGGACCCAGAATTCAGAGTTGCTTGTCTCTATCTAGGCCCATTAGGTGATCAGAGATCTACTCACTCAGAGGGGAAGCGATGCTTAGTTTCTATGCTCCTCAACTCTGAAACTAATTCCACGGAAACCTGAGATGTGCAGAAACTGTTGGCTTCTTTAAATTAGGACTGAAATCATGTATGTTTTTCTGCAGCTTCTCCATAAAAGGCAAAGATTACTTTTATTCACTGTTACTTACTGTATGTATTGCAATCTATACATTGTGATACATTTCTTTAATGCACGTCCCGTCTTCAATTTTAATTTTTTACATGTTTACTTGTTTTCCTGTGCATAAATGGTACCATACAAATAAACTCACCTTCCTACCCTTATTATAAACCCATTGCTCAGATTTCAGGCTGTTTTTGACTGGTTTTCATACTGGACGTAAATAATAAACCTCTAAATTGATATATCTGAATCAGATTATTTGCACCTATAAATTACATTTACTGTTTGCCCTCATCTGAGTAGAATAAATCATATTAATCGAAGCTATTCCCCTTTTAGGCAATCCACTGCAGGGTTATTAACAGAGAGCGCTAAATAAGGGCGATTGCATTTCAAACAGGTTTGATGATTTGTGTTTTTGTGTGGATGAGCTTTGTAAACAAACTCTAAACCATCTTTTTTTCCCCCCTTTCAGGCCCTTGACGGCTTCTTCTTCGTGGTGAACATGGAGGGCAACATCGTGTTTGTCTCTGAGAACGTGACCCAGTACCTGCGGTACAACCAGGAGGAGCTGATGAACACCAGCGTGTACAGCGTGCTGCACGTCGGAGATCACGCCGAGTTCATCAAGAACCTGCTGCCTAAATCCCTTGGTTAGCCCTCGGCTTATTTTCCTTGCCAACAAATTCTGTGTTTGCTCCTTCTACCTTGCATCACCTTGTGATAGCGATGTCACTCTAATTAAAACGTTGATGGAGGTTTTTCCATGTCAGAAATTGCCTTGTTAAAAAAAAAACGACTTTGCAGTGTGCAAAGATCTTAAAGGTTCTTCCTTTTCTCTTTTGCTGATGCTCAGCCCAGACTTTTTCCTCTCACTCTTCTCCTCATCCTCCCTCGCTTTTCAGCTAATTAACTTCCTTTTTTTGGCTTCTCTCTCCTGTCAGCAGCATCATGTTCTTCCTACATTTTCATTTCGTGCCCTTCCTTCCCCTTCTCTTCACATTTTTTTTCATGCTTTTCTCTCGTTCTCTACCACACACCCCTATCCAGTTCCTATTTTCTTGTTGTCTCGTTCCCATTCTCCAGTCCACCCATTAAAATCACGCTTCTTATTCATCAAATGTGAACATCACAACTGTTCTTACACTCCTAAACTTAGTTTAGACAGTTTCCCAGCTTTGTTTCCCCCTTCAGATTAACCACTACAGCTTTACTTCCCATAAGGTGAGGTTTGTGTCACTGCATCCCATCAGGAGCTCTGAGTTCTCCGCTGCTGGTGCTCCAGATTGAGGTCTGAGTACCTAGCCATCTGAGTGGGAGAGCTGTGCAGAGCAGAGTACCCTGGAAATGATCACTGGGCTGTGTCCCAGTTACTGGGAGATTATCAATGCACTGAAGAGATCACAAACCAGATGGAGTGTGATGGGAGTTTGTGAGAAAGAAATGAGTTGGCCATACGTGTCTTTTTATCTTACTTCTCGTGTGTGTGTGTGTGTGTGTGTGTGTGTGTGTGTGTGTGTGTGTGTGTGTGTGTGTGTGTGTGTGTGTGTGTGTGTGTGTGTGTGTGTGTGTGTCTGTCCGTGTGAGTTATTTCGCGCCCGTGTAAGTGTTGGACAGAGGAAGAAAGACGGGCAGTGATGTTTTGGGAGGACATGCATATGGAGGCCTGGCTGTGATGCATCGCTTTGGGTGGATGGCTCAGGGTTCCAACTGCTCATTAAAACTGATCTCTACCCAGCAACAGCTCTCCTCTTTTTGCACTTCCTCTGCCTTCTTTCTCCCTACGCTGCTCTCATTATGTCTTCCACATGCCGCGCGCTCGCCTCCTCTTGGCTCGCTCTTTTGCCCGCGCTCCGTTTTACTGTTCACTTGCAGTCGCAGGGAAGTGTGGCCCCCTCCAGATTGTAAATCTCCTGCGCTCCCCTCTCTCCCGCAGTCAACGGCGTCCCGTGGTCCAGCGAGGGTCCGAGGAGGAACAGCCACACGTTCAACTGCCGAATGCTGGTGAACCTGCACAGCGAGAACCAGGACGAGTCGCACGAGCACGAGCCCCAGCAGCAGAAATACGAGACCATGCAGTGTTTTGCAGTGTCAGAACCCAAGTCCATCAAGGAGGAAGGAGACGGTATGGAAGCACGGAGGGGGGTGGGGAGGAGACGGGTTGGAGGATCAGTTGACACTAAAGTAGTGACCTTATTAAACAACCTTGTTACATTGGAACATGGGTATCTGTATATTTCTTATACATTTTGAGGTTGACATTAATAAATAGTAATGCTTACTTGTTTTGAACTTTTAGTTTTATGTACCTTTATTTAAACAGGAAGTCCCATTGAGATTAAAATCTATTTTATTCAGGAGACAATAACAAGTTAGCAGCCATAAAAATTACAATGTAAAACAGGTATATTATTCCAAACAACACAATAAAAATGGAATAAAACATTAAAAACCAATCTGAGTTAACCGTCAACCAAAACACAGACACTCCACCTTCACTTAATGATGTCCAACCTACTCATAAATGGACTATAACTCTGTGTACAGACTGTACACGTAGCACAGTGTCTTAAAGGGACATGACCATGGCCTACCTAAACCTATAAAAACAACTTTTCCTTTCTTTTTCTTTTAAATATGGAAATGGACAAAATGACGTTGGTTATTGTTGTAAATTTTGGTGTCTGTAAATTTTCGGTTTGTCGCCCAGGCCTGCTGCAGAGGTTAGCAGATTAATCAGCTAACTTACATTGTTAGGAAATGGGTTTACCCCAGGTAACAAGTTGATAAGCCTGATGCAAATATGTTAAAAATACCTAAACTTTTTTTTTTTATTCCAGTCGCAAAATCACCCAGTTAACGTGTTAAAAATGCAACATTTTCATTTGAGAAACTTTAAAAGTTAGAGAAATATTTTAATTTAAGAAATTTTTTTACAACCAGTAATTTTTAACAAAATTACTGGTTGTATGGTTGTTGGTATTTCTGCTTGCAAATAGAACGGCGCTTGATCTTATCCTCTTTTATAAAGTTGGAGCAAATAGAGAGAACGACTTATGACTCTTTTGCACAATGTCTTTAGATCATCCAGAGTCTAATCTCTGTTTACCTTTAGTATTTTCTTGCATTTCTGTTTTGATATGGTCATTTGTTTTGGATTATTTTGAAGATCCATTTCAGATTTTTAGCAGAGCTCATCAGATTTAAGTTTAAAGTCCAAATATTTGAAAGCGTTTATGATGTCCTGCACGCTGACATATTTCTAAGCGCCTTTGTAATATAAGCAGGCCCACAGCATCACAGACCGTCCTCTGGTACTGATCAGTGAGCATCGGGTCTTTTTCCCAACTGGTGTGTATTCTTGCTGAAAAGCTGGTTTATAGCCGCTATTCCCGTCTTCATGAACGGCGTCTTATGAGAGAAGCAACGGCGTGGGTCCTGCTTGGACGTGCCATGCTCTGTAGTTTCAGCCACATCCATATTTTAGTACCTTTCCGCGGTGGAGGTGGTCCAAACAGAAAGAGCAGTCTGATTGTTTTTTTACAAGGTAGTGAATACTAGAACATAAACGGAGGGAATATTTACTGCAAAATGCTAGACATCCCTCTCAAAATGACAAGAGATTTACAAGGCGATATTTCTTTAAGTTAGATTTGCATGGTAAGTTCACTTCCTCTTTAGATTTTTCATCTGCTACCATATGTTGATTACAGCCCTATTCGGTCTGGAGGGACATCCGATTTTGGATGAACTGTAGTGAACACAGGTGAGGGTGGAAGAGTCAAAGTGATGTTCTTCACCTCCAAATGCGGTACCGCGCGCGAGCTATTTTTAGAAACACAACGTCACGATGACGTCACATCACGTGGTACGCAGTAGGGCAAACTCCCAAACCGCCGCTGTTTTGCTGTGGAAGAGACGTGCGTTAGCCTAGGTTTTACTCGGTAAACGACTGCTTTTTCCAACATCTAAGACCATGGTTTATAAACATTGTTGCTATGGGACGTGCAACAGCGACTCGAGGTACGCTGATCGGCCGCATATGAAGGATGTTTTCTTCATTAATTTCCCGAAACTCAAGAGTGCCAAGGAGAAGTGTGTGCGTTGGGTACACTTGTGCGGGCGGCCTACACAACATTTCAACCCGGAAAAAGTTACCAAATTCACCTACATATGTAGCAAGCATTTTGTCGGTGGAAAGAGTGATGATAGCATATAGGCTAGCATGTTAGCAGGCGCTAACATGGTACCCTGCTACCGGGATAGCTTACTCAAAAACAAACGCCCTGAATCTCTTAAGCGAAAGATTCTGAGATGTGAACAATCGTTTTGTAGCTACCTATTGGCAAGATATACAGATTCCTGGACGTTGATTGCAAACAAACAAAAAAGGCCGACGTGAACGGAGCACGGTGGAAATCATAACAAAGGCATGAACGCCGAGCAGGGAAAAAACAAAGCTTACCGTTGAATCAACTCGGCCCGTCTTCCGGTTTTTTTGAGCCCTCGACACTCAAGCCACCGTTTCAGCTGAAGGTTGGTGTGCTCTTCCACAGTGCGACCAGTAAACCGTGCGCCTGGGACATCGTCTTGGGTAAGTTTAATGGCTGCAAAGTCGGTCATATCGCTGGTTCTGTTGCGCTTGTAATGGCTGGTTTGTATGTGCGTTCTACGACTGTTTGCCCTACCGGTGCTGCAAAAGGGGCGTTACTCTTAAGGCCGTGACGTCACGTGCGCGGTACCGCATTCCCCCTACAAATCTGGTGATATGCTCTTAACCTTTGGTCCATTTTATCTTATCTGTCCAAAGCACATTGCTCCAGTTAAAGTCTCCGTAGAGCCTTGTGAGCTCCACAAGTTTATGTTTGTGATGGGAGATAAATAGTTTTTTTTCTGACATACTTGCAGTTTGACTTGATGCAGACGTCCCACACTGCAGTTTTCAAGAGCTGCTGTCCTGCAACTATAATGCATCTCCACCTGAACACCTGAGAACAGGCGGAATGAACCTCCTCAGCATGTCGTCATGGCCTGCGCAGCCCTGGGCTTTTCATTTGACTCAAGTTTTGGTGGAGCACGGATGCATGTAGAAGTTGCAGCACAGCATCGCTCAGTGGCTGCAACCTGAGACCAGTCTAATGGTTGTTATAGAGATCCAACATGTTGCTCATTGCTTCAGCTCCCCGTTGTATGTGGGGGCAACATAAACATGGATCATTTTCTTGCCTGATGAACACTGGCTAAAATAAGTCGGATTTAGACCAAGGAGAAACAAAGTTTCTAGAAACTGGTCACCTTATAGTGGAGTGTAAAATTAGTTTAATGGCTGAAAACAATTTCTTGAAATGAACCGTTTTTCCTCCAATTAAGGAATTTGGTCAAATCCAATGGTTGGATTTAGATTAATTTGGTGCCAGATGGAGACGAGCACTTTTCTAAATGACATTCCTGCCATATTGTTTTAAACTCGTTTTGTAATTGAGAAAGGTATTTGCATAGAAACGGGCGATAACGACAAAACGTAGACATAAAAATAAACGAGATGAGGGATGATTGTTAATTAGGGTATAAATGTTACATCAGATTAAAATGCCACTACTCACGAACGGATAACAGTAATAAATCAGTGTTTGATGCTGTTTGTTGTGTCATGAAACCGCTTTAATTGGATCAATGTGAACTCAGCTGATAGTTGGTGTCGAGGCTTCATCCCCAGTGGTTTTGTGAATATTGCCACCCTAAGGCGGTCGTAAGCTCCATCGCACTGTGATGAATCCTGCTGTGAGTGGATTGAGGTTTCAAACCCAACGCCTGCATCCGTCGAGCACGGTTTAGTTCTGGCTGATAAAAAGCCTCCTTTAAAAACTGAAGCGACAAGAGATTTATGTCCATCCTTTACAAACCCGGAGCAAGCGGTGTACACACAGAGTGAAGCTTAAAAGCTTTCAAAACCAGGCTAACATAACAGAGTGGATAAACTTCATGTTGTCGGATGCGTCCCCTTTGTTTCTATTGCATCAGACTGCAGTTCTTTACAGGACCTGCAACCAGAAACGCTTCTGTCAAACCTGAAGTGAAACGCTCAAACTCAAAGTGAAAATGCTAATGATACACAGTCAGGCCCTTCAATCAGCAGTTCATTGCCAGCTGCTTTCTGACAAACGGACTGAGCACGCCTCTCGTCGGAGGTGTGTGAGTGATTTTGTGTGTTTGAGCACCCAGATCACGATCGGCGGTCATAGCTGCGGGAATTTGTCCGACCACAGACAGAAACGCAGAGGAAAGAAGGGAACCGGGTGACGTTAATGGCGATTAGCATTTTTGACGGCCAGACCTCCCATGATGCTCTCTAGGTGCAACTGCATGTGTTAGCCTGTGGCGCATATCTCCCTCTCAGCGAGGAACATGTGGGATTGTGGGTATTATTGGCAGAGTTTTTTGGGGTCACCCAAGTGGTTCAATCGGCAAAGTTATTTTCCTGCATGCTGAAGACGAGCGTGTTTACCGAGCCACGTCCGGCCGGGGGAGGCGTGATGAACGCGTGATTACGCGTTCGTCGAAACCAGGCGGACGCAAACATTTAATAAGACGCACGCACACACACCTTCAAAAGGTCACACTACATCATTTCCCTCGCCGGCAATAGCTGCTCCTCGCTAAAGCAGCGGAGCCCTGATCCCCATGCTCATTAATAACTGTATTAATTATGCTGCCTGGGAATAACATGCATTTCATTATCACTCCCTCCCTCCGTCTCTATCCTTTACGTCCCCCTGCCCTCCCCTCTTCCTCCCTCTTCGTCTCTCCTGTCTTATCCTCGTCCTCTTTGTTCCATCCTCCACCGTCTTTTGTTCCCGCCGCTCATTCGCTCTCTCCTCTTCCTGCTCAGACTTCCAGTCGTGCCTGATCTGCGTGGCTCGGAGGGTGCCCACGAAGGAAAGGCCCATGCTTCCCACGCATGAGAGCTTCACTACTCGACAGGACCTGCAAGGTACACGAAGCATTCAGACAGAGGGCAGCTACGGGATCTTAATTTGCACCTTATCTAATAGATTCTTCTACACTTTAGGCTGTGTTGGGGGGAAAAAATAAGCTTTCATTTGTGTTGAAATAAATTTCTGGTCCCCAGAGCCTCTAGCATCGAATCTCTGCATAAATCGAGTATTTAAAGATCATACCATCGTTGGTAAAAGAACCCTTAGGATTATACAGATTAGTCGCACCCAACCCTCGTCTGCACTCCGGGAGGTAAAGAAATAGAACTGCTGCTTACATGCACACAGCTGTCTGCTCGTCACCTGGCCCGTGATGCACTAATGCCGTTTTTGTGGTATGGACACCCACAACCACATCACAAAAAAAAAACCACGCTCATGGTTAGTCAGCGACATGTTGTAATTTCCTGTAGTTTCCCAGCCAGCCTTCAGTAGATGCCTATGAATGGAGGCCTCTACTTACTGAGCGGTCCGTCGCTGCCACACAGCGCATGACAATTACCATCATTTGTGGCATTCAAGACGTATAGTTTGACATTTTTTTTGCCCTTAGAATTAAGGAAAACACGGTGTAAGTGATTACACGGCCTCTATAGTTTCTTTTTGTCCCCTTAGTGATTGTTAAATGTGATGTATTGCTGGAAATGACTCCTGTTATGGATGTTGGTGTGACAGGTTGGTCCCTGTCGCTGTCAGTCAAACAGGAGGGAGTTTGTCAGCCCTTTCAACGGTCCGTTGCTTCCATTTTAAACTGCACCTACACGAGGGACAAGTGACACACCACTAGGAGTGATTGCCTGTGTCGGCACAAATATCCAGGATGTAGCTGTTTTGAAACCAGGTGGCAGAACTGTGACTTTGATTGATCCTGCTTTTAACATGTTAAAACCTTAAAACCTAGAAGCAGCCTGTTTGGTTTAGGGAATGGAAATGTATAGATCCACATGTCGGTAACTTTCACGAGTTCCCTCTCTTTTTTGATCAGGCAAAATTACGTCCCTGGACACGAGTTTACTGCGAGCGTCCATGAAGCCGGGCTGGGAGGATCTGGTAAGGCGCTGCATCCAGAGGTTCCATCTACAGAACGACGGGGAGATGTCTTTCGCCAAGAGACACCAGCAAGAAGGTTATTATTTTAAGCCTTTTCACCGTTTGTCACAAACGTCAATGTATCTCATGTGATCGACCAACTTAAAGTAGAGCATAATTGGGAAGTTGAATAAAAATATGTAATTTGCCAAAGGTTTCTTGCAAGAATTAATAAATAAATCAGTTTTTATTCCTCCCCCTTTACATCAATGTGTTCCAGTGCAACCAGTCACCTGATTAGTGGTGGTTTGTTAGATAAGATTAGGGAGCAAACGGCCCCCATCCATCTAGACTGAGGGGCCAAACAGCTGAGAGGCCCATGGTGACTTTAGGGGAGCTGCAGAGATTCACAGCTCAGGTGGGGAAACCTGTCGCCAGGGCAAATATTATCTGTCCACAAATGCAGCCCTTATGGAAGAGTGGTAAAAAGACAGCCAGCCATTATAGTTTGCCACAGTACATGTAGGGGAAACTGCAAATATATGGTAAGAAATCAAATTTAAACTTTTGGCTTACATGCAAGGCCCAGTGTAGAAAAACAAAGCAGTGCTCATCTCTCTGAACACACCGTCTCCATTGTGTGTGTCGCATCATGCTGTGGGGATCCAGAGCCAGGGATGGTAATCAGAAATAATTGGAAGATGGATGGAACTAAATGCAGAGCAATCCTGGATGAAAGGCTGAGCTCAGCAAACGTTTCAAGCGAGGCAATGGCCCTAAACATACAACCTAAGCTGGAATGCATTTGTATAGGAAAACACGTAAAAGCCAGGCCTAAATCTAGAAAAATGTGTACGCTGCCATTTTCTTTCTCCCTCACAATCCCAGCTTTATTTGAGAGTATTTTGGTCCACTCGCTGACATAAAGCCTGCTGTGTCCTCAGTTCTCCGCCATGGTCAAGCGTTCAGTCCCATCTACCGGTTCTCCCTGTCTGATGGCACCATAGTTTCTGCCCACACCAAGAGCAAACTGCTGCGCTCGCCTGCCACCAACGAACCCCAGCTCTACATGTCCCTGCACCTCCTACAGAGGTAAGTCTCTAGAGCTACACATTTGTCGGAAAAACTCTAATCTGCATCTTTACCTTAATGCCGTGTTTTAGCCTGTGGATGTCCTGCACCCCATTCTGTTTCATTTATATGTGAACAGGATAATGTCTTAAAAATAAAAGCTCGTCAGTGAACTAGGTCGATTTTTTTTTTTTTTTTTTTTTTTTTTTTTTTTTTCTTTCTCTCCCCAACCTCAAATATATTTGACTGTCCTTATCTTTGAACTTTAGCCACCAGTAGCTTACAATCTCCTTATTGCTATTAGACGCACAGCTGCTTGAACCTGTGAGTCTAACCTCAACCATAAGCGATGCATAACTTGGTGGTTAACATCCTGGATGAACTGAATTCAGTGTAATTCACTTGGTTTCACTTTGTCAAATAAAAGATTATTGTGTTTTATTCTGTTCAATAGCTCCAATTCACAACAGTTGAGGCTTTATCACACATTTCGTATCAGTTTGTATAGAAACTGATTGGGTCAAAATTTAGGGATGCACAAAATATCGCATGTGTAAATGTATATATGTACATGTGTGTGTAAATATATATATATATATATATATATATATATATATATATATATATATATATATATATATATATATACACACACACATTGGTAAATATATAACCTAACCGCAATATTAATATCAGATATCGTTATTGGCTCGAATGTTCATATCGGTGCATCCCTATCCAAATTTTAACCGGCCTAATTCAGTCTATTACGATTCACTCACGTGGTCACATTCAGACCCATATATGGTCTGGTTGGGGCCGCTTCATAATAGTATCAGCAAATTACCAAGCCATGAGTATTTTCTGTAAAAACATCGTTGATGACACCATTGGCTCTGTCACTGATGTCCTCCAGGAAAGAGACACAGCAAAATACAAACATACTGAGCCAGGAGAACGTTCTATGAAGAAAAACATAGAGAGTATACATAGTTTATCCTAGCTTAAACAACAAAACATACAGCTTAACACCAACACCGACCCAGAAATACTTTGTGTTTAACATGCGTGTGCTTTTATGCAATGCTTGAAACTGGTTTGGCAATTTAGGCAAGCTTAAAGGTTTTTATAATTTTAACGTCCGCCTTTTGATTCCCTGTGAAGCACTTCGGATTACCTTATGTATGAACAGTTCCATTTTAAATCAGCCTACCTTTACCTTATAGCTGATCACTGCAAAAGCTCCATCGATGGCTCTATGCGGGAAAGACAATAGAAAACCAAAACGAGCTCCATCGGTTACTCTATCGAGAAATAAGAGATACAGATCAACAGAGACTCACAGGAGTGTACACAAAAAGTTAATTACACCTGCAGCTCTGTGGCTTCTTCCATGAAAGACGCACGCCTAGATGCAAGAGCAGCGAAGTTTATAATTACTCTTCTGTGACGTTTAATGATAAGAGTGAAACATTAAGGCTTATATCTGTTATGAAGTTGATTTGAAATTAGAAGTGGGAGCCGAGTTTACCTGGTGAGTCAGAGAAATGTTCCTGCTCAGATCTGTCTTTTTTTTTAGCTTGCATCAACAATAGCTGCAGTAGTAATAGATATGTGGGGAGAAAAGTCTGCAGTGTTTTACTTTTTTGTATGTGATGAAGTTCAACAATGAAGACTTTTCACACGCTGATCTGTAACTGTGTGTGTGTTTATGTAGGGAGCAGCCAGTGTGTGGGATGGGTCACGACATGGGCAGTCAGGAAACGGGGATGGCCCCCAAACCGATGAACCCCTCCACTCCCTGTATGACTCCACCGACCCCAGGCAGTTTGCCCAGCTCAGGGCTTCAGGGCCAAGACACTACGATCAGCAGCAACAGCACGCCTTTCTCCCCTCCGGGCCCGGCCGGTCCCAGGGAACCGGCGGCCATGGGCTGCCATATGCAAAGCTACCGCTTCGGCTGTCCTCCTCCACACCCTAACTACACTGGAGGCATGCAGCCACCACAGCAGGGCCCCAACTGGAGGATGAACAGCCCTTCTCGGGCCAGCCCCAGCCCGGCCGGGGGACCCCATCCGCCTCAACAGAACTCTATGCTGTCCCCCCGCCACCGGGGCAGTCCAGGGGGCGCGGGCAGCCCTCGTGTAGCCGGGGGCCTGCAGTCGCCCTCTCCTGTCGGCATGTGTGGCAGCGGCCCCGGAAGTGCAGGGGGCAGCACAGGTAGCAGCCTTTCTAACAGCTACACTAGCAGCTCTCTGTCCGCTCTGCAGGCCCTCAGTGAGTGCCACGGCGTAGGGCACGGACACGGGCCCTCTCATGCACATACGCTGGGCTCGCCCGACCGGAAGATGGGCTCCCCAGCTGGGATCACACCCGGGTCAGGGGTAAACCCTCACATGATGTCAAAACTTGGAGGAAGCTCAATTATCGCTGGCGGAGCAGGAGACTTTGGACCTCACTCGGAGGTGAATCAGGGACACGGCCAGGCCGAGAGCAACCAAACTGAGCCCAAGGAGGAGAAGGAGGGTTCCCTCGAAGGTCACGACGCTCACAGCCGTATGCACGACAACAAGGGGAACACGAAGTTACTGCAGCTGCTCACCACCAAGCCAGAACCTCTGGAGACGCCTCTGTCCCCGGGGGCCGGAGGGGAGGGAAAGGACCAGGCTGGTTCTGCAGCTCGAGGCGGCCACGCCGTCGGGAGCACTCACGCCACCTCCCTGAAAGAAAAACACAAAATCCTCCACCAACTGCTTCAGAACAGTACATCCCCTGTAGATCTCGCCAAACTCACTGCTGAGGCTACAGGCAAAGAGCTGGGCCAGGACCAATCACAGGGTGCCGGAGGCACAGCGTCTGGGGCAGACATCACTCCCAAGCAGGAGCCGCTGAGCCCCAAGAAGAAGGACAATGCACTGCTGCGCTATCTACTGGATAAGGACGACACTGTAATGAAGGACAAGGTCTCTAAGCTGGAGCCTGGAGAGGTGAAGGTCAAGGACCCCACCCAGGTCAAGGTGGAGAAGCCGGACGCAGGATACGATCGTGCAGAACAGGTCAGTGTTTGTAGAAAGCTCTACTTCTAGGATGTGTGTGTGTGTGTGCTTGATATTTACCAGCCACTGTATGCGGTCATATTTACAGTTTTGTCTCTTCCTGTGAATTCTCTGTGCCTGGGCTTTATTAAGGTATATAAACACATCTGGGGCTTTCACCGCCTTTGTGTTGGCAGCAGGCGCCAAGGGAATCTATCTGCCAGCTTCAAACAACTGTGACATTTGGAGGGAGCTCCCTGTGGTTCTCTTCAGCCATTTGATCCCAGTTGCATTTGGCCAGAGTCCTCGGGTTTGGCAGAGCTCGAGGCAGGCTTGGCGCTTAAAAGGGGGTAGAAAAAGGAGCGAATAGCGAGACTAAAACTCAACCGACGCAACAGGGCCGAGATTTCAGACCGACCTGCCGATGCCCTCCCACGGTTCAGTAAGACTCGTGTTTGTGCAGGACACGGCCCTGCTATACCATTCCTCCCATCGACCCGTTTGTCTTATTTCCCATTCAAGGTGAACATCTTTACACAGCAGTCGTGTTTTTGTGTGGCGTCGTTGCTCGGGTATGTACATAAAACGGCAGCGAGCGTGATTTGCCAGATAATGAAAGACTGTTGTACTGAACAAAGAAGAGGGAGATGAGAAAGGTGTAGATACCCCCAGGAGAGCCCAGCCTCGGCATGCAGAGTGAAAATGATGAGCCATATGCTCCTGCATGTTCTCTCTGCTGCCATGGAGATGGCGGGCAGAGCGATCGCGGTGTGTGTTTCTAGGACGTACACAACGGGGAGAGAGAGGGGGGGGGGGGGTTGATTTTTGTGGCGGTGCAAAGCAAAAAGTAAACCAGCACGATGAAATGGATTCACTGGTTTTTAACTGCAACAGTGAAATTAGATCGTTATTAAAGGCGTCATTCCTTCATCAGTGACGGCTCATTCCAGTCCCACGGATTTCATTAATGAGAAAAGAGACACATTTGTTAGACACGCACTAATCTGTGACTTCATTAGTCACTTAGTGTGTGTGTGTGTGTGTGTGTGTGTGTGTGTGTGTGTGTGTGTGTGTGTGTGTGTGTGCGTGCGTGTGGTTTTCGGTGCTTTTCTGGTGAATCGCTGCTTGGCCGCGTGTGAAAGCTGACTGAACTAGCT
Source organism: Fundulus diaphanus (assembly GCA_037039145.1). Taxonomy (NCBI): domain Eukaryota; kingdom Metazoa; phylum Chordata; class Actinopteri; order Cyprinodontiformes; family Fundulidae; genus Fundulus; species Fundulus diaphanus. The sequence goes on along the minus strand of CM073137.1, from coordinate 23,874,661 downwards.
AAAGAGAGTCCTCGTCATCCTCCCCACTAACCTCACCCACTGCTTCCTCACTGACTCCTCACCTTCCTCTGCCTTGCTGCTGCTCCTCCTCCTCATCCTCATCACCATTTGAGGGCTGAATTATTGATGTCCGGGGCAGAGCTAAATGAGAAATCAAATCCCAGTCATGGCTGTGGTTCACTGTATGGCAGCTGAAGGTTGTGATTTGATCAACCGTCCTATCCTATCGACTGAGCAGTCAGTGGATGGTTTAGGGGACTAAATCAGGGGTGTTGTCCCCCCTTTTTTGTTCTTTCACTACAAATCGAGTACAAATGAATGAGAACATATCACACACGCACAGTGTTGCATCCAAACACGGTCTGGGAAGGGTTAGAGTTTGACTTCTTAAGTATTTTCCAGGTCTTGAAGTGTGTAAACAGGAAATGGAGGAAGGAAGAATATCTCTTGTTTCCAGACTTGTTTTCATACCCCTTTTGTCTAAATGTTGTATCGGTCCATCCCTTTGTTTATCCATCCACCCTTTTGTCCAGAATCCATCCTTCTGTCCGCCCATCTCTTTGCATCAGTCCTTTAATAGTTCCATCAGTTCTTCTCTTCGGTTCTCCCTCTCCAGCGACTAACGGATCCATCCATCTATTCCATAAAGGCCAGCAAACACTGAGAATTTCAAAGCTTCGCTTTTATACTCAGCTTTTTCTTTCACACAACAAAACAAGGTCTCTATCCATCTTTCCATGTCCTGCTCCATCCTACCATTGTTCGTGAAGACGTCACCAAGACGCTTTAAACTCCTCCGCTCCGTTTAGTTGGGAACCGTAGCCATCTGGCCAGCAGAAAAGTGAAATCCAGCTGAAAGCCTTTATCCTGCATCTGTAAACACCGAAGCCACAGTGACCACGGTCCCCGGCTGCCAATACCCTCAGTGTCTGTGTGACTGAAGGCTGCCGGTTGTGAGGGTCTCTGCTTCTTTAAACATGGGGGAGTTTTACTTCCACATCAGCTGCCATTGCTGCTCAGTTTGTTGTTTACATGTTTTTGACTATTAACTCTAAATATGGCATCAATTTAAAGCATATATGTCCAGACACGGTTAACGAGCGAGCCGGCTCACCGCTTCTGTCGCCACTTAGCCAACCTCATGATGCAGGGTTCTCAACATTCGCCGGTTTCAGGTGACATAAGAAGCGCTGCGTAAGTGGGTCCCCTGTCTTAAATAGTTTTTCTTTAGCAGCAGCCATTACCAAGTTGGTGCCCTGAAGAAAGAAATGTAATTCTATACTCGCCAATTACCAGACAAGATAAATAAATAAATACGTCTTGAGGAAAGCAGCTGGGGTTTGGGTTAGCTGCATTTGACGGAGAGGTGTAGATTTTAAATTTGCAGGTACAAAAGTAGCTTGCATGAATAAAAGTTCACCAAGTTGACGTTTTTTAATTCTTTGGTTGACCAGCGGTTATTAAATATTGGTAATGTTGTTGTGTATCTATCTGCCATGTTTTGTACTTCTATTATTTTTTGACAGCGGCATTCTTGTAGGGGTAAGGGGATTTGTCTTTTATTTCCCTACTTGACAGTGGCACTTCTGCTTTCCTCCATCTGTTTCTAAGTTCCCCTATCCTGTCTAATGCCGTGAGCTAAGTCACAAAAAGAAACCGCGTTCATCCATCTGCCTTCTAGTCCTCAGCAGCATCCGGCCAGCTCTAGGAAAGAAGTGACAACATTGAATTAGCAAAAACAAGACAACTTCAAAACAATATTTTTAGAAAACCAAACATCTTTTTTTTTTCTTTCCAGAAATAAAACCTTTTTTTTTTTTTTTTTTTTTTTACATCCCAAACTGTGTCTAAAGAATCTGTAGTCAGTGTAAAATAACGCAGTCCATATCTGAGTAACCCATATATAGCAATTTTCAGGCTTGCTTCCTTTTAAGGTGGCAACATTGAAAATGCTCCTGTTTGTGTTTTCATAAAGGACCTGATGAGGATTTGTTTGCACCTAAACCTTTCTGTTTAGGAATAGGCATTTACTGATGCACAGTCCAGAAAAAGGACATGCTTAAAACCTAGGCAGCTTTAAAATGAAGTAATTTAACGCCTACATTTTATCAATATTACCTAATGATCTGTATGCTTTAGTCCCTCCGGTTTATTTCTCTTGATGGCAATAGATATTTTGTCCCAACAAAAGACTTTGTAGGACACCTGTAATATGCAGCTGTAACACGAGGTAAACTTAGTTAAAAACGATTTACCACCTGAAACATGCATGACTATTTGATTCTAAAGATGTCTGCTTGAAACACAACAGTCAATGGGTTCAGGTCTTACTATTGATGTGTTTATGTTGAGCACTTTGCTCAAGTGCTGGGCTATTGCTAGCATGTACAGACGAAGCTTATTTATGAAATTATTTATTTTTGCTTTGCTTTGAACGTCATAAAATCGAATTGGTCTCCCGACAGCTGTTTGGGATATCAATACAGCACACAGAGCGGGTCACATGACACAGGCTTACTGGGTACTGCAGCAGTCAGTACGGTCTCTCTCATTATCCCCCAAAATTGTACGTGTTCACAGTTCATCTGTGTCGCCAACGCAGACTCACTCGCATTCGCACGTGAGTGAACACACACGCTCCTGCCAGCAGACGGAGAGCACGCAAAAAAAAATGTCAGCCTTTGAAGCACCAAATCGGACAAAAGCTGGATGAAAATACGTGAGAGAGATCAGGAAATAGTCTGCAAGACCGACTGAGCAGGGAAGAATATCTGGGTTTTTTAAAAGAATGCCCTTCGTGCCATGGCCCTGGTACACAGCAGTACAGTAGATTATAGGTTGAAAAGTGGGGAGAGACAGAAAAAAACAACAAAAATGATGGAGGGAGACAGAAAGATGAATAAATAAGAGACAGATAAAAAGACGCATAAATGAAGAGAGATCTATAAATACAAAAACTGCAGTACATAGTAGATGAATAAAGAGGTTTTTTTCCCTTTAGCAACGTTTGTCTCCCCCTTCCCCAGACCAAATTCCTTGAGGAAACTCTACATAAGTATAAATGGCAGATCGGAATAAAATGTGTCATGTAAACACTGAAATCGGAATATTGTGATCTGATTAAGCTCAATCGGAGGGGAATTGTATTCCGAACGAGGCGGGTGGATAACGCCGATCAATAATCTGAGCAGCGTCCATCTTGTTCCAAACATGTCATTCGGCTTGGGCTAAACTGCCCTGACTCGGCATGTAAACCCTATGTCTCTTGTCCTGTAACACTGGAAGACCAGTAGCATGTGTTGCTTAGCCTGCGGCTTTACTAGTGAGCGCAGTAACGTTCTTAGAACCTGGCCCGGGTCCACTCTGGGCGCTCAGAAGACACAGAGCGAACACACTTCCACGTTTGTTTGCACATGAAGTTTAAAAAATAAACAAACCTGATTTTTCTTCAGCATAGATGGAAGTACAACTTCTTCTTCTGTGGTTTTTAGGAAAATATGAGGACTCGGCGCATGCCACTGAATAAAGACCGGCACTTGTAGATATCGTGATCGGCTGCACGGTTTCTGGCGGGGCCCAATACTTTAGTACATTAAATTTTAAATTTCAGCCGCAACTATCCCAATTTGCTGAAAATATCAAACCATGAATGAACTCTGACCTGTAACAATGGTTCAGGCTGGTTGTGGTAGGGTAATAGTGTGGAGGATATTTTGTTTGGGCATTCTTGGGCCTATTTTCTTCTTAGTACCTCTGGGCATTGTTTAAAACGATTCCATCCTTTTATTACCACAATCTTAAGATAATTGCTTAGACAAGGATACTGGTCTAAGCAGTTCAACTGCTTAGACTGGTTTGTTGAACATGGCAATTAAATCTTTGCCATGAAGAATCCAGGCAGTTCTGACTGGCAAGGTGTCCCTATTGAGGTGGCCCGCTGGTGTACGTGGAACACGGTGAAAAGTGAAGCTTCTGCTCATACAGAGGTGTTAGTCTGGAGGAGCCCGGTTTGGTTTGTATGAGTAGATGTTGGTCAGCGCCTCATCTCCGCCTCGCTGTGGGGAAACGGCAGCCTGCTGTTGCTAGGCATGCGCGTGCCTCTGAGTTCCTTTGGTATCAAACATGCAGAAATGAAGGACGCGTCAGCTGCTGACAGTTCATTTCTGCAGCATGAAGACACGTTTACATCCAGATCCATGCTTGAATTTTATTTTCCCCATAAGAAATCCAACGTTTGCGTCCATAATCGACGTTCAGAGCCTGATTGTTTATAGCAACAAATAAAGATGGAAGTGCCTTAAATAAGGTGGATCTTTTATGCTTTTTCTTAAGTGCCTTTACAGTGCATCCTGAGGCTTAATTGGGTGATAAATGTCTGAAATGTGAATGCTGTGAGACTGGATTTTGTATTTTTTTCCTTCTCCTTCCTGCCTCAGAAGACTTACATGTTGCCCGGGTCCGTACGGTTATAGGTTGCTACGCTGAGAAAAGGAGAACGTGGATTGAATTACATACACAGACATGCACTGAAGGCCAGCCAGTTAAAAGGATTGATAGCAACAGAACCCATTAAGAGTAAAAGCAACTAGAAATGGAGAGAATTGAAGGTGGGAGGAGAGAGAATGGAGGAGGAGGAGAGCAAGCGGAGTGTACAGAGGCATTACATCATTCCTGACCTCATTAGGGCTTTTCTCTCTCTCTCTCTCTCTCTCTCCCACCACTCCATCCTCGCTCGGCTACTCTCTCCAGGTCTCCTATAGATCCACTCTGCTTGTCCTTTCTCGGTATTATCAGCATTGCGTGGCTAATCATTTTTATCCCGTTTACATGAGGACGTACTTCCTGACGGCGTGGTGAGAGCCGTGGACCTTGAGATCTCCAGATAAATGTCGTATCAGACATTGTATTTTTTATTTATTTATTTATTTTATTTTTTTGCTAACCCTGTTATCTGCAGGAGCGGTAACATACCTGACAGTTAAATGTCAGTGTGTGGAGTGCCAACACTGAGCCATACAGTGGTGTAGTGCTGTGTTGTACAGCGTGTCACGATCTGTAAATATTAGTCCAGGCACGCTGCCCTCTGCTGGACAGTTGTAGCCACTGCAACTTATTTACTGAAAGTCCCAATGGCTGCCTTGAACTCATTACATATAATTGATTATCTGACGTTTTTTTTTTCCTCTCTTTTTAAACACTTTGTTTAAATAGAATTTTTATTGACTCTGAATTTTGCTGTGGTTTTTTTGCTTACTATACATCCTGAGCAAAATCTTTTGAAGGCTGAAAAGCAAGTCGAGTGCTCAGATTTCATGCCGCCGATTGCAAAGTTTAGATTCAAATTGTGAAAAGAACAAATGGGAACTGAAAATAAAACCCTTTTTCATCGTTCAGTGTAGCGTGCTCTCTTGCAAAATCCAGAAGGGGCAAGTTTGTGGCATGCGTGAGGGGAAGAAATGACATTGGAAGAAGTTTGTTGTTTTTTTTAGGCCATTCTCAGGTAGATGCTTTCTTATGGTTACTGGGCTGCAGTCGGCTAATTTGGGTTTTCACAGACACCGATCCTCTGCTTCCACGCAGTGGATCAATTGTTTGTGTTGCTACCACTTGGTATGGTTTATCAACTTTCAGGATGTTGTAAGAATGTTTGAACAACTGCCTTGCTGAGTTCAAACCTGACTGAGATAGAGGTTCCCCGAGACTCCTTTGTTGTGCAGCTCAACTAGGGCTGATGTTTGTAGGCTGAATGCTGATATAAGGTATTTATCTCAGTATGTTTATCTTTTCACAAAGTAGTTATAAAAAGGCATCTCTGAATCTAAGCTTTGTCCCAGATGTCTCACAGACACTTTTTTTTAACAAACAGCGGTAGATAAATATGAGAAGCAGCTGAAAAATAACCTACTGGAATACCAGTGTAATTATAACACAACATAGACCAGCTTGATATAAAAGATACAGTCTCATATCTCTTTTAAAAATCTCTTAAAATCTCGATATGTTGTCCAGCCCTAAGCTCAACAGTCCCTCCATGGTCAAAGACAGAAAGCCTTTTAGCCCGTGTCATCAGGCGCTCATGATGGTGCCAATGCCTGACAAAAAATTACATGAAAGCCAGATTTAGGCACAAATATTACGGTTTTTAACCATAAAAAATGTGTTGCTCCTGTTTTTGTTTTTTTTGCAGCTCTTCCTACAACTCTGTCGTTATTTATGGATGGATGGTCATTTTTACAATAGCTGTAGTTCAATTTGATTTAGGTCATTTATCGTCTATATTTATGACTTCTTTTGTTTTCCAGAAGGAAATGTAGTTGTTGCGTCCGATGTTACGGCAAAGCGAAAGTACTCTGGCATATATTAAACTGAAGCAGAGGAAAGGTCATCAGGAACTGGTTTGTCAGGAGGCCTGCACCGTCTGGAAACCGGCTAGATTATGTTTCTGCAGCTCTGTCTGCATTTACAGTATCCATGTGGCCTTGTTGGCGCCCCAACCTTATCTCATTTATTTGACGTGATTTGGCATATCTTGCTGTTGGTAAAGGACGATAGTTGTCATCTCTTCTCTGTTCTGCTCCCGCTACACATTTGCAGGAGGCCATTAGAAAGCAGCTGCTCCTTCATGTGAAGCAAACATCCTGCTGGCTTTATTCCGTTTGAATTTTGGATGACCAAAGGTGCCAAAAGGCTCAGGAAATAATACTCGCAGTAGCGAAGGTCGTTTAAAAATTTCCGAAAATCCAAGGAATGACGAGAGCTTCTTTATCAGCGAGGCCGTCGCTATCTGGAAGCGCACGCCTTGTCTCAGAAAACCCAAGTATCTGTTGGAGGCGGCTTCTATTTTCGCAAAACAGCAACTGTTTCCCTGATCTTTAACTCCCTTCCCTGAAGCTCTCTCCCACCTCGGCCTTGTCCTTGCTGGAGATAAAAGTTTATGAAAAGCACAACAAGTTGTCACATCTGAAGACATTCCCTGTTGCATTGAAACGCAGCCCTGGAGGGCGTTTGGCTCCTTCATCAAACGTCTTCCGAAGCTTAATGTCGGCTATTCTGGTTGAAAAATTAGACGTTGTTACGAATCTAGGATCGCAGAAACAGGAACATTTATAAGATTGTCCAAATAAGCCTGTTTGCAGAGGGTTTCTGCAAGGCCTTATGTTTCATAATCTCACCTTTGACCCCTAAAATGTCTCAAAAACACCCACATTGTTACATAAGTGTGAAAATGACACTTTGCCCTAAATTTATTTCATGAATTTTTTTTCCAAGTCACCGTCTTCTCTTAAAACTCCTTAGCTAAAGACTTGCCTTTGTTGTTGAAGTAGTTAAAATGTATTAGTTGTCCTCTGCCGGCTTTTTTGCTTTAGAAAAGTCTCTATTTAACCCAGTTTGGCTTGAAAACGAGCATTTGAGCCTTTGGTTAAGACCGTGGATGAAGCTTAATGAATTTAGCCAACAGTACAAAAGCTCCAGAGTCCGATCTAAAAATGTCCGATCCTAAAAACACACACTTAGGTTGACAAAGTTGTACTTCAGCTGCTAAGCAAGTAAATATAAGTTATTAGGTAAGTAAGAGTAGCTGAAGCTGTTAAGTAAACCAGGTAGGTCTTAGATCTACATTATATAGTCCTATAAAGTCCTAAATCTAGCTTTCAGGACCCCCGTTCCAGGCGAATGTTACATTTATCAGGAAACTAAACTCAGCGGCCAGAATTTGGGGGAGCTCAGGTATAAAAAGTAACGGTCAAGCCTTCTCCTCGTGTCCGGAGCCGTTTCTATTAGTTTGAACTGTGGGATTGTGTTCAACCCCACAGCATGATGCTACCACCACCACGCTTCGCCATTCTTTGTGTCGTCAGACGTTTAAACGCTTCAGCCGAAGCCGTTCGGCTTGTCCGCAAAAGCTGCGGACCATTCTTAGGCTTTTGTTTGTCAGCACCGCGATGTGGTTCGTCGTTTATTTTCTACTTTCTAACGCTCGCCTCTCTCTCTCTCCCTCGGTGTCGTAGCCGTCGGAGCTCGACGACATCCTGAACGACCTGCAGAATGCTCAGCCGCAGCTCTTCTGCGAGCAGCGGCCGGTGTCGTTGCCCAGTCCCATGGACAAGCAGAACATCTTCAACGACATCCTGCAGATCTCCGAGAACAACCCGGCCATGTCGGCACAGCAGCAGCCAAGAGGCCTCGGACCCGGCATGGGTCAGACTAGTAAGTCCAGCTGGAGCTCAGCTTAAAGGTACCAGGGAGCGTTGGTTTCTGTGCACGCGTCCAGAGGATTAACCCCGTTTATTCTGGTTTTCAGACTTCGCCGCCGTCCGACCAGGGCAGCCAGGCAGGGGTTTGCCAGTGAGGAGTGTCTCTCTGGACATGAACGTGCCCACGCAGCAGCCATCTTTGCAGTACCCTATACGGGCCAGCAGCCCGTACACTCTAATGCAGCAGCAGCATGGCATGATGCTCAACCAGACTGGCATGGCCAACGCAGGTAGGTCTAACAGAGAGCTTCTCAAATCAAGCGGCGTTGTCGCGGTTCATTTTTAAGGCAGGCCGTCTTCGTGAAACCGGCGTCAGACTTCACGGCGTGGGCGAACTAGGGCGCCTACCGTCTGCAACCGACAATTGTGGCTGAGCCCAAATTCTGAGGAGACTCCTTTCCTGCTGCGTGTGCGTCTCTCACTCTAACCTGTCAACATCATGACACACTGACTCACTTCCTGTGACAGGAAATGGTCGCCCACACACCAGCAAAGTTTCTGTCACCGTGTCTCCCGCATATCGATAACTTACTCCTCGTGCGACTTCCAGCCCTGCGCCGTGGCTGCAGGGGGCGTCCTCGGAAATTTGCCCTGACAGTTTTCTCACCGCTTTCCCATCTCTGTGCCCATGTCCAGGGCTGATGGCTCCAGGAGGTCCACGGCCCGGCATGCAGCAGCAGCAGGAGGGCTGGACTGCTTCAGCCTCTGCTCCCCCCATTGGAGCGCCTGCACCAGGACAACAGGGCGCCATGCAGGGCAGGATGGTGCCCGGCACCGCTCCCATGAGGCCCAACAGCCAGCCAGGACCCCGGCCGATGCTCCAGTCTCCGATAATGGCCAACGGTGAGCGCAGCCTTAAACGAGGAATGATTTTCAGCCATGAAAGCGCAGAAATAAGAGCAGGCATCACAGAGACCTTAGATCTGTGGTTCTTGGCGTCGCCCATTTAAAACCGGTGGAGCACAGTGAGGAAGACCCCGGCTCACTCCTATATAGGGTTTTACTAGCTTATCAAAGTTGTAAAGGCCGCCATCTTGTGGCTGGTCACAGCGTAGCAGGCTGAGAAATATTTACACTCAACCTTTTTTTTTATCTTTGTTGCTCTTGTGGATGAGAAAATGTAAAAGTTTCAGAAATAATATAATCTCTGGGCATCTTTCCACTAATTTATATTGACCTGGGTATTTCTCCCATTCTTTTGTAGCCCAAGCTGATATGGACATCGGTATGGTCGGCCACCATTTCTCCCAGCAGCAGGCTCCGCCCAACCAGACAGCCCCTTGGCCGGACAGCATAATGCAAATCGATCCGACAGCTTTTGTAAACCAGAACCGGTAAGTTTATAAACACCAAATGACCTTTCTGTGTGCCCAAAAGGAACCACCGATATCTCCGTCAACCTTCTTTCTCAAATCGAAACACTTTTCCTGAAGCTACTGTGATCCGGGCCAAAGTGAGGTATTTTTGCTTCTCGCCCCACAGGCCGGCACAGCAAGACGACCTCTGCAACCCGAGTCTTGGCGCTGATAGTGGCGCAGTGGACGAGGGGGCCTTGATGTCCCAGCTGTACACGGCGCTAAAAGACTTTGACGGTCTAGAAGAGATCGATCGAGCGCTCGGCATCCCCGCCCTGGTAGAACAGGCGAGTGCTTCTAACACACAGCGCCTTGCACGGGTAATGATACCAGCTGAGATGACAACATCCACACCTGAAAATATGATGCTGGCAGCGGGAGGCTTTAGATCAGAGTTGATGGTGGGATTTTTGGAGCTAAACACCGAACATTTACGAATTAAATAAAACAAAAGGTTAAAGTCTGCAAAACCACTCGAGATTTTTCTGAAGGTGCAATTGCTGCGACAGGTGGTTCTACTGAGGATTGACTGTTTGGGGCTCATTGCAATCATTTGACTTTTTAAACCAAATGTTGACAATTGCACTCTACTTTGTGTTGGTCTGCAGCGCTTTCCTTGGTTAAATTGCCTTTTTAAATAGCGGCAGATCACATCCTGAGCTATTTCTGTGTCTAGGTGCACAGAGTCGCAAAATATTTATACCTGCCTTGGTCAACATATCTGGGTTTGTAAACGCACCCAGTTTCTGAGGACGGCTAAGCTAAAGGCTGCCACAGAGTCGGGCGCACGGAGCGTCTACTAGCCGCGCAGACATACTCCTACTCTGTTCTGATGAGGTGTTCATTAAAATAATAAATGCTTAAATTATCCCCGACAAAATTTGTATCGCTTGTGTTGGGAGTTGGGATTCAATGGGATAAATGTGCAGAAACAGAGTATGAGACACAAGCATGAGGATGATCACGTCTGTTTAAAGTCGATTATTATAAGCATTAACGCTCAATTCAGCACGTTCTCAACAGGTAAACGGCTCTATGGTCGTTTTAAGATGTCCTACAAAAATACAGTTTTCTTTGATTGTCGCACATCACCTGTCAGCTGGAAACAAAAATCCACCTTCCTGAGTCAATCTATGAAATGAAATGGCTGCTTTATTCTTGGAAAATGCATGTTTGTTGCTAAATGGACCCCATGAATGGATCAGAAACGGATACCAAATGTAATAAAAATAAAATTTAATAGTTGCACTCAAGAAATTTCTAAACTCTGGCAGCTCTAGATTTAAAGAGATTTTCATTCAATCAAGAAGTAGAAAGGTAGAGAGGCCTTCAGAACATAACCATGTATAAAGAGACACGTCAGAGACAGAAACAGAGAAAGAGAGACAGAAAGATGGATAAATAAGAGAAAGATTAAAAGAGACAGAAGATGGCCGCTCATATAACGCTGTATTCTGTGATACCCCCCCCCCTCCAAAAAAAAAAAAAAAAAAAAGAAGCAGCACTATGTTAATTGCTAATTCCACCCCACCCAGAAAAAAATGAAATCCTTATAAAATACAATACACTTAGTAGTGGTAGGTTGTGAAAACGTCGAGGTGACTGAGTACTTTAGCAAGACGCTGTAATTTGTTGCCTTGATTTCTTAGATATCTTGACCTTATCGATTGCTTCCTGCTACAGAGCCAGTCACTAGAACCGGACCAGTTCCCCCAGGACCCCGCCATCATGCTGGACCAGAAGCCACCGATGTACGCGCAGCAGTTCGCCCCCCCGGCCTCCCACATGGTGCCGAGGGGCTTCCCCGGCCCTCCCATGCAGGAGCCCGGCTTTCACCCGATGGCCGGCCAGATGGGCCCGCGGCCGGGCTACCCCATGATGAGAATGCCGCCACGGGCCGGACTCAGGCCGGGCGTGGTCGCCCCGAACCAGCCCAACGCTCTACGGCTGCAGCTCCAGCACCGGCTTCAGTCCCAGCAGGTACGCTGTGCTGCTGCGCGCCCTGACATGACTGAGAGTGACACGCAGCTTATTGATTGAGTCTGAACTTTAGGGTTTTTTTTATCTTCCGTGGAGCGACTGAATACACAGATTCTAGTTGTGTAATTGGCCTTGAGGCTGACAAATTGGAAACCCCTGACTGCACCTTTAGACCCAAAGCTCTTTTGAGGTCTTTCTGTATTTTACTCCAAACTGTTTAAAAAAAAAACTAGATTTTTGTGTCAGAGCTTAACTCTGAGAAACTAAGAAGGGTTAAAGAAAGTTAAATCAGTAAGTCTTAATGTATTTAAATGTGTTTCTGTGTTTTGCTCCCAGCAGAAAAGTCAGCCAATGATGACCCAGATGAGTGGTGTCTCAAATGTGAACCTACCTCTAAGATCCAATGCTTCGAACCAGGTACCGCCATCATGGAGCATTCCTGCACAAACATGTTCTGACTAAAGGTTTCTTTTCCTGATCATTTGCAAGAAGCTGAAGGCTTGAAGGCACCACAGTGCATTTCAGAACTATTATTATTAAACCTGACATAAACGTGTTTTATTCATAGGCCTGATGTCTGTCGTGCGAAACCTAACAGCTCTGCTTTCGGCAGGCTCTTCCACAGTCACCATGGGGCCTCATGGCTGCTTCTTTGAATAATGATCTAAACTGAAACCCTTTGTTTTGGTCTTTAACCTAAAATTCACAAAATAAAGTCATGGTTGTGACATTGTTCCTTTTTTTCAAGGCGCTGTGGGTTAACGTTTTAGATCTGACGACCTTTCTCTGCCGCTTTTTTCCTTTTCAAACACTTCCTCTTGCTGCTTCTTCCAGGGAAACATCAACGCTCACATGTTGGCTCAGCGTCAGCGGGAGATGCTCAGTAATCACCTGAGGCAGCGGCAGCAGCAGCAGCAGCAGCAGCATGTTCAACAGGCCCAGCAGGTTCAGCAGCAGCGGAGCATAGCCATGAGGGCCCAGGGCCTCAACCTGCCTCCTAACATGGCCGGAGGCATGAGCAACCCCAGGAATCCCCAGGCCGCCCCCCAGCAGTTCCCCTACCCGCCCAGCTACGGTACCGGTACAGGCCTGGCCTCGTCACCTCCCCCCACCAGCCCCTTCTCCTCCCCTCTCTCCCCCAGCCTCCCCTCTCTGCCCCCCAACCCTCAGCTCCACATGCATGGTACCTCCTCTTCCTCCACCTCCTCCTCCTCCTCCTCCTCCTCACAGATGATGATGGGAAACACAAACATGATGGGCGGACAGTATGGGGCCGTACTCAGCCCCCAAATGCAGCACAGTGCCTTTCAGTTTCCCAACTCAGGTACTGCTCCCCCTCCCCCGCCAAGCAACAGCGCACTTCACCCGAGATCCCCTATATATGTGTGTGTGTGTGTGTGTGTGTGGGTGTGTGTGTATGTGTTGATGTGAATGTAGTTGCAAAGCATCACTTTTAGTTTGTCCCTTCCAATTGATGTCATTGTTTAATTTCATGCATTAATGGTCTCAGTCACTAAGAGCTGATGCAAATTAAGCTGCATTTTGTGCTCTGTAATGTTGAACTTATAAATCAGTTCCTGGTTATACCTTTGTAGTCCACTAGAGGGAGCGAGAGCATAATAAATCAGCCCAGTTACAACCATGCGTTCTTTACCTAATGGCATTTGAAATATGGTTTACATCTTTTTGTGCTTTTCACAAATTATCACCTCCTCCGTCTCTCTTTGTGTTCCTTAATTTGTTGCTGTGATGCATGTAAAAAAAAAAAAAAAAAAAAGGTCAAGTGCCTGCAAGTGACCCTGAATGTGGACCCATTTTCCACCCTTAAAAAAGCATGGAGGCTTTCTTTTATGTACGCATCTGCTTTATCACCAAACACTCTTTTCCTCTTTGCATTTGTTCTGAATATCTTTCATTTACCAGGTTTGTCCCGCATCAGTGTGGTTGACATATTTCAATTTGTCCACCGCAGGTATGAGCCAACAGGCAGATGGGAGTTTTGCAGGCGCCAGCACGCCACAGAGCCCCCTGCTTTCTCCACGCATGGCGCACACACAGTCCCCCATGATGCAACAGGGCCAACAAAACGCCGCTTTCCAGGGTTCCCCTGACATAAATGGATGGCCACAGGGTAACATAGGAGGCAACAGGTAAGGGAGACCAGAACAAGGCTGAATTAACTGCATTAACAGAAACGTAAAGACCGAGTTGATGCTGGCGGACCTGGACACTTAAAGATTGAAGTCATGGATTTTTACAGTCATCCGAGGAGTAAAAGAAGCTGAACTTCATGGTTTGTCTGTTTCAGATGAACATGCATTTATATTTTTAATTGATCTACATGTAAATGATCTCAAAAACAAAGAATAGTAAATTCTAGGGAAGCAGAATAGTATGGGCAGCTCCCTAAATGAAAGGTCTAGATGAATAAACTAGTTCCTTTCCCTCAGGATGTGCATCATTGTTGAATCTCCTCAGATTGCTGTAAAATCTGTTTTAAAAAAGTGACTTGCAAATCAATTTATTTGTATTTTATTATATTTTTCTTCACTATTGCAGCGATATTGAAACATTTGTGCATGGATGCATGGGTACCTGGAATTAGCCTCATTATTTTAATCACAATATTTCAAGAAAAATATGGGGAAACCATCTTTATGTAATCAAGAGGTGCTAATAAATAATTACTAAAATAGTTGAATAGATGCTGCTGGTAGCATTAGTAGTATTTATTAATCCAAGAAATTATTGGTATTCAAATTCAATACAATAGCAGCAACAAACTTAAATCAACTGCATTAGTAAAAAGCTTTACTGTGCATCTCGGGTTTGGGGGTGTACTTAATTTTTCACAAATAAAATCATATTTATTTACTAAATAATGGCATTGTAGGAGTTTTTGTCCAAATGATTTAGAAGTTGGTAAAGAAGGACCCGTTAAAGCTTTAGACATGACAAAGGGTGCACTTTCTTTTACACTGACCGCAGCTACATAATTAAAAACAAACAATCACAGACGTCATTTGAACGTCCACCTCTGGAGGAGACGACAGACCGTAGCTGTCAAGTATCCTGTGAAAATTCAGACCTGCAGGACGTGTCAACTCCGACAGAGCAATCTGACGGCGTCCGTTGTTTCCTCTCCCCAGTATGTTCTCGCAGCAGCAGCAGCAACAGCAGCAGCAGGCGTCGCCGCAGTTCACCCAGCAGAACAGCAGCAACATGTACAACGGGAACAGCATGGGCCTCAACAGCGTCTCCATGGCGACCAGCAGCATGGGCCAGATGAGCGGACAGATGAGCGTCACATCCATGCCGTCGGGGTCCTCGCCCGGCTTGCCCTCCATGGGGCAGGAACAGGTAAATCCTCACCAGAACATTTTCGCTGGACTCCCAACTTACGAAGCCAGTCAGAGGTTTACATACACTCATCGCGGGAATGAATTCTGTAATAGTTTTACTCTCAACAGTTTATTTGAGCTATTAATTTTTCTTTTTGATGGTTAAGATGTAACACACTTTCCATGATTTTTGAGATCAAGCACTAGGTGCATAAGTTTTAAATTATTGTAGCTTTCTCCCATACATTCAGGGTCTGAAATGTACATCCAGCCTCCAAAATACACATATGCTCTTGCTCATATTTTGAAATGTGTTCCTTAGCACTTTTGTAGCCATCAGCAGGCATCTTTGACCACTTTTCTTGGCAGAAAAGGAAGAGCTGATATAAACTGGCTGGCTAGCACAACCCATTCATTCTGAATAGGTTTAATAATCGCAGGGCCGTTCCAGTGAAAAAACATCAACCGGCTCAACGCATTCAAGAAGCAGCATGGATGAGCGGGTGGGATTGTTGGAACACGAAATGTTTCAGCCGGCTTTGTTGCTGAAATGAAGCTGAAGAGCTTGAAGGCATCTTCTGGCTCATGGGTCCTCTCAGATTGTGCAGCGCGCCGGTCCATCCTAACCCTGCCAGCGAGCCAGGCCCTCGGCATCATCCTCGTCTCACCGCAGCTCTTTTCTCCTGAAGGCTTTTGGCTTTTCCGCGTGCACGGCTGGCTGCTAGGGGTCGTTGACGAATTGGGAGGCAGTGCGCTGCAGGGCGACAATGCAAGGAAAGCATGTAATATGCGATAACCTTATGGTAACGGTAGGACTTGTAATCGATAAGTCTGTAACAGGGTTAATGGGTGTATTGTGCAGTTACGTCTACCACCTTACCTTCTGAAACATTTTTAAGCTTCATTATAGCACAAGCCTGGTTGAGTATTGCATCAAGCGGCTGCGTACATCGTGCTTTGATGATTATGTAATGTTGCAGTCCTGGCAGTTCCCAGGGATATTGATCGCATGCAGTAAATGTGTGGTTATTTTGTGGAGCCGCAGTCCTGGGTCCAAATTTCTTTTTCCATCCTCACCAATTTCCCTTCATCTGAGTTTGGGTCGTATGGAGGAAACTTAAACCCACTTGGACTTTCCTACTGAGACATGATCCCAGATACACATCCAAACTGCTTCTGGAGTGAGCTGGATCTCAGCCCTATTGAAAATGTTACTACTATACCCATCTGTCAACCGGAAACTACATGATACTAATTCTGGTCAAATATCCACCCCAAATTATACTGCAAGCTTTTTGATGGTTAAAAAAAAGGACCAAAAACCATTTGATCATGATAAAATTAGGTTATATACACAAACCTCCATCCTGATAATGTTTTGATGGTCCTTTTTGTGGATACTAATAGCCTCTGCACTGGGCGCATGACCAGATATAAACAGATGTGGCGCCATCTAACGGCAGTATCACAGAACTATCATACTGCCGATTTGCTTAATTAATAAAACATTATTAAATTTTGCCAGACTGAACCTCTGAAATGCCTCACAGTAAAGTGGCAGCTCGCCGTGATCAAAGACCAACCGTTATTAATTAAATACACAGATCTACAGCAACTTTAAGAGCCTCATATCAGAACATTTACTCATGTCAATCAACTCTGCGGACACATCTGAGCCTCGGCAGGTTTAGCGTCCGCCTCAGTGAACACCAACGTTCGTACTGTATTCCCAGCGACATTCCAGTCTTATCCCTCTAGGAACCCAGTTTTTTTTTTTTCTCTTCCTTGTTCTATCCCCTGCTGCACATGTGCAGTGTTGTACTTTCTCTGTTATTAAAAATAAACACAAGAGGCTTCATTTACTAGCAAACTGAGCCAAAACAAAGCGTAAAGCGGCAACATAACAGCTAATACGCCAGCCGGATGTGATAATCTTTCATAAAAACTTTGTATGCAACCAGAGTGAGCTACTGACGTAAAAATTAAAAAAGTCAAATAAAGTGGCTATGCACCTTTAAAAGGGGTTATAGGTAGGTAAGTTTAGGTATGACGCAGTAATTTTGACACTTGGTGGATTTGAGAAAATCTGCAATATTTTCAAACTTTTGCACCTAGTTCTTTTTTTTTTTTTTTTTTAATCCACTAAAGTTGTTTGTTGTATCATGGGGCAAAAAGCAGTTCAGAGGACTCATTAAAAGCCCCAAATGAATCCGACATCCACGCCCCAGATGAGTGGGTGTGTGAGTTATTCTAAGGCCTGTGTTTTGAATCGCTCTGCTAGTGAATAATTTACTGAGCGGTTTACGTAACTCCTCTAAAGTTCTGCTACTTGTCTTCAACTTTTAGGACGGTGACGTAACTGAGCACTTTAAAGCCAGACCATTCAGTTACACTTTTATGTAGGCTTGCCGACCTTACTCACTGACTCACATGTTTCACATCAACATCACTCGACGTCGGCACCGCCTCGCTCATTTAATGCCCACCAAGTTAATTTGTCTCCGCGCGTCTCGCTGGTATCGTTAGGCTGGTATCTGCGATGCGCTGTTGTTGACCGTAATGCTTTTAAAGCCAGTAAAGAACCATGAATATTTAACTACAGCGCTCCTGTTTGATTGCCTGCTGTCCAGACTGTTGTAACACAGCAGCATGTCCGTCACTGCACCAACCTTCCCTCCAGGTTTATAGGGGGAAAATATTGGCACTTAGATTATTTCAATTATTTACTGTTGGGCCATTAGTGCATGCATTTGTGTTGTTTTCCTGCGGGTTTTATGCTGGATGGTATGCTCCAGCAGGGTTTGTAATTTCTTATAGTCTGATTAGTTCAAGTTCATCAGTAAGTTTCACTCTCCAATGTAGATTTAAATGGATTCATCTTAAATGCTTCCATATTTTCCATACTTAAAATCCTTAAATTTTCACAAAAATTAATGGTGCGCCGTATAATCCAGCGCGCCTTATATATGGTTACCGTTGTGCTTACTGACTGATTTTATGTGGTAAAATCTCCCTCAAACTATTTGATAGTCTTTTCTCCACAATCCTCTCTAGACTGCGGTTTTCCCTGCTGCCTCGACCTTTTTTTCTTCCACTCAATTTTACGTTAAGACTTTGTGAACAGGCAGATTCTATAGCAATGCCTTCTGTGTCTCACCCCGCTGTCTACTGGAGAACTGTCAAGTCAACAGTCTTCCCCATGACTGTTGGGTCGTAATTTATATATTTATAAAGAAAACATTTGCGTTGGTCTTGTGTAACATTCAACTTTTCTAACTGAATTTTGATTTTTATGAGAATTGACGTTAATAAACTCTCTTGAAATATATCACTCTGTGTGTAATGAACCTATATATAATATGAGCACCCAAACATCCCAACGGTCCTAAAAAGTCTGAAACTGAAACTTACTGTAACTTGCAGGAACTCTGAACGGTTACTCTGTTGAATGCCTTTGCTCATCTTTGCTTTTCCTCCACAGAAGTACTGTTGACCCCCACAAAGCTTCTTAAACTCGAACCTCAGCGATCAGCTGGTGCAGGGAGCGTGTCGGCCCTTTAAGAATCAAAAACACAAACTGGTAACTAACTGGCTGCCCCTCGGACCAGCCGGGCCATGTCCTGAGCCCCCCCCACCCCCACCCCTACTGACCCGTCGGGGCCCGGACTGACACAGGAGTGAGCAGAAGGCCAGCCTACCTGCCCGTCCAGCTGCATTCACCGTAGTGTGACTTACTGTAGGGCCCTCCTGGTGGGAGACACTGACTTCAGGGAGCAGAGGGGGCATCAGTGGATGTGATGAATGTATTCCTCTCAGCGGACAGCGGCCATCTACAATCTCATCTCAGAGAAGAACCGAGTCGTTCTCTCTCCACTCATTTGGGACGTTTTCCTCATGGGTTCCAAACGGCAGCAGAGACTCCCGGGTCACGGTCACAAGTACAAAGAGGAGCTCAGTCGGGGTTTTTATTGCCTTGTTGCTGTTTGCTGTATTTTATTTTTAATTATTGTTGATTTTTATTTCTTGTTAATGAGAATTAATATGTAGATGAAAGACACGAACAAAACTGATCTCGATAAACACTGCAGAAGATTGATTTGAGTGGAATTCTATTAGAATAATTTAGTCAAGAGGTTTATATAGTGTATTAAATTAAGTTTTATTTTTCTGTATAGATTCATTTTAATTATTGTAGATGATTCTTTATCCTCGTAGCAAGAAGATTCTTAAAAGTGTGAAAGAGGCACTTTTAATCGTTGTTAACAGTAATGGTCAAGAAGATTCTTCTAATCGCCTGAATTATGGATTATAATCTTGGTCCAGGTGTTTCAAAAGATGTCAAAATCAAATATGGTTAAAAAAATGTATTGTACATACCGATGAGTAAAGAACCTTTTTCTTTCCTATTTATTTTATTCCCTACCGGTCACTACTGCCTCTCTTAAAGCAGAGCAGATATATTTGCTTTTTTTTTTTTCCTTGTTGTTGTTCTCTGAAATCTTGATGTTCTGGTACGACTCGGACAGGTGGTGCAGGTTGGTGGTTAGGGGGTGTGCTGTGTATACAGTGTACAGATTACGGCTTGCTTCTCTGCCTTTTAGCATAGAACACAAAAAAGTGTAAAAAAAAAAAAATCCTCACAGCCATACATTAACTCAAAACTATATTAAAAAAGTGTGCTTTCTTTGTCGTCTGGAGTGAAAACTGCTTCGTACAAGCTGCTAGGTGCAAACTGTTCGGGTGTGATGTAAACAAGCAATAACTACTTGAGAATCCTTTTCTGTTTCTTTGTTTTGTAATTTTTGTACAGTTTCCTGAATTGAAAGAGGAAAAAAAAAAGAGACATGTTTTTGCTCTGCGTTTGGATGCAGTATTAAACACGGTTTTCTATTGCAGTTTGTACCAAGAAAAAAAAAAAGTCTACATCCACACACAGCGTTCTTGATAAATTATGCAGCCATCTGAGAGGGGTGGGGGTGCCTGAAGAGGGGAGGTAGCTTACACCCCCCCCCCTCGTGATCAAAACGAGCCCTCTCTTCCTCCAGCCTTCTATCGCAGAGGTCAGAGTTAAGACTACACCTGCTCTGACAGACACTTAGCCATATTTTATGACCTCAGGCAATTCAAGGATAAAAGCGTTCGCTGATGACGTACAGATCTATTTCCCCAAAAGGGACTTGAGATCCAAAGCAAGTCATCCTCTCTAACCTCAAAAAGAAAAAAAAAAGCTTTTATATCAACTATTTTACCCAGGAAAGACTTTGATCAAGCCAAATGATTATTCACATTTCAATTGGATTTCTTTCACTTCTTGGTTAGCAGGCCCACACGGGGAAAAAAAAAAAAGTCTGAAGATGTCAATGAGCAGGGTCTACATGATAAAAACAGATTCACTCTGAATGTATCCTCATTAAAGGCCTACTGTTCTTTCTTTCCTAACATGTTGCGGTCACGCCATGCTCTTTTCCCACTTTTCTTTGTGCTTTGCATTTCGTTTTCAGATGAAATTTAAAGGTGTGGAAGAAGGCGTCGCGCACACTTTGCTTGCCCTGCAGGAGTTTTGCCAAGGGTCTATGGGAGACCATGTCCCCCCCCCCCCCTTCCCCTATAAATGTTTTTTTTGATTGTAAAATCCACCCATACAGAATAAAGCCTTTAGAGCCATTTCTCAAATTGCCCTTTTGAAGGATTCAGAGCCCTTTGCAAATTCCCAAAGATTTTCAGCATTTTGAAAAAAAAAAAAAAAAAAAACAACTTAAAGCCATGTGGTAGCAGTGCATTTTTTTAAAAAGAATTTCTAATGACAGGTGCAGAGGAAGTGCACGTATTCAGACTTTGGACCCACTTAACTATACACTATATTTTCTTCTCGTTAACGTTTGCTTTTGCAGAACTTTAAATGCCCTTTTTGTATCGTCTGCTGGTTTCTTAGAGCTAAGATGCAAACCTTTGAAATGCTAAACACCCTAGCATATTGCCTTAGATTTTGTCCTGTTCTTGTAAGTTTCACTGCTGTCTGTATAAATTTGTATAAATGACTGGTTGTACAGTATTGAATGGGTGCACCACTATTCACCTCTTCTCCGCTGCTGAAGACTCCCAAGTGTACTCCTCCCCTCACAACCACAATCATTGCTCTTCTATGTTGGGATGGGTCCACCCTCTCCTCACTGTTGTATGGAAAAGATGATGCACACAGATAACAGAAGCAATATGTATTATACTGGACTCTTCTGAAGAAAGATCACCGGGTTTTTTTTTTGTTTTTCGTTCTGCCTTGTCCACAGGAGTCGCACTGTATACCTGTATCCATCTGACCTTTGTTAACCCTCGGATGTGTGTGAGCACGCGCGCGTGTGTAAGTGTGAGTGAGCGTTTTATGCAAAATTAGATATATAAGAGAAGGTAAAACCACAGTTATGCAAATTGTGAACTAATATGGCTTCGCTGATGCTATCTGCCTTGTAAATAAATAGTTCTGTTAATGCATAATTTAACTGTTCAGCTCTTTTATTACATGTCGGTAGAAAGAATATTAGACTTCAGTTTCTTTTTCTATGAAGCACATTTTATATTTTTTAAGAATTATAGCAGGATTTAAAGGGTAATTCAAAGGATATGTTGCAATAAAACAGGTTTTGATTTGAATGCAATAAAATACGTACATATTTCAGTTTCCAGTACATACTCTCTAAGCAGTTTAATGGTAATAGACACATTTCCATTAACATATCTGCATATTTGGGGGTTCTTACTTATGCTATCCCAACAGATTAAAATATAAATTCTGATTAAATAGCCTGGATGTTTTTGTAACTGATCCAACTATACATGCTCATGAAACTTATGTTTAATGCATGAGAAAAACTTGTAAACCTTAGGTTTTTGATTACCTCTTCCTAAAGTTTGGAGGGTTACAGATGTATTTCTCCCCCGCCCCCCCTTTCCTACCTAAACACTGAAACAATTGCGTAGTGTGATTCCTCCAGAAGGTTTTAACAGTCAGTTAGCAATGCCATCTGGAATTTCACTATCATAAATTAATGTTTCAAATCAAATTTATATAAAAAACATGTATATTCAGGTGCAACTCAAATTAGTACGTGATCCTTTGATAGTTTAACAAAAATAAAATTTAAATACATATGTCCTTCATCATGGGGAAGATCATCTCCAGCCAAAAAGTTAGTGACTCTCTCCACAAGGAGGATAAGACACAAAAGGTCACTGCTAAAGAAACCAACGTTGCTCTAGGCAAGCATATAATTGAAAGTTGAGTGGAAGGAAAAAAATTGTGGTAGATGAAAGCGCATAAGCAGAATGGATCATCACATCCTTGAGAGAAATTGTAAAGAAAAGCCGGTTGAGAGTTTTGTAGACGATTTTCACAGTGTGTGGACTCTGGCAAGCACCTGTTCACTCAGACATCCAGGACATGGGCTAAAGATGCAATGTCCAAAGAAAAAAAAAGTTCTGGACTATTATCCAAAGTCCACTTTTCAGATGAACATACATTTCTAGAAAGAGTGGAGGTTCCAAGTTACTTGAGGTCCATTGTTTGTGAGGTTTCACAGCCTGATTATATTTGGAGGCCAGGTCGTCTACAGTTTATTAAGAACATTAGTTGAAATTATTAAACACATGGGAGCAGTATGGGTCCCCCTTTTTACCCAGTGTTGCAATACATCACTTTAAATAACGAAATTGTGGATAGCTTTTCAGCTCTTATCGGAAATATAAATCTTAACTGATTAGACTAAAATAACTCTTGGAGACTTCCTGCTGGTAGTTGAATCCTAAAAACTGTACTTCCCTTTCAGCACCATGGACAGGGTCCAGATAAATACATCATATTATTTAAATCATCGGCCGTCAAAGCGAGCGCGAAACGACCCCCTGTCTGGTGGGTACGATTTGTAGCCAAGCTGGAAACGAAATGGCCGAAGAGACCATCGCAAGGCGCGATCCCACAGCAGGCCGGCTAAATAATTTAAACTGTTTTATTGCTTTGAGTGCTCAGGGAAGTACTGACGACCTGGGGGTAAAACTGGTCGCAGGTTTTCCTTCCCTTTAATCACACCATGAGTGTGGAAAAATAAAAACGTGTGGCGTTGGGGGGTAAAAGCGATCCCCTGGTGGTTTGCAATCATTTTATTTCATTTTTTAAAGCGAAATATCTATGCTAAATGCTTCTAACGCAGTCCTGACACGCGCATATTTGAGGAAATGTTTGGGGAAATCTCTCCAGTAGTGGAATTAAAACGCAACCGTGGATAGGTCAACCCGGTGGGCTGTCCCAGGCAGATTTAATTGAGATGCATGAGGTTGCGCGGATCCCTCGGCCAATGGGGAGGAGGACGGCGCTGGGGAGCATCTTCAGCAGACCTGGGCACGTTAGGTGCCCTCAGATGACCAGCGACGCATCCAGATTTGGGTTTGTAAAGCTCAGCTCTGATGGCGTGACGGAGTAAACCTTGGATTGACTGAAGCCGGTAAGCTTTTACAATATTTGAGGTCAAATGCTTGTGTTTTTTTTTTATCTCAGTGCGTATCGTGCATGTTTGTCTTTCTCTTAATTTTCCCTCAAAAAGAAAAAGAAATCAATAATTGCTGGTTTCCCCAATTAAGAGTCACGCACAGAGCATGACGCACACCATCTTCGCCGCTTTTCCAAATCTGCCTTCCCAGTAAATTATTGTTCGGGAATCGTAAAGGTCCATTAAATGCTTCATTAATGCTGACCTCTGCTCCTACCGACTGTTCTCTGATTGGTGTCGTGACCCTGGTTTGTCTCTCTATTTACTGGCAGGCCGGGGGACTGGTTCTTTCATAGCCCCCTCACTATAGCTCAGCCGTGTGAGGTGTGTGACCTCTCAGCTGGAAATATTGCAAAATCGTCTTTTTTTAATTTTTTCATTTCTACTGTGGGTGACCTCTTTCTTCCTCTTCCTACGACTTTCTTCGCACGTTTTTAAGGCACCCCTCGAAAATCCCCAGAGTTCTGTGTCCTATTTCTGCCCATTAAAAAGGAGAGTGCAGGACTTGATTTTGTGAGAAGATGATGGGAAGGCTTTAAACATAAATTGGAAAATCCACAGACAAAGAAGAGCATGGATTGATACAACTTTCAGATAAAAGGATAGATAACAAAAAAATATTTTCCCATGCCTCATTTTTTAAAATATCTGGATTATAAATCAAATTCCAAATCCTCAGCTTTCTTGACCCTTTTTCTGGCCGTTTTTATCCAACTCATAACCTAAATAGCTTGTAAATCTATGGTAGCAATTTCGCAGTGGCCAGACTTGAAATATGAAATATCCGAAAGCTGATACTGAAGAAGAAGGCGAACGAGTTTCTTTTTCCATACCCCTTCACATCCAATTCATTACAAAAACATGACCGTGCAGTTGTCTTAGAGTAAAAGTAAGGAAACGAGGACATAAGATTTGCTTTATGTCAACAAATACAACGCAAGCTTGCAGACGTCCTCACTCCTTTTTCTTTTTCGACATATTAATAAATCCGTTAAACTTTATCGCTCTCCCCCTCTCCTTTCCATCTCCACATCCCCCTGAAGAACCCATCCCTGCTCGGACCTCCACGCTCAGTTCGTTCGCGTCGGTGTCCTTCTCCTGCGCCCCCGCCATGCTGAAGGAGAAGAGTTACCAAGCCGAGATGCTGAAGAGCAGCCCCCTCCGGGGGTTCTTCCCCAGCCCCTATCCTTACATGGACGTCTTCCCTCGGACGCACGGGCTCCTCCACCCGCTCGAGTCGCTCGGTCGACTGGTGTCGGACGCCCGGGCTTCCCTGCCCCTCGGGGCCCTCGGAGGCGCGGCTCCGTTCCTCGGCCACGGCGCGTCGGGCTTGTCCTTCACGAGTCCGATGTTTCCCGGACACGCTTTGTGCTCCAGGCCGGAGGAGCTGGCGGCGGTGGTGACGGAGCACGCCGCCGGTCCGCTGTCCTCGGACTTCAGCAGCCCGCACAGCGTCAGGTCTCCGTCCATCTCGTCCTCCGGAAACACGCCGCCAAAGGAGAGCTTGTGTCGGCCGAACGCGGTGGATCTGCCTCCGGAGAAAAGGGCGGCATCCTTTAACTTCAGCGAGGAGGACTTGTCCATGGTGCTCTACGGTTACTCTGGGGGCCAGCAGAGCAGCGGGGGCCACGCTATGTCAGGACTGACCCTGCAGGAAAACTCAGGTGAGGCGCTGTGGATTGGGAGTTTGGGATTTTCAGTACAATTATAATTTTATGCACCGCAATAGATCATTAATAAAGTTCTGTTACCCATACTTCCCAAAGGTGCCCAATTCCAAAAAATACATTTGCCAAATGTTTATGTAGGTGACACAAAAAAATAGCGAAATAAAACAAAAATCAGCCAATCATTACTTTTAGAAAGTTATTTCTTTAATACGCAGTTAAATATTTTTTTAAACCAGTTAATAGTTAAAAGTTGAACTGAATTGTGTTAAAATCATGATACATTTATTTTATTATATTTCCTGTACTGATGCCCAAATGTGCCACAATCCAACAAATAAGGATTTTCCATACACATATCTGTGAATGTGATTTTAAAAAAATTAAACTGCGATAAATATATGAAATAATTAAACTATCCTTATTTATATGAACCAATGATTTATGACATTAAGTATTCACTGTGTTGACACATATACCGTGATTTCAGTGACCATTTCATTAATTCATGTCCCGTTGCGACAACTAATCTGCCAAGTAGGCCAATATATGTATATACTTTGTGGTTCATATGTGGTAGTTTGAATAAAACTGGGGTAAAAAAAATTTCAATACTTTAAAAATATAATGGAAAAACATATTGTTATTTTCTCAATAACTTCTTCTAAATGCACTTAATGTATGGCTGTCCATCCATTCATCCATTGTCTATACCCGTTTGTCCTTTTTTTTTTTATCTTTTTAGCTTCTCATTCCCTTCTGGACAGAGAGACCCATGAGCCTCCAGAGGGTAAGATAATGCCGTCTTTTATCCTTTCTGACGATGGATTTTACAAAACATTTGATTTTTACGGGGTTTTGAACTATGGTTCTGCGTCGCAGGTCTGGTCGTCCTCCAGGCTGCGTGGGGGAGCATTTACCACTGTGGGGTTTTCACAGATAAGGTCAGCATACCTAAAGGCACGCGTTTCGGACCATTCCAAGGAAAACTTGTGAACACCAGCGAGATAAAAACATACGATGACAACACCCTGATGTGGGAGGTGATGCTGTTATACTTTCAAATACGATACAATGTGTTTCACAAATCGCTGCATCACCTTTGGCATCAACATCATCTGCTCCCCTCCAGGTGTTTGAGAATGGTCGGCTGAGTCATTTTGTGGACGGCAGGGGCACTTCTGGAAACTGGATGTCTCTGGTGAAGTGCGCTCGGTTTCCTGAGGAGCAGAACCTGATCACAGTGCAGGTCCAGGGTCGGATCTTCTATGAAGCCTGCAAGGAGATCACACCGGGCCAGGAGCTCCTGGTGTGGTATGGAGACTGCTACACGCAGTTTCTTGGGATCCCACTCACACTGAGGGACCCCAGAGAGGACAACAACAGCGTTTCCCCAACCGAAGGTCTGAATTGACTGCTTCCCCGGGCCTAACGGCGTTCATTTGGTTGGCGATGCGAACCACTGAAGTCATTTCTTTTTCCCGCAGATTCAGGGGAAGGCTTCAAGTGCGACAGATGCGGGAAGGTGTTTGCATACAAATACTACAGGGACAAACATCTGAAGTACACGCGCTGTGTTGACCAGGGGGACAGGAAGTTTCCCTGTCACCTATGCAACAGATCCTTCGAGAAGAGGGACAGACTGAGGATCCACATTCTGCATGTGCATGAAAAACACAGACCTCACAAGGTAAATATAATGAAATCACTGCGGGCATGCGTTTAGAGACAGTTTTTAAAACGTCATTGTTATGTGGATGTTAAGGTGCACCTGGTGCTGAAAGGACAGCTCCCACAAGTAAATAAGGCTGCACACGTCAGATTTTCTTAGGTTTATTGAAAGGAGGATTAGTCGGGCAGTGAGTAAATATAGTCTCATTTTGCCAAATAAAGAGCATTCACTTGGTTTTAATTAGCACAAAATAACCAAACCATGCCATTTGGATGGTTGGTGATAGTAAACAAAGCAGCAAAGAGAAACTATTTCTGAAAACAATATGTAATATGCACTAAATTCATTTGCTCCTTTCACTCTCTATCTCTCTCTTTTAAAGAACATTCTGTTGATTGTGACCAGTTGCAATAATTATGTTTTAAATTTCTCATGTGCAGTGCTCCGTGTGTGGGAAGAGTTTCTCCCAGTCCTCCAGTCTTAACAAACACATGCGAGTCCACTCTGGAGAGCGACCGTACAAGTGCGTCTACTGCAACAAGGTAGGGGGAGTTGCTTTAGTTTTCGTGGCTTAGGGCGAGGGTGAAAAATGAATCAACATGATAAAGAAAAAAACAAAAAACTAGTAAAGACCCAGAAATTACAAGGAGTTTATGATTAAGCGCTCTTTCAGGTAGCAACCATGGGTTTTCTACAAAAGACCATAGGCCAAAAAGAGCATTTTCAAAAGATTGGCTTAAATGAACAAGTAAATCCAAAGTCATGTAAAATTGTACAAAAGGGAAAAAGGAACAAAAAAATTAGATAGGCCTACAGGTGTGTGGAAAATAATTGTTGTGATGTTTGTGTATGACTGCCTCGAAACTATATGTAAGTAAACAAAATTACTATCCTTAATTATTTTGTTTGTAATGAATGAACATTCATAATTTTTTTTAAAACAGAAGAAGATTTTTGGTTGGACTAAATCTAATTAGTTTGGATCCTTCTTTTTCATTATTTGTTGTCTTTAGTTTTTAGTATATCTACTGGTTTCTCCCCATTATAATCACTGTTGTATTTCCTCAGTTACACAAACCACCTTCACCTCTTTGTTACATGTTTCTCTAAAAAAAATTTCACCAACGTTTTTTTAAATTTTATTTCATTTCATTTTTTAACTCTTTTTATTGTTTGTTTCCTAAGATTTTCTATTGTTACCAATGGAAAGCACTTTGTTTTGCCATCTTTGTGTTTAAAGATAAACACTGGTTGACTGAGTTCGTGACTTAGGCCGTCCAAAAAATACAAACTCGTATGTGGGTTTATTATAATAACATAGCAACAAATAGCTAACACCATCAAATTAATTTTGACCCTAAAATGATATAATGTGGTTGGTATTTAACCAACAATAACGTATTGAGAAGTCTAGAAATTAGATGTTGTGTTTTGTTAGGTTTTAATACAAAAGAAAGTTTAAAAAAAATAATTAGACTTTTGTACAGGCTTAAGCCGCATCTTTTAAACAAATAATTAAAAAGATGAAGGGGCCAACTTGCCTTTCATTTTATTTTTCCAGCAATAAGTTTTCGTTTTTTAGGACAAAAGGGAAGGTGGACAATCCCCAAGTATTTCCAGCTGTATTCGAGTCCCTCGTGGGCGCGCACTCCAATGTTTGAAACCTTTCACGGCACTTTTGGCACGAGGCGGTGTTTATTGTTCCTCGCGGCAGGCACGCTCCTCGGAGCTACTTCCGTGCTAATTAGCGCCAGATGTTCTACTCAGACGTTTGTCCTGCCACGTTTTAGGCTTTTATTCACGGCTCCCGGATGAGCCAAGTTGCTTCGTACTTTGTTTTAAATGCGTCGTTTCTTTTCGCTTCTTCCTTTCTTTCTTTTCTCTTGAGCTATTTAGAAAAAAAAACACACTGCATTAAAAATCAGTTCGAACGCCTTCAAAATTTTTTTTTATTTTTCTTACATAATTTCATGCAAAATGTATTATTTATAATACTTTTTTTTTTTTTTTTTTTTTTTTTTAAAACAAACTTTTAGGCCTTCACTGCCTCCAGCATCCTGCGCACGCACATCCGCCAGCACTCCGGAGAGAGGCCCTTCAAGTGCAAGCACTGCGGGAAGGCCTTCGCCTCCCACGCCGCCCACGACAGCCACGTCCGCCGGACACACGCCAGGGACAAGCCGTTCCCGTGCGAGCTGTGCGGGGCCGCTTTTCAGGAGGAGAAGGAGCTGAAATATCACGAGACAATCCACAAACGTGAGAACCACTTTTCAAATTTACATTCATTTTAACTTAATTTATTTACTGTTTTTTTTCGTTCACATTGATAAATAAATTTGGGTCAATAAAGATGATAGAAAATAAACTATAAAATCCATTTTATTCAAAGAGCTGAATTAAATTCGGACTAAGGTGCAGCCTATGTTGCAAGAATAATTTTTTTTTTTTATTTGTTTATTTATTTTTCTTTAAATGTCATTGTCCAGCCCATAATAATAATAATAATAATAATAATAATAAATCAGTGCAAAATGATAGAGAATAACATTTTCTAAAGTCTGATTTATCCCTGTCTTCTCCTTCAGGGAGACAAATGGACCCCCTCACTGTTCCGTCCTCTTCGGGAATTGGACGGGAGGACGACTCTGGGCTCCCATTGAAGGAAAAACAAAAAGCACAGAAGAACCCAGAGCAAAGATTTCCAAATTACCCCGGGTTAACGGTTTTAAATTCTGATTATCGGCCCTGGAACTAGACCGGCCAAAAAAAAGGGAAACAAGGGGGATTATTACCGTTGTATAGCTTTATTTAAAACCAAACACGATTATTTAAATGGTTCGACATCTATTTATGTAACTATGTTGTATGTTATTATGTGGCTTGAAGCTATCTCTTTACAGCAGCCATGCATTATTATTATTATTATTATTATTATTACTTTATTATCGAGGATTTTTGTCATACATGTTTGTTTACTTATGGATCCAATGTAAAGTGCATTTTCCTTTTAATTTAAAATGTCACAACTTCTGTTCTCTTTTTTTTTGCAAAGCAAACCAAGAGCACTGGTTTCTTCATCAGTAAAAATAAATGACTGCATGGAAAAAATATGACTCTTGGTTGATTTAAGAAATACATACTTTAAGGATTTTAATCGTGAATATTACAGATCAAACATCTGAAGTACACATGTTATTCTTATAATTGTCCAAACTTGTAATTTAATTGCAGCTAAAGAACACGCAAAAAAAAACCCCACATATATTTTTTGGAAGGTTTGAAGTGAATATGGCATCAGGGCACAGCTGGTTTTCAAATGAAAAGTAGATTTGAACACGAATCGAATGATAATCGAGCTACAGTCACTTACGGAATAGTGCTGTATCTCTGCGTCTCGTAACCTGGATGCTCTCAGTAAAATGAAGAGATGTTGCTTAGAGCAAATGAATGACAATGGAGTGGTGTTGTAAACTGGCCTATTGCCTCTCACACAAAGAAAATGGCTGTGACTGACATCTGTCCTCACACTAAGTCCAACTGTCCCACACATGTTCGCCTGAGATCAGATAGATAGATAGATAGATAGATAGATAAATGGATGGATGTTTCCTCTGAAAAGGGTTCAGAGGTCAGCACCTCCCTGAGTGTTCAACAGCCTTTCTATCCCCTCAAATAGCCTAAATATGGCTGCTTGAACAAGTGCAGATCAACCTCCACTGGACCTGCCCCTCCCATGAGTAGGTCTACAACCCACACCTAAACCACCATGATGGGGTCTTCACTGTGTAAAAATAGGGTATCCTCCCCTTTGTGGTTTCCCAGGATCAGAGGGGTGGGGGAGAAGGAAGGAAAAGACAAAAAGAGAGACAGAAGGAGTAAGGGGAGAATGAGCTGCCATGACTGAAATACTGAGATTGTTAGCACTCTGTGGTAAAAGAGTGGTTTTATAGCGCCTCCTCTGATTGGCTGATTTAGGACTCTGGCACGGGAGATTGTTTTTTTGTTGTATTTTTTTTTTTTATCTGGGTCGTTTATATGGATTGATTTCACATTTAACCTCCCAGGCAAGCCAGCAGGGCCTCTTTGGGGCCATCTATCAGATTCATTTCTGCATTAATGTAATATTAATAATAGCTGAGCTCCATGGTTAACATGTTTGCAGAAGCTAATTCCCTCCGAGACTAGAGCAAGCATAACTCTTTACCAAACAAGTGTAGCACTTTGATACTTTATACCACTCAAGCACGGCCCACAAATGTGGTCACAACTAAATGCACCGCTGTGATTAATTAATAATGTCCACTGATATAAAGGGGGGGGTCTGCTGCTGAAACATTCTTACAGATGGAGTCACCTTGTACATTTAGATAGTCTGGGCTGAGTAGTCCATGGCTCTGATGTATTAGTGTCTATTGATTGCCTAATAGCTGTCAGCGTGTGTGTGTTTGTGTGCGTTCTCCAGACAGAGATCAGACTTTCAGCTGAGTGGACTTACTATGACCACCACTTTCTGTCAGTATGTGTGCCTCAGTCGGATTCAAAACAACATAAAAACGTTGTGCCGTTAGAGACAAAGCAAGACTCTCAGGCTCTCTTTATGAAGATTCTTTGATTTATGGAGATATGAAATTCTAACACAAGAACATGATTTGATCTAAACTATTGTACTTAGTGTTGTTGTCCTACTGGATGGTGAACCTGTGACCTGGGGTCCGTTCTTTGTATGTCGCTAACTCAGTTAGCTGGATTTGATTGTTGACGATTTGGCATGATCTTGGATCGTTTGGTTCTTCGAAACTCTTCCTGGACTTGCTGTCATAGCAACATGTGCGCAAACTTAAGCCTGCTTCATTTCATGTAAACAGGATTAGATCGCAGCTTTATAAGCGGAAGAGATAGGGAAGTCTGTCCAGCCAGTGCACTTGGACCACCTAGTGGCAGAGGACGGGACAGAATTGTGGAACACCATTTTTTAATGTTTAATAAAAGACAAACAAATAATGCTTAGTTCCTGTTGTTTTATTTAAACATTTTTTATAAAGAAAAGCCAGCAAGTCATCTTTTGCCTGCAATAAGAGATAGTTATGTAAAGTCAGCAATACTACTGTCAAATGGTGTATTAGAACTTACTCTGAAGGTCCTTTTGAAGCAACTCGATCTCTAGTGCTAGTTTTCTCTCTTTCAAGTTGTGGAGTTCGATTTCTCCTCTTAATTTGTGTTTTTTCAGGTCAAAATACAAAATTTTTTGTTGAAGATGCCGTTTATATAGGGAACGGATGGCACTATGTGTCATTTTGTGAAAGAAAAAGAAAGGGTGAAACATGCCTCATGCAACAAAAGTAAAAAGAACCTGTTTTTTTTTCAGGCTTTTTCTTGGTGGCTGTTATAAACAGACAAACACATCATTTAACAGTGGCTTTTAAAAAGAGGAAAAAATGGCTTTTTAAAATATAGTATAATAATTAAAGGCTACCATTTTGTAGAATATTCTTGTACTTCACTTTTTTCCCCATGTTCTAGTGGGTCCCGTGGAGACTCATAAAAGAACAAAGTAAATATGAAATTATTAAAATGCAAAAATACATACTGTAGAATGTGATAGAAACATCTACCATGAACAGCACTTACACATTTAATTCGTCTGCTACTTTTTGCCAGCCCTCTCTCTTGGCTTTAGCAGACTTTGAGGTGTTCCCTGTCGTTTTAATTAATGACTCAAATTTGGCATAACCTTCCATTAAAAGCTCTTGTTCTGCTTGGGAGAAAAACTGTGGGCGTTCTTTGGCCATGCTGAACAGCCAATAGCAGCGTTGCTGATCATTGTTTCTACTAAAGACACATTTCCCCTTTTAAACAAACGCATGAACGCGCGGTTATCTCAGATAACTCAATCCAGCCATACTAATCATAAACAGCAGGTGTGTTCGAAGAACCCAATTAGCTGGATCATGATTAGCCGGATGAAATCATCTTGGATGTCTCATTTGATCTCAGATGTTTTAAGCAACATACGAAGAACTGACCCCTAGTCTCATCTTTTGCTGTCAGCCTTTTATCATATTTTATTCCTCAAATGTGATCAGCCTCACCCACCATATTTAAGATATCTGGGTATTGTTGTTTTGGTATTTTTTTACAATAGTCATGTTCAAACATACATACATTTCAGTTATGCATTTTCTATCTTGTTTGGCAACAAATGGTGGGATACAGGCTTCTTGTTAGAGCTTTGTTTGTTTGGCCTTTGGTTTCATACTTCCGCCACCTGCTGGACTGGAGGTGTAGTGCAGTCTTCTTCACAACTTCCCAATAGACCCTTTTCACAGTGACGTCATGCAACTTCCGTTCTGCGGTGAAGCAGGGTATCTTTACTTCCGCTTTCTCCGCGA
This sequence comes from Fundulus diaphanus, assembly GCA_037039145.1. Taxonomy (NCBI): domain Eukaryota; kingdom Metazoa; phylum Chordata; class Actinopteri; order Cyprinodontiformes; family Fundulidae; genus Fundulus; species Fundulus diaphanus. The sequence goes on along the minus strand of CM073137.1, from coordinate 23,841,465 downwards.
GCAGTGTTTTTACATAGGGAATTCACACAGTCCCTCACCAATCTACCCAAATTTCGTTTGGGAGACGTGGACAGACTGGTACAAAAGCTTTCGACCACACCAGCCTCCAAACTCGACAAAGATGACAAGTTCTTTGTGGAACAATACCTTTTCGATTATGAAGGTAAGAGCTTTGTCTTCTTAGCTCTGTTGTTAGCATAGATGCTAGGATAATGATAGCAATGCTACCAACAGGACTTTTGTCATTTATTAGTTTTCTATTTCTCCATTATATTGCTACGCTAGCTTTATTGCTATATCAGCTTATCTGTTTCACAGCTTTTAGCCAATGAGTCTCACCAGGGATATAGTTGATGTATAATGTTGAGCCTTTTCATACTTTGTTTTGGAACAGTGTCAATGCTTTTGGCCACTTGGTCACAGTTAGAGCACGCTGTCACCTCTCTATGAATAAAAATGAGGAGCCTCATTCCCCCCCGTTTTTTTTTTTTTTTTTTTTTTGTGTAGTATTTTACTGAGGTTGCAGACTTTGCAGTATCCCTCAAAATTCCTCTGTGGGTTCAGTGTGTTTCTCAGTCTCGTCAGTACATTTGGAGCCTCAATTAATAAAATAATTCTGCCCATTCCTGTTAAAACTGTGATAGTTTAGGACATCATAGACTGAGAAAGACGCTGTCAATAATGTTGAATGCACACTGCATGCACACTAATAATCAGTTCACTATAGTATTTATGGATTATGCTGCTGTCGGGGCAAACCCCTTGTGTCCTATACTGTTATTTTTCAGGAACTGACCAAAAAAACATGGATTTTAAAAAACTTCAGACATCACACTTCATATATTTTAGTTATTTATTACATAGATACTTCATAGCAGCTCTGTCCATTTTACCTTTTACCTGTCCTGTTTATCCTGCTGCCTTGCTCCGGTTCCCCTCTGCCTTACAGAAGAGCCTGCTGCCGAGCTCTGGTGGGTTCTTCCCTGAACTGTCAATTCTCTTCCGAGCTGTGGACCGTGCTGCCTGTTCCTGGTTCCAAGAAGTCTCTCTCCGGGCCGTCAGCTCCTGCCAACACCATCACCCTGTTCCCGTGCAGTTCTACCTCGCTGGTTACATCACCCTCCATCCCATCAAACCTTCAATAAAGACTTTCATTTTAAGTCCCGTGTGTGTGGTTCTGGGTTCATCCATAGACAAATTAGACTTAGACAACTTTATTTGTCATTATGTATGCACAGAGTGCGTACAGAACGAAATTCCGTTTGCATACAGCTTGAGAATTACAGTAAATTACAGGATAAAGTGCAGCAGTGATTTAACAGTAAACAATTGAAATGTAAACAATGCAGGAGAAAGAGACGGTGTGCGATTACAGTGTACAGGTGAGTATTTTTAAAAACCATTTGTATATGCAGAAATTAATTAATTTCTCAGATTAATTTCCTTTCATTAACAAATTGATTTTGACAGCTCTAATAAAAATTTACGTGGTGAGCCACTGAAATTATCTTGGGAATAGCTAAATAAACTTATAACTCAATTATCTTTAAGAAAGAAAGATGTTTAATTTGTTAAAGACCACTTGCAGAAACATAGGTGTCCTCGGAAGAGAAGTGCTGACTGCAGGCGTAAGTGCTGCTGCGAAGGATTTTAAAATTCGGCCCCTCGTCTCTTCTTATTGCTGTCACCCAATAGGCTCCAATCTCAGCATCAGCCGGGAAGTCGTGAAAACCGAGATATGGAACGTTTTTCGAACACTGTGGGACACTGCAGTAGCAGTTTCTCTGTGATTGTGCCATGCTTGGTGGATATGATGCTGCTGAGAGATGGACACAAGGGAAGAAAAAATAGATTAATTATAATACTTTTTAAAACCTTTATTTAACCAGATAAACTCCCATTGAGATTAAGATCTCTTTTTTAAAGGTTGATCTGACTAAGAGGTCAGCAGCACATGTCATTACTAATACAGTATAATAAAACAATTTCAGGCTTCTACTTAAAATATACAGTATTTTGCACAAAAACTAAAAAAAAAAGTGCATTAATATAAGTGCAAATAATATTATGAAGAAAATTCATTATAATACACAGAAAATTCAGAAACAGAAGTACTGTCCAATAGACCCACGGTAATTTTTTTAGGAATGAACAAAAAGATTCAAATGGAATAAGATCTTTTTAATTCAGTGACTGCAATTATATATAACACGTCACCATAATCAAGTAAGGGGAAGAATGTAGCAGATAAATGTCTCTTTTTTCACTCTGTGAACAAGATTTATTTCTATAATAGCAAAGCTACAGTAATCATTTTATAACATCTACATCAGATTAATGACAGGTAAAGTAAGCTAACAAGCTGCTGCATGTTAGCTTTGATCTTCATGTTACTGTCCCAATCAAAGCATCTATATAACAGCAATGATCGCTACAAATACTAACGAAAATAAAGATAGTCAATAAGACACGTTTAATATTGTGCTCTCAGTCTTACTTGATGAAATCACGCTGATTACTGATAGGTAAAAGTTTGGTAAGGTAAGCTAACAAGCTGCTGCATGTTAGCTTTGATCTACATGTTACTGTCCCGATCAAAGCATCTATATAACAGCAATGATTGCTACCAATACTAAGGAAAATAAAGATAGTCAATGCGACACACTGTGGTCTGAGTCTTACCTTATGAAATCGCGCTGATTATCAGTGAAACACCTCTTCACCTCCCGAATTTTCTATGTAAAAGCATGTAGCCGGAAGTAAAGATACCCTGCTCCGCTTCAAAACGGAAGTTGAGTGACGTCATGTGAAAAGGGTCTATGGGACAATAGGCTAATTTAAAATATTTTCTGCAGCCCTTTTGAGCAGTGGAAACATAAAGAACCCAAATTACCCAGGATTCCTTTTACCTGAGTAAAAAACATCCCAGGCATTTCAATCTTGGGACTTTCAGTGGAAAAGAGGCTCATGATGACACGAAGGGTTTGTTCAAGATAAGGTGCAGTACTGGTTTCCCCCTCATATTGCCCTCTTGCAGGTTGGCCAGAAACCTAGGAGCAGCTTATTTTTTTGTAGTTATCTGCGAATGGCTCAAGGTATATTGCAAAAAATAAAAATAAATACTTTTATGGCTTTCTTTCAAAAAATGTCTTTCTTCTTGCCAGTCTTCCATAAAACCCAAAGTATACAAGATGACAAATAATATTTGTCCAACCAACCACTTCTCTAAACTGAAGATTTCTGGAACTCAACCAGAGTTACCACAGTCCTTACCTGGCCTCTCAGTTTAGATGGATGACCATGTCTTGGTAAGTCTGCAGCTGCTTCATACTCTTTCTGCTTGTGGGTGGAGGACTGAACTGAGCTCTGTGAGATGTTCAAAGCTGGTGATATTATTTTAGAGCTTAACTTTGCTTTCCCCCTGATCTTTCTGCCATGTTCCTTAGCCTTCATGATGATGTTTGCTCAACAATGTTATCTAACAAACCTCTGAATGGGTTTATACTTGGATTAATCACAACTACAGGGTGGTGGACTAATGTGATAAAACCCCAGCATGGTATTTTCAGTGAAAGTGCTCCTCCAACTGACCCCCAACATCAAGCCAGCTCACAACATCATCTCCACTTTTGTCCACATTAGCAGAAACCTCAATTTAGTTTATCTCAAAGCATTTTTAATCCTGTTATTGTTCTGGAACTCTGCCGACCCTTACAAAAGGAGACACTTCATCTGTGTGACTTTTTGCCTCGAAAGAAACATTTGAGTGAAGTCGTTTGTGTTTGAATGGATCCTATAACCCCCTCTCCCTTTGAGTGAGGAAACAAGGCTTATTGGATTGCGTCCTGCGAAGCATGCGTCAGGCCGCTCGGCGGTGTTGGGGTTGAGGACAGTACGGCAGAAGGCCTGCGGAGAGGCTCAGCGGCAGTATGAAAGGCAGATCAAACACTGCCCACAAAGCCTCTCCATACTGCTCCGGAGTGTGTGTATCTGCTAGGTGGGATTGACGGGAGAGGTGGGCAGATGGCCCTATCCTTCTCAGTGGGGGGTGGTGTGAGGTTGCTGGGTGCTCCCAAGGGGCAACATATTTGCAGACACACACGTGGCCACATCCTCCCCCCCCCCCACCAAACCTCATACCACCACCAGCACCCCTAAACAGCTCCTCCACAGCAGCCCATTTCAAAAATCTACCCTGTACCTGTACACTCATCTGTGTCATGAGGCGTTTCACCTTTGAGGGACTGCGGGGTTTCTCTTCAGACCTATTCACAGGCGACGGTGCTCGGAGGAATAAATCTGCTTGTAGGCTGACATCTGGCATTGTCATTCGAGGTGTTAGAAAGTGTTATAGGCTTCTGCTCCCCATGCCTCACGCTTTACAATGGTTCCCCGTGTGTTGTTTGTGTCTTCATGCGCAAATGCTTTTGTATGGACCCAACTGTTATTCCTGGCGGTAGGGTAGTGGAGAGAGCTGCTCTCTGCTTTCCTGTGAATGTTCGCCTCTGTCAAATGGCGGCGGCGGAAGCCTCTGATGTTTCCAGATGATTAACTGCATCTTTATGTATCGCCGAGAGAGTATTTATAATAGTGTGATAAGGTTTTGAGCCTCGCCTAATATCGTTATGTTTTGCTACCAAGGAGCAGTTTCAGCAAATGATTTGGGTTTCATGATAAACTCAGGCTCAATGGACGTGAAATATAAAGAAAATGGGACTGACTGAAGTTTTTGTTTTGCCAGATTAAACGTCATCTTTGTTTCTCACCAGTAGTTTACACTGAAAAATAATAAATAGCCGTCAGGAAGACTTGAAATCAGGGTTTCTCTGTCTCACAATGTTCTGTATTTTCGATATTATTGTAGACATTTGAGAACAAAACATTTTATTTTCAGATCTTCCTCGAGTCATGAAACAATGCAGCGTTGAAGGTTGGTTTCTGATGGATTTTGCACATTTTTGGACACCTTGATTCATTTAAGTCAGATACATTTTAAAATCCAATAAACCAAAATCTAATGTGAAATAGCTATTTTCTATTTTTGAAGGTTAGTCTCAATTGAGGACAAAAAAGTAGGATGTGATAAAATCAATCAAAGATAAAGGAAGCCGTTTGAAAATAGCTTAATGTAAAGAAGGCCTTCTTTTAAAATGTTTTTTTTATTTGTAGTTTTTATAATTTAATTGGGAATAGTTTTAAAAGTCAAATATTTTTCCGCACACACTTTTCTCTCTTTGCATACTTATCTAGAAAATAGCTAAAACACATTCCATACTTTTCTAGACTTCTTAAGACTGAGAAAGGTTGTGAGACAGCATAAGGGGGCGGAGGCCGACTTTCTTGCTGTAGCAAATCTTTTGCTCCAGAGGGAAGGATTTACAACATATGGACACTGACTGTAGTCCTGCCACATGCACATCCATGCACACACAAGGTGACCTCGCTGCTTCTAAAGATGTTTGCTGTTTGTCCAGTTAATCCGAACTAAGCTCTCCATTTAGGTGAACACTCGGAGGGTTTCGCTGCTCTAGGGAGAGATACTGAGAACGCTCAGAAAATTTAAATATATGTTTGCACCTTCCAGAGAAAGAGAAGATTTCTACAAACCGTTTAGGAGTTTGTTTTTGCATTTGTTCCATGTTGTTTGCCGATATTAAGCGACGAGAAGCAAAAATAAATAAATAAATAAATAAAAATACTAGAGCTCGTTCCTCTGGAAGTGAATTATCTACCAGCACTCTTGTCTTTTCCTCTTCTCCTTTCCTCTATTTGTTTCTTCCTGTTGAGAGTAGTCTCTTCCTACACTTGACAGGCCATCTCCGAATCCCGTCTGAAAGCATTTGTAGGAGATACCTTGTTCAGTTTAATCTCACAAAACTCAAAATATTTATATTAAAGTGCCTTGCAAAAGTATTCACCCCCCTTGGCCTTTTACCTATTTTGTTACATTCCAACCTGTAATGTTTTGAAATTTTATTTCATGGGATGGATCTGCACAAAATAGTCTAAGTTGGTGAAGTGAATCAACAAAAATACACTTAGAAAATAATTGAAAATTTGCATGTTCATACCTATTCAACCTCTGCTATTAAGCGCTGTGCAGTTACAGCAGATGCTTCTCCTCGTCCCCATGGTGTCATTTTAACTTGTCGCCAGAGGGGGCAGACTTCTGCAAAAACTCTGGAACTTGTGCTACGCTCCTTTAAAATCAAAGATTTTCTAAAAATTAATTCATCGTTTTTTTATTCAGGATACACACAGTGTACCAATGAATATGTAATTAAATAATACTTTCTTTTTGTAGAAAGTCTTTGTTTGTGCATTGATTTTTTTCAGTCTGTACAGTAGGTGGAAATCTGTGTGTACAACAGACGTCCTTTTTATTTTATTATTATATACTGTAGCCTGTTTGAAACAGTAGTGGAGATCAAAAAGTTGTGTCCAGGGGGAAAATATGTGGAAATTTGAAGGTGAAAAGAATTTGACATATTTTTCATTCATGGTTTATTCCCTTATTTATTTATGAAAAAGTTTCTATAGTCAGTGTTGCCACTCCTACTTCACCTCTATTCTTTATTGGACAACTGTCCGTGACCCCAACGAGTTTCCAAAGGAGTCCGTGGGGTCAAAGAAATATCACTGCAGTGATACCTTGAGACTGAAAGACTGTTAGAGCACTTGATGCTTGGTGTGGCCCCCAACATCAGTAAAGCTTAGACCATCTGAACAGAATGTCCTTCGAAGAATTATGGAGAGAAAAACCGAAGGAAGACATGAGCACTGTATGCTCGGCCACAGTTAGGAGGACTTGCGCTCATGTGAGGTGCTGTATGTGCACTTTGCTTGCCCATCGGCAGTTCAACCGCAGCTGTTCGCTCCACCCCCGGCACTGAGTCATGATGGCTTTTTGACAGCCGTGCAGGAAGACAAATGCCCCTGTTCTGTTGAAACATTCATGAACCCTTATGACCCTCTCCTCCACCTAATGTACCCTAACAGGCCTTTATGGCTTCTTCCTAGCCTAGCATCACCTTAGTGCTGCTTCCCGGCATCTAAGTCCTTAACACCCCGCCAGTCCTGCTCTTATATGTCCTTACATCCTGTAAGTTCTCCTCTAAAAACACAGAACTACTGCAGAGAGATTTAGCATCCACTAAATCCAGCAGTAAATACAGGGCCTCACAGAAGTATTCGCACCCTCAGTAAATGCCTAAACATACTGTACATGTTAGGCACAAAGCTCAATAATCAGAAAAACAGCCAAAAGGCCCATGGTTACTTGGTAGGAACTGCCTTGATCAACAGCTCAGGTGGGAGTATTAAAAAAAAACAATGATTAGTTTCCCTTTATGAAAGAGCACCAAGAAGGAAGCGATAGGATTTACACTGTTTCCTCAGCAACACATGGTGGTGTCAGGATCATGCTGTGGGGATGCTTTTCTTCAACAGGGACAGGGAGGCTGATCATGGTCGATGGGAAGATAGAGCGCAATGTATGGCAATTCTGCAAGAAAAACTAATTCTGTTAGTGGCTGCAAAAGATCAACCTTAAACACAGCTAGAGGGGCATAGACTATATCAGAGTATCTGTGGCAACTCTTGAACATTTCTGTTCACAGATGCTCTCCATCCAGTCTGACAGGGTCTGAGCTGGTGGAGACATACCCATCAAGACTTGCTGCTGTAATTTCAGTGACTTATGGGCTTGAATCTGTATGAATGTTGCACTTTTCAAATGTAGTTATTTATTTTTGGTAAAACTTGTAAAGAAAAGGGGGAAAAACATCTGTCCTTTTTTCTCTACTTCGCAAATATGGACTAATTTGCATTGTTCTTGTTTTAACTTGAGAAAACGTCCAAACTTCAAGGGGTATTCTCCTTTTTCAAAGCACCCATGTTTCATCTCGCTCACCTATTCCCAATCTTCAAGGTTTGCGTCGTTGCATTCCCCTTCACATGTGGCCATAGACCGTCTTTGTAATCTGATTCTGGGGGTGAGAGGGGGGGTGATTTTATTGATCTGTTAAGATTGTCACTTTGAAAAAAAAAAAGCCCCATTAGGGTTAAAGGTTTGACAGCGGATATCAACACCCTTCAGTGTTGTGACAGAACTAAATGCATCACGCGACCCAGAGAGCGAAGCAAAATCCTGTGTTTTGAAGAAAGAAGGGAGAAAATATGACCTGGACCATCATTCCCAGTTTAACCAGACCGGTTTCAGAAAGAGACCGGTCATTATTGAGCAAAAATGACCTCGTGTCATTGTTCCATGTCCTCTGTGTGTGTCCGCCCTGTGTGTGGGTCCACAGGGAGATCTGTCCAGAACAGTGTGTTTTACTACTCTCCTGGCCTCCCCACTGTGTTTACCTCTCCGTGGTAAAAAAAGAAAAAAAAATGCCATATGCTAAATGGGCTTTTGTTACGGCTCTGGTTTCATGACGAACCGTCGGCCCCACACAAACTCTGGCATCAGTCAGAACGGATATCTAGGCTTTATCCAAGCATATAAAGTGGAGCGCCATTGATCTGTTTATGCTTTTCTAACAATCTCCAACACATGAGATTCATCTTGGCCACAGACAATCTCCTGATGGTCATTGATTCATCCGGTAACACCAGAACAATTAATTAGAGGGGGCCAAAAAGTTTTTATTGAGGCACAATCCATTCCCTCATAGCAATAGACATTTCAGTAATGCGACTCCATAATTACTGTTTGGTAATATTGAAGCAGTTTGTTTTCCTTGGACAAAAAAAAAAGAAATCGTTGAGACATAAACGATACATCTCAGGCTATTGATGATGCGGTTATTGACAGGGGTAATAGAAGTCACAGAAAATGGCTCAGGATACGGTAAGAACCGCTCTATATCTTTGACAAAGTGCTTTTAATGAGAAGAAAACTGCACAGGGCAGCAAGAATTTATTTCCCTACGTTGTTTCTGATGGGAATATTGCATCTGATGAGGCTGAGAATTGCACTACCACATGAATCTTCTCCACTAATCTTGGTCTCAAGTGATTTTTGAAGGACGCATTAAACCAAACATCCACTATTCTTTAAACAAACCAGCTATGCCTTTGAAACGCCAAATAGTTTAATATTCTGATGTTTGTCCAGATATTTACAACAGACCGCAGTGTGCATTCATTTAACCAAACTACAGATCTGAAACACTGGTACAGCTGAAATGGAGATGCTCTTAATATAGAAAATATATAAAGTTTTTAACTGTAAAAGAATCAGTGGTGGTTTCTGATTTGAGCCATGTGGGCAGTTGCCCAGGGTGGCATTAGAAAAGGGTGGGGGACGGGTTACTACAAGTTTTCTGCCTTTTATGCGCCGGATGAATTGTCTGTTTTTATATGTTATGCTTTTTTTGGGGGGTTGGTGCCCCCTGCTTGCTGTGAATAAAGAGACTATTCCGCCAGCTTAGTGCTTGGCTGTGTTGCATTTTATCCCCCACCAAAGACTTTTTGATTGTTTTGGGGACGGCAGAAACCAGGGCTTCCCCCATTCACACAAGAGCCGCTAATGACAGTAATGTCCTTTTTCTGCCACCATTTCACTGAGTTCAAGCTTTTGTCAAGGTCAAATGTGAGCTATTTTATGGCTTTTCCCTAGTATTTCAGCGAAGGCTCAGAGCTAGCCAGTTTAAAGTGTGTTATTATGTGCTTGTCTAATGTCTTTTTGTATTTTAAGACGTACATTTCAGGTCGTTTATAACACAAAGGAACACCGTGGTGACCCAACTTCTTGCTACAAACGTAGCAAAGCAGTGCCACAGCAGCAACCAACCTCCATCAAGCTTTGCTGCGCACTGAAGGTTAACAAGAACAAACTAATTCACAGCACTCTCAAAGAGCTTCACTTTTATAATTGGGCTATTCTAGAAATGAAATAAAAGAGGTGATACTAGATTATGTTAAGGGTGCTTTAGCATTCTTGAATTTGATTTTAGTCCCCCCTAAAATATAAAAGAAATAACATTACAATTTTAGAAGATCTCATAACTGCAATTTGTATGTATATTAACAGGTTGAAATAGATATGAGCGTATTAGCTGAATCCTCCCGTATTTGGTGTTTTTCCTACATCATATGCTTAATGATGTGCCACCTTGATATATGAGATGAGCTTTTATTTTGAAAGTAACCGTTCAAAAGTGCAAAAGTGTTTTTTTTTTTTTTTAACAGATGGAGCTGCTTTTAGAAATTGACCCTGTATGCTAAGAAGTCCAAAAAAAGAGCCTTTTATGTGTCAGCATATCTGAGAAAATTACACCAGACCATCCTCATAGTTTTTCATATAAGTAATTACATTCACAGGAGCTCCTGCGATGAAAACCAACCTGACTTTAAACATGCACACCGTGCCCCTCCGTAAACCATTTTAGAGCCAGCTCTCTTGCCTCTTCGACGCCTCTCTCCTGCCATACTTGCTCTGAAAGCTCCAGCAGCAGCAGATCAATGTTTCTGACACGGAGCCGGCCCACGGTCATGTTAATGGTGCACGCATCAACTATGAGGGCCCTTCCCAGCAGACCGACCCACCCCTTGCACTCGCACACACTCCAAACAGCATGCAGCCGAGTGGAGACGGCGGTCCATGCACATCCCGCAGCAGGTCCACCTCCGCCTGCCGCCAGACCTGCTGTAGCAGCTCTGAAAAGCTTACATTAGAAACCCAGGTTCATTAAAGACCCCGACAAAACCACGGATAGTTCTCAGGCCTAACAGCAGCGGGAGGAAGGGGGGGGGACGTCATACGGTTCTGCAACATCTCAGCAACCGGAAGCTCCTCTTTTTCTGGACAGGAAAAATGAACTAAATACACTTTTTACCTCTTGTCTCTGGGGATTATTGTCACTCACCGCAACACATCAACACTGGTCCGTTTTAAAAACCTGTTCTGCAGCAAAAATCCTCAACATGGACATTTAGACTTCCCTCATGCTGTGTGCCGTATCAGAGCCCAAATTAGCTGTAATGATGAGCCCCTCATTAATAAAGGCTATGGTGGAGCTGAAGGGCCTCCTCAGGGGAAAAGGGTTTACTGCTTACCGCTTTCCTACCGTCAGAAGGCTTGCAGGCTTTTTTGATTGGGCAGGTTTTAACTTTACTGAATGGTTCATTGCAAAAGTGATATCCTGCTATATGTTGTATTTTAACAAACACATGTACACTAAAAGACAATATAAAGACATCTGCATAGTGAAAAGAGAATTTCCAGGATGGCTTTAGCAACGACAAAGGTGGACAAACTACTTTACGTAGATTCTGAATTCAATCTTACGTGTCTGAGTGGGAGTTTGACTCCAACAATGACCAAGTCATGATGGACACTGCTCTAGATGGTGAATATGTAGCAAACGCTGCCAATGAGGGGTTATCTAGACAAATCTGTTCAGAGGGTTCCTTCAGATTTTATATTTATTCATACTTCCCCCATGATCCATTATCCAGATTTTTTCCCTGTTGGTATTGTGATGCTGTAGCAATTTAATTACAAAACCTCCCCTTTGCTGGGTTTTATTCTTTACATGTGACTTCCTATAACCCCAAAATAACACATCGGTGAATTTGTGAAAAGGAAAATCGAAGAACAAATCAATGTAAACTGTGTTTTAAAAAGAAAATATGATGTTTATGTTTTATATAATAGAATTTAGAAATATAATCTCAAACTTAAACTTTTATTCATACTCAGTTTTCATTTTTTGTGTTTCTCTGGAATGGAAAAGGGAGGGAAAAAAATGATATTCAGTACTTCTCCATATTTTTCAGAACTGCGTTTGCATTCCAAATTCTCCACTCATAAATGAGTAAATACCGTATTATACTGCATTCTGCTCTTATCGGCGTGAATAGTGACGTGCCATGCGAGTCCAGTACAGCTGACTTCAGTCTGGACACAGATTGCTTTTAGTTTGCTCAAACAACTTCTCTCCTCCTGACATTCAAGCGATAAGATTTGGTTCTTAATGTCTTCCCTCTGGGGTGAACTGATAACGATGGCTCAGACCAGGGCTCTGCATCCCGAGGCTCTTTTGCCCCACCACAATGACGATTGGCGTCTTTGACCAACGATGACGTCAAATTAAGAAAGGAGAATTTGTTCCATTTTTTAAAAGTCATTAGGGTAAATATAACCTGAATGGGGTTTTTTTCCAATTGGGGTGCCTGCTTGTTTTTCTTTTCCATAAATGTGGAATTGTTAGGAAACTGTCTTTGTGAAAGTTGTTTTGTTGGTCTAAAAACTAAAAATCTCAAGCTCAAATCAACATTTAGACATGTTTTACTTTTGTGACTTGTAATTTTTTCCGTGGTTCTTGGAGGTTTTGGTTCTTTAGGCTGATCTTGTTTCATAAATGCAGCAAAAGGAAGGGCTGTTTCGATTCCAAAAGTCACTAACCTCTGGTATAGGTTGCGCTATAGATGCATGCACGGCGCGGCAATGGGACCAGATTGGTCCTGGGAGTACGGGGAGTACGCTGATATGCAGTTTTTCTGTTCGACACACCATGCAACAGAGAGAATTGTAAAATTTGAAATTGAAAGTAAATCACAAATGCGGCAACAAAAATACCATTTATAATGACTGATGTATTGGAATAATAAAAAAGTTTGCAAAATGTTATGACTCCTGTTTCTGCAGAAGCTTAGCTATAAAATGGGGTTTCACAGGAAACAATTATCGTGTTTTATTTAAAGTTTGTGTAGTAATTTGAATTAAAGAAACTCTAGGATAAAAAAAAAAGTCAGGGCAATACCACTGAAGTTTTGAATGTGTATTAAGCTCAGTCTAAGCTGACTACTTGTTTTTAAGTAAACTTTACTTGCGTACCAAAAAAAAAAAAAAGCTATTGTGTCTGAAACAGGGGCCTATGCATCAAATCCCTGTCTAGCATTAGTCACACATTCTAATCATCATCTGCGTTGATTTCCTCCCAGCTGCCAGGATGGAGGCCCGCAGCACAGCAGTTTCCTCCTCTGTCCTTGCAGCGTTCGGGCCCAGCGCCTTATTGATCTCAACGAGTAAGTTAATAAGCTTTGGACTCATTCATCAGCAGGGTAGAGACTGGAACTGCACACGGCAGGCTTAATCAAGTCCTCGGTGCCCGCCAAGCATGAACACGGTAATTAAAGGCAGAGGGAACGTGAAGACGAGGAGGGAGAGGAAAGGAGCCAGGGGTCTACAGGCTTCGCCTCGGGGTAAGATAGAGAACCCGAGCGCTCCATTTATAAAGTGCAGATTTATGAAGACAGTAGCTGAGGGATGACATGGTTACAGTCATTGCTCTGGCCTTTTCTTTTGGCCCCGCATCGCTCTCACATTAATCTGGCCTGAGTTTAATCAGCTGCTGAAATACAGCCAGCCAAAGGGTGCAGACAGTAACCTGAAAACAGACAATTCATCCCGCGCTAAGAGCAGCCCTACAGGCACAGATAAACACATAAACAAGACAAAGAACAACCCCACCCCGTCCTGCGTCCAATGACCCGCACAGCCGAGGAAGTCCCCAATAATCACCGCCATCACCTTCCTCGACATTTCACGGCCAAAGCAGAGGTGCCCTGTGAGCCAGGAATGATGAGCTCCTTTGGTTTTGCTGGGGGATCGTGGAGGCTGGCCCGGTGTGCAGCAGCAGCTGCTGTGGGCGATGACACCACTTGGCAAACAGAATCTTTCAGCGCTGTCTGGACCAGCAGGGAGGAGGCCTGGAGATGTCTGAATCCGAATATGGGGACGGAGATGGCAAAGGGCGAGGTGGGTTCTGCAGGGGAACTGTTAGATGTGATCACGTGTTTTATTCTGTTGAGAGATCCAGTGATGATCTACCTCTAGTTTAGTGACAGAATCCAGCAGATTTTTGTTCACACTCTCCTGGGATTTCACAGAGTTAGACTTAGACTTAGACTTTCTTTATTGTCATTTTGTATGCACAGAGTGCATACAGAACGAAATTTCGTTTTCATACAGCTCAGAAAAATTGCAGTAACTCTACAGGATACCTTGCAGTGAATTACAGTACAGGATAAAAATGCAGTAATGAATTGCAGTCAGTTACAGGATAAGTTTCAATTGACTTCCGGATAAAGTGCAGCAGTGAACAGTAGGCAGTTGAAATGTTCATGATGAAGTTCATGATGAAGACAGACCCACGGCATCTCAGATACGCAAACATAATTTAAAGTGGGGATTAAAGAATTTTCCACATATTCATGGCTTGTTGCTGAAGAGCTCAAGCTTAGTCTCGTCTGAGCAAAGCACAAAGCTCTGGCAGAAGTTCTTGCAGAGGTTAGGAAACTGAAAACATCCCCGCTCTGCTCAATAATCGAGGTAGAAAAAAAGTCGTGTAAGTCGTCTGGATGGGTTCTTCTTTGTTGAAACGTTTCGTCTCTTCTCCAAGGGACTTCTTCAGTCCAGAGCACCTACTCAACGATTTTATCTAAACATTTATGTTTGAGATGGTAGAACAGGAAAACAGTTGTCTGGCATCACTCCCAAACAACAGTTGCATGAAAATAATGTCTAATGGTTCTCATAACTTTAAATGACTTGGTGACTCAAATACATGCTACTCTTGATGTTATTAAGTAAATGTAAGCTAAGAATAAACTGTTTTGATGTCTCAGCCCATGTTTGATTACCCTACAAAGGGGTTTCCATCAAATATTGGATGCATTTTATCCTAATTTCCGTATTGAACCACAAACTTTACTATAAAAAATGACCAAAAGCGGAATCTCAATTGTTTTGAATCAAAAATATGGCCTGTTAATGTTTTTAATGGTGAAAACCTGGATAAAATGGCTGTTATAAGCAGCAGTGGACTGAATAGGATAAAGGGTAGTTTCACACGAAGCACGTAACCTAGTCACCCTTTTCTCAGGATCAGTCAGAGGACCAACACCCCATTGACTGCATATTTATAAAAGCAATAGAATATGGAAACGTTATATTTTGTTTTATCTGGTTCTAATGCCCCCTTTTCTAATGTTGCCCGTCACAGCCAGGACACATTTTACCTTGGTCCTGTTCATGTCGTGTGTTTAAAAGTGGAGCAGGAGAATCCCCAATTATTACCTAAGATCAATGTGAAATAATAAAATAGACCTAGAATTGGGTTTATCGCTGCCTTTTCGTGGCTTTTGACTGGTTGGCTTTCATCACGGCTACTATACATTGTGCTATACTCTAAACTGCATTTATGCTGCCTGAAGGTTTTCAAGTCAGATCCCTAAAAAGGCAGACGTTAATATTTCTATGTGTGTCTTTAACCAGCTGTCCCTGTAAAAGGGGGTCATTTTGCATTTTTCTTTAGGAAAAAAAACTTGCTGCAGAGAACAAGCTTCCACACAAACACGGGGTTTATATGGTTTGTATGGTCTTTTTGTTGTTGTTATTGTTTTTCCCATCTTTATTCACATATTTCTGTTGTTTTTTAACCAGCAGGTGAAATATACATGCATCTTTACAGTTTTTGCTGTCAATTTTATATTAGGATTGTCATCTGATCATTTGCATATTATGGCCAAGAAAGACAAAATGTATTTTCTAACAAGCTTTCTGTGTCCACCAGTTTTCGTAATGTACAAGCAGACCTGATCTCTCAGGTGTTCTGTTCTCCCCTGTGGCCCATTAGCCCTGAACCTGACCATTAGACTGGCCCTTCAGCTCAAACAGCACACGCCTAATGAAGGCGGCTCGCAGACTGAGTGTCCATTAAATGAGACTGTTATTGTCCTGCAGCCCATCTTAGGCTCGGAGGCAGAGCTTAGGTCCGGAGAAGGTGAGCGCGGCGAGAGCGTCGGCGTGACCTGTGTGGTTGCGGTGGTGAGGCAGCCCACAGGTACTGTTACTGTCACTCTTGGTCATAGAAGCGCGGATGAGACGCAGAGGAAATGACCTCTACGGGTACCCTTACTGACAGTAATGCAGTACATTAGTCTTGCATGAACAACCAAATAATAATCTAAGTTTAAGTTGAAACAGAGATATGCGAAAAATGTGACTGTAAGAGCTTTCCAAGTAGGTTGGTTTAGAAGGATTTTTTTTTCCACTTTTTAAATGAAATCACCGTCTGAGAACTATAATTTGTCATTGCTTTGGTTTTCTTTGTCTCATATTAAAATATGCTCGAGTTTCGCCATCATGTGTGACAAAAAAAAGCAAAAACAGGAGAAATCTGTAAAGGGGAAAACACATTTTATCATTCTCTTTGTTTAGTTGGAAAATGTTCACTAATTCTTCCTGAACTCTTAGATTCTTCGTTTGCAGTCATTCACGTCTTTTAGCTGAAGTTAAGGAATTTGGGGGTAGTCTTCAATCATTATTAGTCCCTCCAATGCACCTGTATACCACAGGTGGCAACACAGCTCCACAGCATGATTCTTCCACCACCGTGCTTGACAGGTGAGAAAGTGTCCAGAAAGTCTCGATTTCTTCTAAATTCTTCCTGTCATTGTGGCCAAATAGCTCCATCTTTGTTTCTAACCAAAACACTTTTCTCCAGAAGACATTAGGCACGTCCCTGTGGGCCTTTGTTAATCTGCTGTCATGCCTGAGCATCCTGACCAGCTTCCTTTTACCTGAGGGGGACAGTTTGGGTCAGCTCGATGTTGAATGTTGGGATAAAACTTTCTTGTGATGTTTTAGGCGGATCTCTTTGTTCGACTGTTCGATTGCACCACTTGTTGAGACTTGAAATGTCTTTGCTAACAGTTTAAAGTTATGACACTTTGAAGAGTCCATTAAAATCAATTTTTTTTTATAATTTTGCATGATCAGATTTTCCCACTGACTGTATTTACAGCCAGTGTCTTTCCTCCTGTCAGAGCATCCCGAGCTTCCTCCGGCAGTGATGCATCCTTCATGGAAAGTGCACGGTCCTCCTGCACATGTTAAGGGCTTTACTTCCTGTTATGTTGGTATTAGCTCCCTCTGTGTCTCAGTTTAAGCTTCCCTTCCACCTCGGCTCTCTCTAATCACACAGCGCGGTGGACACTCTGAATGCTCATCCCCCTGTGGGACACAAACCGACAACTGCAATCACAACCTGCTTTACAACTCCTAATTAGCGCAGGGAGGGCATATCCCAGGGCGAAGCACAAACACACACACAAAAAAGCAACACTGAACGATGCCACAATCCTGCAGGGCAGCTCGCTCTAGGTAGGTGTAATGTGTGTGTGTGTGTGTGTTTTGAGCTGGAGCACACTCCAACACTCGCGGAACAACTCAATTACTGCAGGAGTCCTTCATAGATCTGTTAGCTTATCTGATGGCCGGATCAGCGGATCGATGCAGAACAGCCACAGAGGGTGGATTTAAGCCCGCCGATCAGTGATGCGGGGCCCTGCACAAGAGAGGCAGCAGAGGTGGACGCCTGTCGAGGAAGCTGGCGGACCAAACAGCATTGCAAGGTTTTAGCAGAGATAAAAGAGTTTGTATGGTATGTTCTCTCAAAGCCCTTTACAGTAAAGGAAAAAAAAAAAATCACTTTGTGCTCATTTCATCCCAGATCCTAATTGCCCCGTGTTCATTGATCTCTGTGTAATCATTGACAGAGCGATCTCTGAAGGACTAGCAGGGGATTCAATTAAAGGCCCGCCGTGGCGAGGATTTCTTTCTTCTTTTTTTTTCATCCGGCTTGTATAACCCCTGATGCCTCAGCAGTGACCCTCCCTGACTGATGATGGCTGACTAATAAATAAAACCAATCACCACTTGTTTCTCAGTCGCGAAAAGGCCCGTGATTAGGCCGGCCCCGGACACAAAGCAGCACACTCCTCTGGTTGCGTTAAAGTCTTGTATGAAACCCGGCGCCATTGTGTGCCCGGCCTCCTGGCCCAGGTCGGGCCTTGCTGTCACTGGGGGCTAATTGCACTGCTCTCTCTGTTCTCCTTTGTGGTGCAGCACACTTTTGCTCCTTGCTGCTTTCTGGAGATGTTGGGGGGGGGGGGGTTGTAGGGGGGCAAGGAGGCTGAGAATAATGAAGGAGCCGGCCAGTGTGACCAACAATGAGATGGCGGGGATTACGGTGAAGACAAAGAGAGTGTTGCAGTAATTAACACCACTGCTGGTGCGTGTGTTTGAGCTCAGAGGTGTGCATCAGGAGCAGAGGGCACTGCTCTGTTGGCAGCTGTGTCTCCAGACCTGGAGAGACGAGGAAGTGTGTGTGTGGTCACCGAAAATGACTGATGAAAGGACCAAAGAGAATAAAGACACGTTACCAAAATAAAAGACTTTTAAAGGTGGTGTTATGTGCACTGTTTTTTTTTAGTTTGGTTTCTTGACGTATAAAATATTCTCCTTTCGTAAAAAATCTAGACTCTGCTTGCTGATTTAGAATCCAAACTAGTAAGCTGCTTTTGGACGACTTTTTTTCCAGAAGGACTTCTTTGATAAATCTTGCAAAAAAATAAAAATAAAAGATTTGGCAAAACAGCCCTCATTACTGCAGCTCTTTAAGTGTTTTTTTTTTTTCAATTAAGACATTTGCCTTAATTGAACATGGTCTTGTTCTTGTTCTTGTTGGGTTGGGGTGGCAAACAGCAACTTTTTCATTACAAATAAAAGCCTCTAAATACTCAAACTACTATACTACTATACTATAGAGTAGAAATATAAAAAATGTTTCTTTGAGGTCTATTTTACAAGAATTGGTAATAATGCAAATAAATGTGACACTATTGTTTTTTTGTTAAACAACTGTTTCTTATTTTCTTCTTAATTGAATAAGTGATATTTTTCAAGTCTGACATATGTCCACCTATCACAATTTATTTCTCATGATTGTATTGTTTTTTGCAATTTTTCTATGTGGCGCTACTGTAAAATCTCTGGGTTTTTTTTACTATAATTTCTCATTTTTATATGTAAAAGTGGGCATCAATCAACATGTCACTCTGATGCTGTTGAACTTTCCTGTGGAGGGACAATAAAGAAGGATTCTTTGCTTTACCTGTAATTTTAAAACATGCATAACCGCACATAATAAAACATACCGGTCAGTTTATCCTTAATTCAGTAAAAAAAACAAAATATGTATATATATATATATATATATAAAAGGTTGTCGGCTGTATGGAGTGTACCCATTCTGTTATGTTTATTTATCAATTTTGCTGTAACCAAGTCATTTGATAATTTGCAACCAATTAATACATTTTTGTATCTTAACTCCCAAATAGCAGGGTTGCCTTGCCTGACAGTATGAGGGCATTTGGTTTTTTGTTGTTTAAATTTTCTTCTTCTCCTGTTTTTACAGATTACTATTTAAGACTATTCTTTGGGCATTTATTTTTCATTTGTTAAGATTTTGCTTTTAATTTCCTTATTGTTATTATTCCCCTTATGTTTTAATTAGGCCAGGTTAAAGGTTCAGTTGTTTGTAATGCCTGAGTTTACTTCTGCCAGGTTGACCTCTTTTACGGGTTACAACTTAAAAATTCAGGTCTTTTTTATTCTATTTTATTTTTACATTCTACAATATCTTTTTTCTTGGCTGGTCTATCTGATCCCTAACATGCAACAGTAAGCTTATTTTCACAACTGTTTCTGGGTATAAAGTGCCTACATTTAAGTGATTAGGGACAAACTTATAGAAAATGACTGCTATGCTCATCTACAATGAAACATTCAGCTTTAAAAAAACCAAGAAACCCTCTACCTGGGTGCAAAGGCTGGTGAAAAGACACTACATCACGATAGCGTGAAAAAGTTGTGTGTAAGTCTCAATTAAACACCGATGATAGCGGTCGAGGAAACATCCGGAGAACGTGGCTGCTTCTTTTTATGTTCTCTATGAAAGTTTGTTAAGGACGTGATTTTCATAGTGAAAAATGTTTCTGAAACTGTCCAAGCTGTCAAACCAGCGGGGCTTTCAGCTGGAGCTAATCATTTCAGCTGAGAGGCTGCCCTTCCTTTCATCCCTGATCCATCCATACTTCCCTCGGCCTCATTTTGTCCTGCCTTCTTTCCAGCTTAGGCTGATTAGCAGGAGTGGTCCTTTTACAGTGTGGTGGCGAGGTAATTAGTGGGATGAGCTCAGCAGAAGGATCCTCTTCAGGGGATGAGAAGGCACACGACCCAGCACCCTCTGGCATCTGAAGACCCGTGTTGTCAAAGGAAACACCAAACTCTTTGTCTTTACTCCTACTGAATAAACCTGGAAAAGGTTTAGGTTCTCCTCCCTAAATGTCCCAAAAATACTTCATGCTTGGATGTTACTTCAAGCGTTCAGAGAAACTAACAGTTTTAGGCTGCAGTGTCTTCACTCTGAACAGATGCAGGCTGAGAACCATTGTGGCCTAAGGGCCTGAAAACACACATACTTCAATTTGCAGCTTAAGTCCTCTAAAGGGCAATTATTTCATTCATATGGAGGTAATTGTCTCCCATGAATATGAAATGTTTGTCGGTCCCTCCTTTAACGCTGTGAGGGTCATGTGGATGCTGCTGAAGGAGGACAAAGCCCTGAAGCTACGGTCCATTTCCATTTGCTTCAGAGGAACTGTTTACAGTAAACTGAGGGTCTCTACTGACTCAAAGCGCTCTGCAGTGATGGACTTGATAAACAAACCTTCAGTTATAACTTGTTGTCCGTGAAACCCAGTCTGGGATGGTGCACTTGCATGCTTTCATTGTTTTATTAAAGGTTTAAGGGACTAAAATGAAGCTTTTTCCTGTTTTTGGGCCTGTTTTTACAGTGAAATCTTTAGTCACATCTTTATACTTGGTTCCCTGATCTGTTTGGAACCGATGAAAGCCGGACCACTAATTACAGGAAAACACCCATTTCACTTTGGGTGCACGTTCAAATCACACATGTTGAAGCCACAAGTTTAGCTTCACGAAATACATGATCATTCAATTCAATTTTATTTATATAGCACCAATTCACAACACATGTCATCTCAAGCCAGTTTGCAAAGTCATATTCAATCAAATCAGACAGATTGGTCAAAAAGTTTCCTATCTAAGGAAATCCAACAGATTGCATCAAGTCTTGACAAGCAGCATTCACTCCTCCTGAAAGAGCGTAGGGCCACAAGGACAGTCGTCTGCAATGTCGATGGCTTTGCAGCAATCCCTCATACTGGGCATGCATGAAGTGACAGTGGAGAGGAAAACTTCCCTTTAACAGGGAGGAAAACCTCCAGCAGAACCAGGCTCAGTGTGAACAGTCATCTGCCTCGGCCGACTGGGGTTTAGAGAAGACAGAGCAGAGACACAAAAAGCACAGAAGCACACATTGATCCAGGAATCCTTTCTGTTTCATGGTAATAGCAGATGATCCCCCCTTCTCGCTGCAGCTGGTCACCGAACAGCAAGCAAGCCCATTCAACGGAAAAAAGAAAGAAAAAACAAAACACCTTTTTGCTTGCTAGTTTAAAAGGTGATGTGAAATAGCAGAAACTTTTAAAAGTGCTCTGAGAGCAGGAGTTTGGTGGGCTAAAAATGAGGGATCTGATCTTGCTCTCCTCCTTTTAGAAATGGGGGGAGCAGCTGCTAGACTTCCTCCATTGTTCACTCGCCTTTCTTGGTGCATAAAACTAGCTGCAAATAAGCCCACTTCTAATGTAGCTTTGCTAAGAATCAGTCCTACAACAACAACCCTACTAACCAGTAAAGTGGATGATATGCTGGGACGTTTCTGAAATAGCAAGACACTCTCAGATTAGCCATGACATTCAGTCTCTGGGACCAACTACTCTAGATCTACACCTAATGAAGACACCAAGAACATAATACATAGTATATTAAATTCTTATAGTTTTTCAACCTCTCTACAGGAATCTTGGACTGCCCCTTTAAATTGGTTAATTGAGAAAAAAAACAATCCTGGTTCCATTTTAAGTTAATGTTTTAGGCTGTGATTTTTCTGAGCTTTCAACCGTTGACATTCAAATTATTTTCAGTAAACGAATACTGATTACAATTTTTTTCCTTAAAATCCACACCCCGGGGGAGAACTTTCAGCCATCGCTGTGCCATTGTCCCTCTAATCAAAGGTGTATGCTATCAGAGTGAAAGACCCCTGCAGGGAAGGGAGCTCTTGGGCTCTTTTCTTCACAAGGCCCATATTTGTTAATGTCCCCATGATTTATTAGGAAAGGGACACTGGGTCTGCCTTTGTCATGGAGACCCCTGTGCATGAGCATGCTCACTGGGTGACCTGAGGGCCCAGAGGAGAATGAAGGAAGAAGAAGAAGGGGGAGTGAAGATTTTAGCATAAGCATGGGGACCAATCTGCTAAGATTGCTCTGCCCACCAAGGGGTCTTCTACAGACTTACACTCTACCAAGGGGTCTTTATTTTGGGTTCCTTGCCCTGTTTTTCCTCACAATTACTACACCACCTTTATGTCCTGATCCACTTGTTTCATTCATATGCATCAGATGCTAAGTTTCCAGCTTCAAGCCCCTCTGAACGGTTAAACTAATAAGGGGTGTAGCCCCAGCTACAGACCAGGGAGGCCGCACCAGAATGTTCACTTAGGAGGGTGAGAACGGCTAATTTAAAAGGATTCCTCTCCTGTAAGCAGATTGTGAGAAAACCCTTTCAACGAGGCATGTAGCTCAAGCACAGAGTCCTCCTATATCTCTGAGTGCTGCTGTAAAACCATTAGCTGATTTAGGCATGCAATTATTTCCGTATTTCTGCATATTTTCGATAACATACAACACCAAGGGACTGTTTCTCAAAATAAAGAGCCTAGGGGATTGATGTCGAGGAAGGAGCATCATCAGCAGCATCACTCTGGACTTCCAGTTACAGATGCAAACACCTCGATATCTGCCATGTTTACATTTTCCCGTATTCCATACATGGGGAGGATGTGCCGGTCAAGGCTACTGAGCCTATAGCAGTGAGGCTGAGATGTGGACGATGGGGGATGGGGCTTCACAGTATATTCACCAACGTAAGTCTCTTCATTCCCTTCAGTGGCACAACTGGCAGACACTCAGCTTCGTTAATGATTCCCGTAATGTCGATCGGGCTATGATGGTTAACACTGACAGGAACGGAGTGGGACGGAGGGGAGGGGGGCTTCCAAGGTCGTCAGACGTGTTGAGTGGGTTGCACATAATGAAATGAGTAGACCTTTGCTTCTCTGATGACAGCTTTGTTGTTCACATGTATTACTTGGGTCAAATGTTTTCATGCATCTTTCCACAAGCGTCTCAGTAGTTTGCTCGAATTTCGGGCCGTTCCTCTTGACAGAACCGATGTAACCGGGCCTGGTTTGCTGGCCCACTTTACTCACACACACCCTATCAGCTCTGCTCACATGTTTTCAAAGCTGAGGGTTTTGAGATGGCCACTCCAAAACATCGGATTCAAGTTCCCTCACCTGCAACAGAAGGATGTCATCATGGGATTTCTCTAAAGCTATAAGTGGTGGTCGACTAACAGCCAGTCGGACGTACAGCGTCTGTTTTAGACAACTTTAGCTTCTTCGATCAACTCAAAATGAAAATGTTCACATCAGAAAGATACAAAGCTAGGTTAGCAGATATTACCAGTTACATTAAAGGCACAATTAAGACAAGAAAAAAACACTGTACAGTTATTAGTTGTTACGAATAGCATATTTAAAAATATTAAACAAGTGTGCACCTGAAAAGAATGATTTAAATGTTGTTGTTTTTTTTTTTTTGCAAAACTTGTATGTGTCTTTATACATAAAAACACCAACAGACTATTTATAAGACTGAAAGAACTGCAAAAAACAGCAGGGATGTAAACGCGTATTTAAATTGTTGGGAGCAGTGATGGTTATAAAGTCTAACAGCTGCTGGGAGGAAGGACCTGCGATGCCGCTCCTTTGTGCATTTAGGATGCAGTGGTCTGTTACTAAAGGAGTTCTCCGGCTATGAGACAGGAGGTATATTTTCCACCAAGCTTGCAGTGGTGTGACTTTTTTCTATTACAGATAAGGGAACAAAGGAGGTAAGTAAACTTCACACGGCCTTTTTTCAGACCGTCTGAACTAACCCTTTAAGCTACTTTGTCTCTGATCTGCTGTTCTGCTAAGGGTCATTGTCCATTCGGACAGACGTTTTTTTTGCCCAAAACTTTAACTTCCTGTCTGATGGCCTAAGATGTTACCTTAACATTTTCATGTGATGTTCTTTCCTACTATTCTGTGAAGCGTGCCAGTCCTCCCTGCAGTAAAACAAGCCCACAACATCCTGCTGCAATCTCCGTTCTTCACAGTTAGTATGGTGCTGTCAGGCTAGTTTCATCACACCCTAAGAAATGTCTCCAAAAGCTACAAGCTTGATCCTTGTGTGTCTATGCAAACTTTAATTTTACTTTCAATTTTATTTAACTTTTTGAGCAATGACTTCTTCAGTCATATTTGATTAATTAGTATATGCATTCTGATGAGACTCGTTAGTCAGATTAAAGCCACCGTTTGAAAGTGAGATTAGAACAGGTATTAAACATACTTTTCATTAAGACCAAAATTCTGTGCTATAAATTCTTTTTTTAAACTTGTCTGGGGTAATATTCTAATCTCCAATATCACACTTTTATTAGCTGTCAGTGAAAATTCATCACTATCAAATCAAGGCTTGAAGACAGCAGTCTAATGTGTAAATCAATCTAAATAACGTGTTTCACTTAGTGAATTGAGTTACTGACATAATTTAACTTTCCAACAATATTCTAATTTATTGAAAAGGACATAATTGCCTTGGCTTTCCCAATTTGTTAAAGGGTGCAACGATCTTTTGAATTTAAAGAAAGTAAAAAAAAATCTCTAAAAGTCCCCTCTCATTATTTTGATATTTAACAAATAATAATAATAATAATAATAATAATAATAATAATAATAATAATAATAATAATAATAATAATAATAATGAACATTTAGGCAATCCCAACTGATCTGGATAGAGGATGAGGCTTGCCAGTGCAAAATGGGGCTGAATTAATATGTCAGACAGTGAGAAATAAAACTGGTTAAATATTTTACAGTTTATGTTTATGCCATTAGTAAATCCCGGTAGTTTTTTCGTGTCCTAATCCCCATGGTGTCTATTTCAATGTTTAGCACGGAGCGCCATCTACTGGTCAATGTCAGATAACGCCGCTGCACGGGTTTGGACGCTAGAGGGCAGTGTTGTATCAGGTCGCCAGAAAACTATGACTACTGACCTTATATCATCCTGAGTGGAGCAGCAGCTCATTTTACGGTTCTGTTTCTCGCTGCTGTTTAACACTTCATCGCGCTTTAATGAAAAGCCGTAGATCACCAAACAGTAATGATAATTCCGTTTTCATTTCTGGCTCAGGTAAATAAAACAAACTCTTTAACTATCTTTAAATAGTTAAACAGTTAAACAGCCAATTAGTTTTTATGTTTTTTTTTACTTGAGTAAAAAATTATACAACAGTAAAAAGGTTAACATGCCATTATTATAAAAAGGCTTTGAAAAAAACAACAACAGACATTTTATGTTCCATGTTTCATTTATCCACAACTGCTGAAAAATGTTGCTGTTGTTTGTTTGCATTGTTCCCCTCAAAAAGCGTATGCAGAATTCAGCTTGAATAGATTCTGGGAGCACATTAACCTTTAGAGAAGCTCCTCATGTCAACTGTGAGTTTTCCATTTGTTCTCTTTCCTCTCTGGATCAGTAGCATTTAGTTCTTAGAATAAACCTGCAGCAGGATGAGGATTCAGAGGTATTGGCTCAGCCTCAAGGTGTGAATAATAGTAATAAAGCAGTAAAATATGATGAAACGTATTTTTTATAGAAATTATACTGATGAGACATGAACAGTGTTAAACAGCTGAATTTTAATAACCCCTTCATCCATCAGCTTTATAGCAAAGGTCATCTATGATGCCACTTTGCTAGAGGTAGAGATCTCACCCATAATTACACATGCAACTATTTATAGGTATAACTAGAAAATAGTATTAGAAACTGGATTAGAAACTCTAATGTTGGAGGGGTTTTACCTGGAATAAATGTTGCCTCAATTGCACCTTCATTCCTCCATATCTGTTGCAACACCACCACATTGGTGATGTAGTGGCGATAGCCGGAGATGACAAACTGCTGAATAAAAAAATGACAAAAGCCTTGAGAGGTATCCTGACGTGTTTCACTGGTTCCTCGTGACTGAGTGCTAAGAGACACCAGGTGGGACGTGAAAAGTAGCTGTCTGTGCGGCACAGTATTCATCCGCTGCGAAAGGTTCACATTTTATCAGAACCATGCATATTTGTACTCACTTCCTTTTATTGTGATATTTTGAATAAAATCCAATGCAACAATTTGCCTATTAATGAGAAAAGCAGCCGCATGGCTTGTAGTTTCCTGAGAAAACCTGCAGAGAGCCTCAGCTCATGTAGGAGAATCTGTTGACAGGACGATCTGTTCGTTCAAAAACCTGGCTCACACTGATTAGTGCCAAGATTAAAGCTATTGCCAAATAGTCCCTATGTAGTGGACAAATGAAACTCAAGGATTAGTGTACTCTGCTGAGATAAAACCAAAACTGATCTTTTTGACCTACATGCCAAGAGTGTTATTTAAGGGGACACCAACACTGCTAACCCCGCTAAACAGACCATCCTCAAGACCAAACAAGGTAGAGGCAGGATCATGCTGTGGGATTGTTCAACAGGAGAATTAAAAATGTATTAATACTGCAAGAAAACTTGGAGAAGCTGCAAAGGACTTGAGGCAGGAGCGAACATTCCCCTTCCAGCAAAACAGTGGCCCGATAAAGCCAGAGCTACAACTAAAAGCCTTAAATCAACCCATAAACATGCCCCAATCAACGTCCAGGCCCAAACCCAATTGAGAGTCGGTGGCTTGGAAACTGCTGCTCACAGATGCTCCATCCAATCTGCTTCAGCTTTAATATTGATTTAATATTGAAACATTTAGTTCATCTGAAGATAGTAAAAGTTTGGACACACCTTTGCCAGTTAATGGCTTTTCCTTATTTTTAGCACTCTCAACACCGTAGACGGATAGCGAAGACATTAAAACTATGGAGCAAAAGAATTATGAAGCAAACAAAGAAAAGTGAAATGACTCAAAACATCTTTTATATTTTAGATTCTTCGAAATAGAGCACATTTGTTTAGAACACCACTTTGTTCACTCCTTGGAAATCTCACAATAAGCCCCATTTCTCCTGAAATGGTCTTCCAAGGCTTGGAGAGGTTAGAATAATAGTCAGAAACAGAACAGCTAATATCTAGAATCCTCCACATCTCAGAATCACTAAATTCTCCTCTGCAGTGACACAAGTGTTTAGAAAACATCTTTACTATTAACTGTCTAACATGCAGGATTTAGATCCAAACAATGAGACCTGTGCACAAGCTTTATTCCTTCAAAAAAATACTTTCAGTAGAATCAGCATCGCCTTAAGGTGCCTTGGGAACTTCCTCATTTCCAAAAAACAAAAAGAAAAAAACCTGAGATTCTCCATAAAACTTCAAATTAATTGTATTGAGTAGACGTTATGTCGTTAGAGATGCATGTTGATCAAGCTCCCACACTTTTTATGAATAAACCGCAAGCAAACAAAGTACATGCAAACAGCAAAATTCATCTACCCTGTCATGGACACATTGAAAGTAGATTAAATAAATAACAGTTACATAGTGATTATAAAATGTACATTTTTTAGAAGGGTTTTAGTCATTTTTTAACTGTAAATTTCAATTAATGGGAAAAGTGTTTGGGTATTAATGGAATTATGGCAAATTCTGTTTCACTGTAAAATCTGGAAACCCACAAAGATATTTGCTCAAACTTTCAAGCAATTCTGTTTGGCTCTTGTTTGTTTGTAAAGGTAAATGTTTCACTAAGTTGCGAAAATCATTTGGTTGGTTTCATAAAGCATGAAAATGACAGGGTGGACACGTTGTGAAATGGTCTCATAAATGCAATAAATCTAAAGGAAACTGTATAAAAAAAACATTTTAGAGTCCTCACCACTCTCCTCACGTGCCTCCGACTGGAAGAACGTGAGGAGAGTGGTGAGGACAGCAGAAGGGATCATCGGGGCTCCTCTTCCCTCCATTAAAGACATTTCATCGCAGCGCTGTGTGTCTCGAGCCCGTAACATCATCATGGACCCCTCACACCCCCACCATAGACTATTCTCCCTGCTGCCCTCTGGAAAGAGGTTCCGCAGCATCCGCTGCAGGTCCACTAGGTTCTGCAAAAGCTTTTTCCCTGCTGCCATCAGACTGTTGAACTGCTGAATGGCTGAAGTATAAAAAACGGACTGTGTACCACACTCGACTCGCTGATTTGCACATTTGCACATTGTATCGTATCCTGCAAAATTGCTGCTGCACCTTACCCGGAAACGTACTGCAAAACTGTGTACAATGCAACTGTCTACTTTTAAATCACTGCTGCACCTTACTGCATATTTGTTTACATTTGTTTTACATTGTTTACATTTCAACTGCCTACTGTTCACTGCTGCACTTTATCCGGAAGTCAATTGAAACTTATCCTGTAAGTGACTGCGATTTATCACTGCACTTTATCCTGTACTGTAATTCACTGCAAGGTATCCTGTAGAGTTACTGCAATCTTTCTGAGCTGTGTGAAAACGAAATTTCGTTCTGTATGCACTCTGTGTATACAAAATGACAATAAAGAAAGTCTAAGTCTAAGTCTAAGTTCTCTCCCCATAACGGGTAGAGTGGACCTGTTTTGTCCACTCTACCCGCATGTGGTCACTAAATGCTCAAAATCAGCCATTACTGTGGCCTTGAAAGTCAAACGTTCAGCTGTAAAACAAAAAAACGGTCTCTCACTTTTCTGCAGAGACAAGGCTCAGTCTTGCAGCGGCTGTTCCACATACCTCCTTGCAGATGCTTCAACATGAACAGAGCGCTTGTCCAGAGCTCGTGGTATTAGGCAAAGTACCTGCCAGTCATGGTACCAACAGATGTCCTCTCAGAGACAGTGGAACGTGTTTATGCCAGTGCGGTGCACACTGTGTCCTTCTACTTCCATGATGACACCGGCGTATGCTTCCTGGTCGTAAATAACGACGCGCCACTCTCCGGTGTGCTTTACCCCAATCATTCGTGGTCTGCTAGGGTTATATCTGGTGTCTTTCCACATGCTGATGACTCATCAGGTGAAACAGGAAGCAGGGGCAGTCTAAAACACCTTCCTCGTCTCGGTGTTTCATTTGAAACTCAAACCTGAAGCCAAACTTGAAGGTTTCCATTGAGAGGTAGAAGAAATTTATTTTTTATTGACAATGTAGGTGTGGATAGGGGTTGTGCCTTCTGGGGGGTGATATGGAGCAAGGCGGGCTGGGCTTGTTCACCAGCGGTGTGAGGCACTCCAGTGTGCCGACTGGCCTGCTGGTGTGAACCTCCAAAATGTAAAGAATGGATTTCTTCACTCTTTTCGCATGGGTAATTTCTCAGAATTTTTCCTGAACGCGCCAGACTATCATTTATTGTTGAGGACAGGGCTTCAAAAACGGAGATGCAGTAAATCTGTCTAAGATTAGACCCTGTCTAAGGGTCATGTCCGTTTCCAGGATTGTTGATACCATCCTTCATGATTTTCTTTACTATTCACCAAGATTAACAAACAATCCCCATTGGTGAGCAAGTTAGGAAGCGTTCCCTGCACTCAACGTAGGCACGGCCCTTAACTTTTGGGTCCCACATGGTTGCTTCGGACATTTCCTTGATGTTTGTTGAGGACAGTAACCTTTGGCTCTGATGTTCAGGACTTTCAGCAGCTTCAGGGGAGTTGGGTGGTGCCTCTGACTCTAGCAAAGCACTGACCCTGTTCCTGGGTCTGGCTTTTTTTTTTTTTTTGCCCTCTTCTCTCTCTCATAGACCCCTTATCGACACACTCCTTTTCATACTCTGTCTTTTTAGCATTTGTCGCTCTCTTTCTCAAGGTACCTTCTTCTTCTGTCCGGGATCAGCATCACAACATTCCCAATATCTCCTTGCTATCTCAGCTTCCTTTGATCTCATTCTCTGGGAAATACAATTAAAATGTTCCTCTTATCTAAAAAAAGTCTGTGTTGTCCACTTTATACTACGCATGGCATGTACTATACAAAATCTAATTAATAGACGTGGCCCTTAATTATGCACATGTCCTTCCTGTCATGAGGCATGCCACCTCGTCATAGGAGGCTCACTGACGTGTAGACAATCCCAGGGTGGACATGTTCAGCTAATTTTAGCTTTAAATGAGCACATGATGGACCTTCATATAGCAACATGATTAATTTAGCAAGCTGACGATGCACTTTTGAACAAATATATTTCAGTTTTCTGAACTGTTTTTATATAAACTGGTATTTAATTATGACAGAGTGGGCATGTTAAGCTTGACAAGATCTAACTACACACATATTACGATGAGAATGACAACATATAAGAGTAAATACTCATTTTGGAACCAGACACAGTTTCGGCCTCCGTTGCAGAAAGACAAAGTGCTGGCAGTAATGTCACTGAAGTGTCACCAGAGCCAGTTATAATGACAGGGTGGGCAGGCAGCAGTGTCAGGGACACGTGCTAAATGGTCAATATCGTTATGGAAATAGATGATCAGAATAGCTCCTTTTTATCAAATAGGTTGTTGTGGACAATAAAACCAGGTAAAAAAATAAACAAGCAACAGAGCTCTGTGTGGGTCATGCCACCACGTACATCCAAAAGAACAGCGTATAAAATGAAATAAAACCTATTTTAAGTGACTTATCATTGTACCAATGAGTAAATGTTTGGCCATTTGTAAGTAGACGTCATAGATTCATTGGACGGAGTGATTCAGCAAAAGACAGCAAAGCAGCCCCACCACACTGAAAGATTGGCATTGTCCGCACCGAGGTTGCCCCTTGGGACCCCTGCCATGTCAGCAGGGGTCCCAGCTGTCCACATGACGAAACGTCCCCCCCCCCCCCCGTGGGCCCACAACGCAAGCTGGTACATGCAGGCAGAGGTCAGTATAATCTGTGCGTGCCTAATGACGCCTCTAGAAGGGCTCATTTATTTATTTATTTATTTCTCTTTTTATAAAGCTTTCGAGTGTGGCTGGCTATTACTTCACTCTCCTTTCCAACCAACGACCAGGTTGGGAAGTCGCTGACGAAACGACAAATTGACTTTTGTGGCTAAAACGACACAGGATCGAGAGATGAATGCGCGTTCTCGCGGGTTCTGCACCATTTGCACGCCGGCGCACGCAGCCCCGCGCCTAGTGAAAGCGGGGTTTGCTTAAAGTTTAAAGTGCATTCCAGATCCAGCTGCAAGAGAAGCGCGCGCCCTCTGTTACCGTAACACCTTTTTTTGTTTTCTGGATGAAAACGTAGTTTTAGCAGAAACATAATACTTGTTTTGATTCAATCGTCCACTAAGTTTTACTAAAGTAATGGGCAGCAGCAGAAATAACATGCGAAGCGTAGATGTTTAAAAACAAACAGCAAAGCTAAAGAAAAAAAAAAGAAAAATATCACCCAGATTGGTTACTTAACAAAAGTGAAACCCCAGCTTTTAGCAAATGCCACGCTCAGCAAAAGAAGACCAAGCATTTCAAAACTATAGACATCTGATCTCTTCATTTGACACTTTATGACTCCGGCCTTCATGGAAGTGTGACAAGATGACGGCCATTGACAAAAGGAATCCTTTAAAAAGTCCCGTTTGCTTCTAACACTGACCGGTCGCCGCATACACAAATACAATTATGTGCGGAGTTATGAACCTGAAAAACACTCAGGTTTTCTTTCATGTTTGCTTGAGCAAGAAAGTGTTCAAGGCTGTGAGGCTTTAGAGTAGAGCAGGGTGTTATGGGGGTGTTGAGAGTCTGCAGCTAAACTTGGTGACTCTCCCAAGGCTTTGCCACTCAGGGCAAAGAGCCGTGTTGCACCTGAATAAATTCCTCACTGGATTGTGGATGTTTAAAGCCACACCTCCTTCTGTCATCCATTTAATCCGATTTAATAGCCGGCTAATCGGCAAGGAACAGATCCCCAGTTGGTGGTTTGTCCCAGATGTCGATGTTTAGTAACTTTAGAAATACAGTGACTGAAGATAATGTCAAATTATTACCCTTAATGCTCCTTTAATTTGTTCAAAAGCGCGGAGTCAGGTCCATTCATGGTATTGTTAAAGACGCATACATTTTAAAGGTGTGACTAAACATCCCGACCAATTTGTGTTTCTATAATCGTAAACATTATAAAAACAAGACATTCAATAAACAGAAGTTTGCTTGTTTTCAGCAAGTTACGCCAAATGCGATCACCTTGCGAGGGATTTCTGCTCTGAATTACTGTGGGAAGTTTGATGTTGGGAATTTCCGACGGTCCGTGAAGCCAGCAGCAGCCGCTACCCACCCGCATCGGGGGCAGCCTTCATTCAGCGCGTGTCAGGCTGCGGAGCGGAACAACAGGCTTCCTCCATCCTCTCGGTCCGCTGTGAGTACAACCACCCTCCGCTGCTTTCACGCCGCCGTTCATATCGACGCCGCGTTTTATGCTCGCTTAATTGTCGCCGATGAGGCTCGGCTTGAACTCGCGTTGATTTTTATCCTCAAAGCGGCGTTCGAGACGTGCGCGGAGAGCCTGGTCTTTTGTTCTCTCTTTGTGTATTTTACATTAAAAAAAACAACAACAAATAATAAGAAAGAATTGTATATATTTTAACACGTTGACCGTGAAGCTGTTGTTTATTTATGTGATATTTTTTTCTTTTATTTTTAGAATATTTATACATAATTTTATAGCGATATTGATCCCGTTTCGACGTCTAGTAAAAGCAGAAACACAAATTAAAGGGTTTGGATTTTACGTCTTTATAAATGTGCCCCTCTTCAGGTGCCTTCATATTGACAAATGTTTTTTTTTTGGTTCCTTTCTTTTTTTTTTATTCCCTAGGATGCTGCACAGCAAGTGACAAAGGAAATATTTAAGCCGGGCTGCTCTCTAACAAAGAGCCCTAAAAGTCAACATCAACATGTGACATCATCGTTTTCTTACTGGTAACACAGTTGCAATCACCAGGACAGCTTCTACTGGACAAAACGCTCCTGCAATCCTCAGCTATAAAGAAAAAAGAAGGCGATGCTCTATTGTTATCTATCAAGAACGCATTATCAGAACTGTTAAAGGCTTCCTAGGATGTCCAAGTTCCCAAGACATGCTTCTGGGGCGGCTTCTCTAGCGGGATCAGAAATGTGAGATTAAGCCATGAATATAAACAGAGCGACTGAGTCTGCCTCTGTCCTGTTGGCCGGGCAGCCTTCTCTCCACCTCGCCGCGCTCCAACACCTCCACAGTGTCCATATATGCAGCCCTCGCTGATGGACCTGTTACCACAGACGCCGGGATCCGACTCCAGCCGCGCCATGACCTCGTCCGACCGCGACGAGACGGGGAGCGATCTCTCTGAGTCCATGGAGATCGGGGAGCTCCAGGACCAGTACGTGTCCCCGGAGAACTGCTTCAAGTCCAAAAGTTTGCCCATCCTGAATGGGCCGTGCGAGCAGGCCGGCGTCCCCTCCGCGCAGCCCCGCCGGGTCGGCACGGCCTGCGCCTGCGTGGCCGCGGAGGACAGCCGGCGGGCCCTCCAGCTGAAGACCCCAGAATCCAGCCAGGCGGAGTCGCCCTCCTCGTGGACGGACTTCTCCCCCTCAGTGTCCAGCATGGTGGGGCTGAGCAGCTCCATGCCGGTGGAGGGCCACGGGCCCGCCGGCTTCCGAGGCAGAAAACTCGGTTTCTCCCTCAGCCGGTTCATCCAGATCCCAGTCAGGAAGTGTGTCCGGGTCATCCTGAGCGACTCGCGTTGCTTCCTGTTCTGCATGTGCTACCTGACCTTCATCCAGTCCCTGATGGTGTCGGGCTACCTGAGCAGCGTCATCACCACCATCGAGAAGCGCTACAGCCTGCGCAGCTCCGAGTCGGGCCTGTTGGTCAGCTGCTTCGACATCGGCAGCCTGCTGGTGGTCGTCTTCATCTCTTACTTCGGTGGCAGGGGTCAGAGGCCGCGCTGGCTGGCCGTGGGCGGCGTCGTGATAGCCGTCGGGGCGGCGTTGTTCTCCCTGCCGCATTTCATCTCCCCGCCTTACCAGATCCAGGAGATGAACTCCTCGGCGGGCCACGAGGGCCTCTGCCAAAGCGAGAACGGCAGCAGCCGGCAGCCGGACGCGGCGTCGTGCCCCCGAGACCAGGAGGGCAACGAGCACAGCCTGTACGTGGCGCTGTTCATTTGCGCCCAGATACTCATCGGCATGGGCTCGACGCCGATCTACACGCTGGGACCCACCTACCTGGACGACAACGTGAAGAAAGAGAACGCCTCTTTGTACCTGGGTAAGCTGTGCTGGATGCGGTGGTACAGATTAATGCCACGTGAAATTGTTGCAGCCAAAATAACTCTCGTCCAACCTGTGATCCAGTTTTTTTTTTTTTAGTGGTCGGATGGTTTGTTTTAGGGCTCCTCTGTCTGGAAAGGTCTGGAGTTTAGGTGTTTTCCAGGTCTGGATAAGAGTGGAAAACGTAAAAAGTGTGAAAAGTACAGACTTTTCACACTTTTCAACCTTTTATTTCTTGTCCCATTGTCTACGTGTAGCGTCCATCCTTCCATTTGTCTGAGCGGTCATCCGCCCGTTCCCCCCGGTTCTCCTACCGGACGGCCAACTTTTAAATGGTGACTACCTGTAGAGTCATCTGAAGTAAAACCATAATGAACCTCTCCGAAAGAAGCCAAACACTGACCGTAAACCCTGGAAAACTGAGTTGGGAATTGTTTGGAATTTGGCCATGGAGGAAAAAAAAAAAAAAGAGTGTAGGAACCCTTTAAATGATTCAAATAACTAAATGTTGCTTCGACGATCTCACCGGTCTTAGTCAACGGTACGGACTGTGCCTGTTATGTGACTGGAAGCACGCAGAGCTTCTCGATAACCATGCAGGCTGATTTCATTTCCATCAAAATGGATGAGATTGTTATTTTTTTCATTAGATTTAGAAGGCAGCATATAAACATCTGGTTCACCAGGATGATATAAGCATGCATGCACGCAAACGAAACGTGTTTTTTTTTTTTTTTTTTTTTGCCCTTCTAATCTAATCTGTGTGGCATGCGATCTCTGCACGGCCCTAAGGTGGACACAGTCACTGCTGGCCGGAGATAAACGTCATGAAGAAGAAGGAAAACCGACTTGCTTATGAACAATGGGCCAGTGGTGTCTTCTTAAGGGTGTGTGTGTGTGTGTGTGTGTGCATAGTACTGATGTGATCTTAGCCAAGGTATTTGGTATGCTGGGACTTTACTGGCCTCATTGAATTAAGATTGTTGAGCTGCTCATCACATACCTCTCATAGCTCATGGAGAAGATCCTGACTGCTGAAGTAATCTCACCGTGTGTCTGTCTGGGTTTTTGTTGTGCCGTTTTTGGGACATAGAGAACTCCCACAGCGTGAACAGTGTCGCACCGAAAAAAATAAAATATCATTGTCGTTTTATTTCACTCTAGCCTGAATTATTTCCATCTGTACCGTGTCTGGAAGGAGGATCACTAACCCCTTGAAATTGTCCACATTTTGCCGCCTAGCAACTCGAAACTTCAGCGTATTTCGTTTCGGTTTTATGTGGGCCGACGCAAAGTAGGGCATTTCGCTACTTTGTGTACAAGAGCAACGTTTCTTGTGAAGGAAAATCCGCCCATTGCCCTAAAGACAGCAAACACCTTGAAGCATGGCGTTAGAAGCATCATTCTTTGGGCGGGCGTGGGGGTGCTTCTTCACAGCTAGAAAGAGAAAACTGGTTTGGAGTCGATGGGAAGATGGATTGAACTAAACACAAGGCCATCCTGGAAGGAAACTTGTCAGAGGCACATTAGACTGGGTTCCCCTTCCAACAGCACTGTGACCCTGAACATTCAGTCAGAGATACCAGGGAATGGTCTAGTCCAGTGGTTCTCAACCTTTTTAGGGCCAGTGCCCCCCTAACCATTATCCAGGTTCCTTACCGCCTCTACATCAAATAAGATGTAGGGTACTTGCACTTTGGTTCTATCCGAATACCCTTAGAGAGTAAGGGGTCTTTAGCCAAAGCGGACGTGCGTCAGCGGTCGCCATAAGTGCTGTCCGAATAGTGCAGTCAATAAGGAAGGAGGTAGGAAAAGTTGCTTGTATGCTCCCTCCCACGATGTCCCTTAACATATCCCACAATCCTTTGCGTGATATGACGTAGAAGCACAGCCCCCCTCACAGAAATCAACGAAAATGTCCGGAGAGGAGAGAGCAGTCAGTCATGTGCGTTTCCGTCACATAATGACTTCGGAGTTAAAAGCTGTCCGAAATTGGCATTGCAGTTGAAATCTCCTTTCCTCCCCACGATAGAGTTCTTACTCTTGAACTCATGAAAGGTCAATGAACGGGAGCTAGAAGCTATTATTAAAGGTATTCGGATGTGGCCTTATTATTATTGTTATTATTATTATTATTATTATTATTATTATTACAACACGGTACTGACCAGGATGTATTTTTCAGCGTAATGGTGGACGCCTGGTGGCGCAGGTAATGGTGATGGTGGGGGGAGCATCTCTGGATGCATTCCCGCAGCAGAGCCCTGCGTAGTGCAGCTCGAGGGCGGGTGTTCGTCAAGCTAATAACATCTAGCGTTATGTTGTTCAGGAGGTTTATTGCTGCGCTGATGCATCTTCAAGAGCTTTACGGACTTTTCTGTGTTGCTCTCAAACATCCGTGACGTACAAAGTTTCAACTGGTATCGTTGTGCGTCTTCGGCGTAAACTTTACCTTCAGTGAAACGCCCACCAAAAGGATTGCAACGCCCCCCTTTTGTAAATATTGACCTCTAAACGCCCCCGTTGAAAAACCCTAGTTTAGTCCAAAGCATACCTGTGCTGTTCTGGCCTAGTCAAAGCCCAGACCTAAATCCTATTAATGATTACCGATGCCCTCCACCCGATAACTCCCATTTTCTGAAGGCATTGAGGTTGTAACCTGACAGAAAGCGAAATGTTTCATGTTTTATTGATTGCTTATGGAAGGCACAGCATTATTACATCATTTGTCATGCAAAATGTAAAAAAAGGGGAAGAATCACCTAAAATGCTGCTGAAGGTAAGTGGTAACGGACTTTATGCAAACACAGCCGTTTCATTCTGCCGTCTGCCACTCGTTTTGGGATTGTGAATAATTCTAGTGAACTCTGGTGAACACAGTGCATCAAAACGTTTGTAGACACATTGACCAGTGTTAGGACTGGTCCCTCACTGAAGCGTCGCACGGCCCGCGGAGCGCATACGCCCGCCTGCCTTTGAGACTCAGTATCGATTGGACCCATGCGTCACGGGGGAGCCAGTGCAGCATAGATTTTGAAACGGACACTTAGAAACAAGGAGAAAAGATCCTCAGACACATTCTTTTCCTGCTTTCATCTGAGTAAAGGTGCTCCAGAGTCAATGCATCAGCGTCTCCACATATACCCTCGCTCAGACTTTCCTCCAAAGCCGCACTTACTGCCATGACCTTGGCGGCTGTGGCAGAGGACTCGCAGAGGGATCATCCGCTTCCTTCCAGTAAAGCAGTGTTTGGGGAAAACAGGAGATTTGTTCTCACATGGCAGAGGAGAGAGAGCAGATAGGTGAAGAAGAAATGTCCTTGGTTTGTGTTGCAGACTCTCAGATAACCATGGTAACAAGACGTCAGACGTGCCATTTGCTCTCTGGTTATTTTTACCCTTTTTGAGTGGTATTTTGAATCTGTCCTGGCTTGAATGGCACTTAATCTGGTGTTTTATGTATGTTTCTGTTCAGTCAAAAATTCGCAAACCCATTTCCACAGTTCCCCAAATTCATTATTTCCAGACCCATAGGTAGAGGAGATTTCCCCCCCTCATACCTCATGAACGTAAAGCCCACCTCCGTCTGCAGCGGCCCGGAGGGGAGGAGCTGATCGCTTTTCTAGTACAATGCAGTTTACAGTGAGGAGGTGCTTCTGGTGTCCCTGCAGAGACACAGGGCCCCCATGACCCCCCCCCCCCCCCCGCTACTATAGCAATACAGTGGCTGAAGAAACTATTCAATATTTCTTGGAATCCATCACATTTTGTTATATTAATGCTATACGGCAATTCATTTTGTTCAGTGGAAGGAACAGGGTGCAAGGTTTTCCAAGTTTCCACGAAGGAAAATCTGAAAAGTGTGGCGTGCCTTTGTATTCAGCCCCTGTTTTACACGTATTACTCAGATACGTGCAAATCAAATCCTGTGCAACCAAGTCCGCCTGTGGGTAATTCGATCTCAGTATTAAATACTCCAGACAGAGCTGGGCTATAAAAAACACAACCTAAGCCTTAGGGATCGCATCGCAGGGAGCCTAACAAATATGGAAGGAGGCTGTCCTGGTCAGATGAGGCTAAATAAAAAATAATTTTGACCTGCATGCAGATCACTACGTTCGAGTGACAGAAACTATCACTGCCTATCATCCTGAGCATGGCATCCCCACAGTGGAACATGGTGGCGGCAGCATCATGGTGCAGGCATGCTTTTTTTTTATATATATATAGCGGGGTCAGCGAAGCAGGTCAGAGGTGGTGGGAAATCTGATCAAGCTGAATACTGGCCAAGAAAACCTCTTAGAGGTGGAGGTTCACCTTCCAGGAGGACAATGACTCCAAAAATACAGCCAGAGCTACGATGGAATGGCGGACGCCAAAATTCCTGAGATTATTACTTGTAAACCATGTTAAACCAAACATTATTTCCCTCCTACTTGACAATCATTGTTTTATTTGCGTTTGTGTATCGCATAAAATCCCACTATCGTAATCTGGATTCTGGGCGTGTCCATGTGTTGCTGTTCCAGCTTGTTCTTCCTTTCTCGTCTGCACGAACCACACGACGGCTCCTCGACTTCGCTGATCAATAAACATTTTTCTCGATGTCCGGTCGCTGATTTATTCCAGCCTCCAGACCCGAGGTCATAAGAGGAGGTTGAAATTTCCAACCGAATGATGCAGACAAGCTGTTCTTGGTACTGGATGGCTTTAGTGGTCGGTTCTGTGTGATTGTCGCCTTTTGTGCTCGCACGAACATTCAGATGAGGTGTCCCAGCGTGCATCCGTGGTATGCTCAAACTTTGGTCTCGCTGTTCTTTTTGTAACCTTTCCGCGCCTGGACCTTTTAGTCTCTGCATGCAGGGCTGCACATCCTTCTGCAGGGTGAGGTTTAATGGATCCCTATTGGTTGCCTCGGCATTAAGAAGCATGCAGTGCAGAAAACCAAGATGCAAGCGTGTGTGATCGGTGCTTCCTGCATTATTAATGTCGATTAGCCACTCACGAAGGGCCGCCGGTGCAGCCAGTGTTTAACACAGCATGCTTGTTGAAGCTGTAAGGAAGGAATTAACAAAAATTTTCAGGACAGGTTTAACGTCCACCCAGAGCTTCTGAGGAGCAGTCCTGTCCGCACTCAGACGTTGCTCACATGGACACAAGGGGAGGGAGGGGATGCTTTATGTGGACATATTTAGAAAGAACATTTGCTCTCGGTATGTTCCCCTGAAGTGTGTGCTCCCGCATGTTGCCACTGGAGTGCTACTTTATAGTTAAACCTCCGGGTTTGTCGTCGCCCTGGAGTGAGTCAAACTCGTCAGATTCTGTGTGCTGTCCTGTGCAGAAAATGCAAAACCCCCCCTCCCCCCTACCCCTCTCTCTACTGCCGCCCTCTTTGTCCCATCCAGATGAAAGGTTGTGTTCCGGTCTCGGATCTAAGGTATGGGCCCCATCAAAAATCTGGCACGCTTCTAGACGGCAGGCCGCTCCTGTTTCATCACTGTCCCTTTTGGCTTCTCCTCACAGGCGGCTTGGATATCAGCGCTCGCCTTTTCCCAGAGCTCGGTCAGGGTTACTCAGCAGCATGCGACCTTTTATAGGCGCTCTCTGGCCACTACTGTACGATTACTATGACTCCCTACGTGAACCGCTGACCTCTGCGTGGCTGATCCTGCGCCACCAGTGACAGCATGTGCTTTTAAAACGTGGAGGA
Source organism: Fundulus diaphanus (assembly GCA_037039145.1). NCBI lineage: Eukaryota > Metazoa > Chordata > Actinopteri > Cyprinodontiformes > Fundulidae > Fundulus > Fundulus diaphanus. Next base: position 23,801,382 of record CM073137.1, on the reverse strand, counting down.
GGAGGAGAGAAAGATCAGGTTGTGTTCAGTTCTAGAGGCAGGGGAGCTCAACCGCAACAAGTGTTCATTAGTTTCATTTGTTTTTTTGTCCGGTAGCTTAGTTGTTGGGACCGTATGGGACGGTTCTTTAGGAAAGCTTCTGTATTCAGGTCGACAGGAAAAAATCTAAGGCCGTTAGTTTCTGGTCCCCATTTGTGTAAAAGATTCTGGCTTCTGATGTCTCAGCATATATTTGAAGTGGTTAAAGACTAAGCTTTGCGTTTTACATTGTTGTGTTGATATAGTCCAAGTGTTGTTTTTATTTTTAAATGAACACCCCTAAGGTTGGCTGTTTATTAAAAATCACTTGTTGAACGTTTCTGAAGATATCCAGAAACTCTTTTTAATCGAAGCATTTTTAGGTAATTTATGGTCACTGCTTTCTGCTGATTTCAGTATAAATTGAGGAACATAAATGAACCCATAATTACATTTCATCACCTCCCTAAAATAATGGCCTAAGTCATTTTATCAGGTTTTTCAGAAAACAAACAAAAGTATACCACAATAAATTAAGTTAATTTAGGCAAATAAATCATTTTGAGCAAAAAATGACCCAGGCCATTATTTTAGGAAGGTGACGGTTATATATATTTTTTTACCTACATGCATGATCTTGAGATCATCTTGCTACCTGCTGAAAGTGGCTTTCTCTGTTGACCTAGGCTTCCTTTTGCCTTAAGTAACTGTTGTTCATAATTAAAATGGATATTGAGGGAAAATATAGCAGAGTCCTAATTATTCCTAATTTCTTTTTATGACGTACAATTTTTCAAACTTAATGTTTGTTAAAAATATACCACAAGAAGATAAACACGACTGTTGATTGGTCATTCTAAAAAAAAAAAACAAGCCACCCATGAATGCTTTTATCTCTGCATGCTAAAGAGACTTCCAGTCCTTTAACCTCATTGTGCTCATTTGCCTCCGGAGCGCAAACACAACCTCCCTCCTCTGTTGCGTCCAGCCAAGAATTGAATGTCTGTCTTTAATTACTGCTTGTTTATCTCTTGCTGTGGGATCGGCGTGTTCTGTGATGAGTATCAGCACTGCTGCCGCCGCTATCATGTGCTGACAGAGCTGCTCCGGCTTTACACGGATCTGACCCGTGCCGGCTCTGGCTGTCCAACACGCTGAAGAGAATCAACTTGGACATCTTTCCATTTGGCTTTAGGTTCTCTTCCCATCTACTTGTGCTTCTTATCAGCCCGTTTTTAGTCTCTCCTCAATGCCGATGCGGCCTTCAGGCTGTCGGTAGGAGTGCTATTTTTGCTGTAAAATGTGTGTGTGGGGGGGGGAGGAATCTTCCTCCGGTCCAGTGTTCGCTCCGCCGAGGAGCAGTCTGGCCACTGTTCTCCTTGACCTCAGCGCTGCTCAGATGACCTGCGAGTCGGGGAGAACCGCCGGCGAGAGACGTGTTTTTGCATTTCATGGAAAAACGTCAAAGGATTTGGGTGAAAAAGAAGACAATGTTATTGAGGATGTAGTTAGAACTCATTGTCCTCCTGCAGGGGTCAAACAAATCGACACGTTCAGTATAATTTGTAATCGTCACCTCACATAGATGTCGGGCTCCTGTGTCCCTGAGCGTTTCTTGCCCGCTTCCAGCGCATTGCACGCCGCGCCGAGCTTCCTAACGCGACAGAGACGGATGCCTGCACACATTTAGTTTCGACCTAACCCTGGGGGATCATTGCTTTGCCCTTGCATGCACACATTCACATGCATAGAAGCTGGGGGGGATGAGGCATTATGAGTCAAAATGTAAATGCAGCCTAAGAAGGGCTTGGGAAGGGGTTGGCTCGGTTTAAGTAAGTTCAGGATTATGTAACCTGCATCGTTAAGGGTTTTAACTTTGACTTTTCAGTTGGTTTCGTATTTGGGCAAAAGCAGGAAGTGAGTGGGGCATAAATGGATTCTTCAGCTATTGTATGCTGCACTTATTTTCTTGTTGTACATTTATAGAGTTGTTCTACCCCAGTAGCCGTGGTTGTGAATGAGGGTTATAAAAAGAACAGCCTGGTTCCTGTTCGGGGGAACGGCGCGTGCACCTGCAATTTGGTTGGGTTTTAAACTGCGGGAGCTGTTTTCGGTTTCTAGATGTGCTCGGTGCTTCCTTGTACACTTCTGGTTTTCCTGCAAATACGCCGTACTGCTCAGACACCTGTGCCTGCGCAGACACGTCGGATGAGGCGTGAGCCATCAACTGCAGTTTCATTCTTACATTTGACAAGAACGCTTGTCCTTCCAGGTGTGCGGGATCCCTAAGCTGCAGAGCAACCCACACAATTACCTTTTTTTTGGTCTGGTGTTTTTTCCAATGGATGCACAAGTAAAATGTCTGCGTTTACGGTAACCGGACGCAACGTTTTCCAGTAGATTGTCATGTTTTAGGAAGGTTTCCAGCTCAATTCCCAGCTTGTGTTTTCTTGGTTCAGACGCTGATCAACACATTGCTTGCATTTGTGTTTGACGTTTTGTAATTGGTCAACGTGTAACCTTTTGGCTGCTCCCTTATTCAGGGGGTCGACACAGCAAGTCAATGCAACTTTCACACAGACTTTGCAGAGATTTTGCACCGGATACCCTTTCCTGACACAAATGGGATTCAAACCCTCGACTCAGAGCGCAGACTTGGCCAGCGATATCGCTGAAAGACTTTTTGTAATTGGTCAATGATATATAGAAATACAAAGACATGATATAAAGTTAATTTTACTAATGAAATGGTGACACTGCATGAGTTTCTCCTTCTGTGAGCAAATAAATTCAAACATGAAATGCTGCCTGATCCTATTCGAAAACAAAAACTTTCTCTTTGGCATGGTCCTCCAAAGAGGTCTCTAAAGAGGTGTTAAAAACATTTTCAGTAAGAAGTTATCTTGGTGTAAAAACTTTGACTTCATTCAGAAAACCCCGCCTGCCTCATGTAGGAATGTAGCAGCACATGCCAAGATTCAGTGCATACTGCGACTTCTGGGTCACAGTTCGGTGAGGGTATGGTTTACAGCAAATGGAAACCACTTTATATACCAAAAGCTGGGGTTCTTTTCTCCTCTTTATAACAGAAATTCAATTTGAACTACAATATAAAGACTTATAAGAACAATATTCAAGGTATTTTCTTCCAGCCTTCCCACCGTACGCAGAATCACGGTTTCTATGTGCCTCGGTTTTAAAGTCACAATTCAGTACATTATAATCAAGAGAAGCAAACAAAAATGTGTCTTTATTCTTCTTTTTACTTCATCAACGGTGAGCAAATAATGTTACAATTTTCTGACAATTTGATTTTTCGGGCAGGCCAATTATATCATTGAAATGCAGAATACGTGAGCCATGGCACTTGAAATATAATATCCTACCAAACGCCTTATTTTGAATATGAACGCGCACACACTGATGTTGCAGTAATAAATGTGATTAGCTATATAGTACAGCTCTACTTTAGATAATAGTTTAATCTGCTTGTCTTTCGTGGTGGTGCAAAAATAATAAAAAGCTCCAACAACCTAAAAGCATGTTTTAAACGCCTCTCAACTGTGACTAGCGCATTGGTCGTCTCACTGCATGTAGCCAGGAGTGACATCTATACTCGGCCTGTTCGGGATGAAAGCATAATCTGTGTGAATTCTGAGCCATGTCTCACCAAAATTTCATTATGGTTACATAATGCCAATAAATACAGATTCTTGAAGAAGATGATGCACTCAGGCTCTAGCTGATGAAATACAGGCTCCATACAACATATGGAGAGAACAAAAAACCTTTTTGCTCAAGATGCGTAAATAGTTTATAAGAACAAGTCATTTTTTTGAAGTTCACCATAATTCCAGAAAATAATTTTAAAGTTAGATGTTTTTTGAACATCAGTGAAGGCCATGTAACAGCTGTAAGTTACATGATTACTAAGTCCTTAAGCTGCGCTTGAATGCACCATGTTTCCAACAAACCAAATTAGATTTCACTGCCTATCAAACGTGTTTTTTCTGGTATACTTGGACTTATAAAGTCGATGTTGGTAAAAGCACTGCAACCTTGGTTAATAATTTTCATTATTTTATTATTTTCACAACTAATCTTTTTATTTAATATACATCTGTGTTTTACCATAAAAGGCCGTTATAATATAGAAGAGAAGGAGCATGCAGTGGTCACACAGTTTGGATGGTGCACATTTATCCAACATTTAGTTGGATTAAAAGTTATATAATTTTTTTAAACATGCCGATGAAGGAGCAAAGATGCTAACATTCAGCAAAGATTTGTGACTCTGTGAATAAAGCTTTTCTCCAGATAAACAAGGCGTGTGCGTTGTTAGTGAGGAGAAACTCATGCTTCTAGGCCGCTTTAATGTGCAAATGATCTAATCTGACAACCAGACTAGTTTGACACTAACAGAACTGTCTGATTTTATATAATGTTTAGAAGAAAATAGTCATAACTTTTAATAGTTGCTGGCAGCACATATGTTGTACCCTGATAACAAACGCTTATCTATTCATTTGTACTTTTAAAATCACCCTATTTCCTTACTGTTGCTGAAGTAAAATACTCCAGAGACAATTTTAAAGCACACCCTGAGAGAACCCTGGGAACACTCATATGATTGGCTCAGGAACCAGGAAGTAAACACGGGCCACACTCTGAACCGAAGTAGTTCTTGACCATACCTCTATGATTGAAAGGAGAATAACTTGACTAGGACATTGTTGATGGAGAGGACCGATTGTTTTATAGGGATTGTTACGTCCATCCCATGTGATGATTTTGGTTAATTTTGCAGTAAATTTATTACTTATTGCTCCATTAATGGCAATCCAAAACCTCTGAGATTACCGGGTGTTGGACTCTAGCTGTTCCTCGTTCATCCCCCCCCCAGCCCCCCACAAGAAGTAGCAGAAGTAGAATAGTGTTATGATGGCAAAGTTCTGGCTGAAGCTGAAAGGGCACAGCTTCCGCACCAAGAACCAGATTGCTGAGTCTGAAAAGCTGCAGGTGCAGGTTTGTGGCAGACTAAAACCCAAGCTGCTCCAATGGATTCACACTTGCAGCCCACCAAGAATAATGCGGCTCTACCCCCGGCCCATGTCTCATTCATGCCCACTCATCAGCTGAATGCTTATCTGCCACCCTCTCCAGTGCTGGAACATTAAATATGCACAGAAAACTCCAAAGAATGGAGGCAGACTCTCCGGGTTTCAGCGCAGCAGGGAATAAAGGAAACGCAAAGCTGTCTTCAAACATCCTTCACGCTAAGTTATGACCAGAAGTTGTTCTTCCTTAATATACACCTCAGTTATCTTGAGACAAGAACTTTAAAACTTTTTGTATCTTTTAATCACAAAAATCTGATGAGTAATCCCGACTTGGACTCACACTTGTCTGCTCTGAGAGGAGAGGGAGGAAAAAAGAGCTCCACGGTGGATTCTCAGTCTCTACCTGTGGCCCTGCCTGCTCCTTAAGTCTAAGCTTTACTTGCATATAGATATGCAAGTAAAGCTTCTTTTTTTCACTGCAAAACTGTCTTACATGGTTCAACCATAAGCATATTTTGCACAAAACGGGTGTTTGTTCAACAGAAAGTTGGATTAGCTGGAAATCCACTAAAGATGTTGGATTAGACAAATTAAATAAAGGGATTTACTAAATGTGGCAGTGAGTGAAAGGCTTCTAAGAGCTATAAGGACGTGCAGCAATTTGAGGCAGTGGCGGCACAAAGGAATAAACACAATTCTTCTATGCTCTAGCCTTGAAAGGCACTCCAGTGTTGAGGCATAAGGGAAATACGGAGCCTTATTGGGCTTTCAGGGATGGTAAAAGTTGAATTAAATTCACAGTTATAAAGCATTTTCAAACGTTGCAAAGGAACTTAATCTTTTTGTGTGTTTGCTTTACAACGTTCCTTCATAAAGCAACACTAGCTCCAAGGGTGAGGGTAGTAATTATCATTGGACGTGCCAGTCTCAACCGTATATGCAACAAACGATGCAGTAGCTGGGTAGATTCCAAAGCAAATGAATAAATATTTGTGTGCATCTTAAAATGTAGGTAAATGGGCCAGATATTTGTATATAAATTAATAAAAGAAGATCCCACCTTAGGGAGGTTTTGTACCTGCTTTTTAACAACCAATGATCTATTGTAATAATATATATTCATAGTCTGCTGTAAAGAACTATGGTTATGCAGCTACTGTTATTTTGGGTTTTAACAAGGGCCATAATTACTCATGAATGAGTTAGCTGTTCTGTATAGGTTCCCAACCACTACATGTAGAAATGTTTTATATATGATTGGAAATGTATTTAATGAAAACAAGGAAGTTGATGACCATGGATTGTGACAACCAGTAAAATACTGCTAAATGTATTCTAGATATATTATAAATCCAATATTATAAATCCAATATGGTCTAATAGTGGACCGCTCAACGGCAGCGCGCACACTTCCCGGAGAACAACAATCACACCTTTTTCTGGGGGAAGCCCTGACAATGTAGGATTTTATTTCAAGTAAATGTTATTTTTTGCAAAGAATATTTATTACAGTATCACAGGTAAAACAAGCCAACAGTAATATTGGTAAAACATGCTAACAGTGACATGGGTAAAATAAGTTAGCTGGTAAATTAAACGGACCGTCCGCTGCTCGTTGGCTAAGAAGTCTACACATGGCTTAAGAGCATCTAAAAAGCTTGATATGCAAAAGAAAAAGATAAGTCGGTGCACATTTATCACCAACAATAATCCAAAATCTAAGTTAAAGGCAGTTGTTCTAAAGACTCAGTCCAACAACTCTGTTTCCAGAGTATTTACTGAACTGAATTTACCATGGGGGTTTGCTCGTTTGACACACAGATATTCAGAGGCCCAGTCCCATGTTTTCATGCAGCACAGCAGAGCGGGCAGCTGAGCTCTGACCTGATATGCACCAGAGCACTGACTGGGTTTTCTTCCATCTCTACGTTCCCAGTTGATTTGGAGTCTTTGCCTCGGTTCACGCCCTCACAGCCGTTGGCTCCTTAAGTAAATTCTGGCTGATCAGATTTCTGGCAGCAGCAGATTTGCCATCTTCTGCTGTCAGGGCAGTTCCAGAAAGCCTCGTAACAGCAAAAGAATCAGAGAAAATGTTGATTTGGTTCTTGATGTATGACCTTTCTAATGCACAGTGGAGGAAAACTAGAGGTGGAAGGGTACCCTTCCACGCTACGCCCTTTTCTTTGTGGAGCAGCTGATTCAATGGTTTAAACAGTTAATATTCACCGTGATCAGCATATTGTTCCTCTTGGATCTGAAACCAGTAAAGAAGGAAAAGTGCTTTGCTTGTGGTGTTGCTGCTGCTTCACTGGCTGTTACCTCGAGCTTTATTCTGCAACTGGGGAGAGGCTAAAAATAGACAGAACCCCTTCGTTCACTCCTTTTTTTTCTTTTCCTAAATATTTGATTTAACAAAGTGTGTGTGGGGAACCCCTGCATGGAGAGTATCTTAGTCTGCATGAAAGATTAATGCAATGTACTGTGTGGATTTTTTTTATGCACTATGACTAAGATTTTAACTGCTTTTAACTGCTTTGATTTTTTTTATGCAAACATCCTGTTCAACCACATCAAAAGGTGCATGTTTTCATAAGTCCGCTTTTAAAATATTTATTGTAGTTTCAGTCAATCATCTGCTAATAATGGTTGAAGAAAACTCCCTGTTTTCCTTGTGGTGCACGATGTTCCTGTAGTGGGACCACCCCTTTAGTTTCAGAGCTAAGAAAAAAACGTGGGATTTGTCCATTCATTTTCCATCCAGACAGCACACTGCTTGTACATATCGTGCACTTTTTGTGTCTAGATATCCAGTCGAGCTGAATTCACCGAGCCTGTTGGGACATCGTTTTGCTTGACTTAAAAGAAACAATTTTTTTTCCTTCATCTCGTATTCTGCCTCTTAATTTCCACATGGTTCACTTCCCTTCCCTCCCTATGAGCATAGATGCTTTTACCCGTTATCCAGCACAGAAACCTCACAGCTAATTTAAGGAAGACCCGTTTTCTTGTTTGCAATGCGGCATTCTCGCTGTCTGCTGGGGCGTAATCTGAACCATGTTAATGTTTTTTTTTTATTTTATTTTTTTTTTGTCGTTGTACCTTTTGCTGTCTGTGTGCGTGAGAGGCCACGGTCCCGATGCTTGCCCTCTCTCCCCTAAATGGTAAGGTTAGGACTTGTAAGAAGACACTGCTATGTCAGCATTTTGACATGACAATGCCGTCTTTCATTTTCCTCTTGTCTCATGTGCGAGGAAGGGTGAGGGGAGGTCACATGGCCGCGGTTATAGGCCCACAACATAGGGATACACCAAGGACTCCTGCGCTCCTTTCTAGCACCAGTAGCCGCATGGATCATCTATCACACAGCTGTCACCTGCGGCTACACTCTGCAAAGCGCCTCGGGCTTTTGGGTTGAATCCTCCAGTGCAGCAAATCAGAGTCCTAAAGTTTGTGCTGCCACGTCTCATATAGGTGATGTTACTGCAGAAAAGCTCATTCAGGTTTTTGCCTCTGTCACAGAGCTGCTGTGAAAAGGGATTGATACCCTAAAGAGGAGTGAACAGACAATGCATAACGCTGCTTATTGTGCGTCACAGTTTCATGGCTCACGTGTAACTCTTTGGAGATAATGTGATTACATCTTTCTTTCTTTTTTTTTTTTTATTAATTAGACAGCTCCCTCATAATACCCTGAAGATAAGGCTGGGGTCTCTGCATTGCTGTTTGCCTTCCACAAGGCTTGCTTAATCCTTGTGGGCTAATGAGCAGGTGGAGCGGCGCGTCATTCATTAAAACAAAGGCTGCGACCAAAGAGAGAGGAGGAATCAGAGCCAGCATCCAGCCTCTGCAGCACATATTGAAGGCTGGCAACAGGAGAGGTGTTTAGAAATTAAAATAAGCTAGACTGAAGTGCTTTTACCACCACAGTGCCTACAAAATTGTTTTTTTCCTTTTGAGCTTTTTTTGCATTTTGTCACAATTCAACCACAAACCTCTATGGACTGTATGTATTTCATCATTGCGAAATTTTTCAATACATACAAATCTGGCAAATGTGGTGAGTAGTTGTATCAAACCCCCTTCACTTTGATGCCACGAAATAAAATCCCATTCAGCAACCTGCCTTCAGAAGTCACTTTATCAGCAAACAATTAATCTTAGCCCGGTTCGGGCAAGGAGGACATTAATCATGGGAGCAGGATGAGGTGCAGAGAATCAAAGCTCAATGGGGAGTCTCTAAAAAATATGACTATTAGTCATTGACCGTATAAATCGGGCCTCCATTGAAACAATTGTTGAAATCAATCAGAAGTCCCTTTTTCGTGTTAGTAGTGGGTGTAGTTGCCATAGAGTAGATAAAGCTAACATGTGAAATATGGTGCACTGCTCATTTAAGATCAAAGCGAAACCTTTTAACCAACATGGCGATCGCTATGCGTGGTGCAATACCAGCTCTGCACATCACCCTGAACGCACCGCCCCCACAGTGAAACATGGTGCGGGCAGAGATCACAAGAAGATGGATGGAGCCAAATACAGGGTGATCCTGGGGGGTGGGGCAAATTGTTAGACTCCAAACATGGAGCCAGGGCTGCGATGGAATGATTTGGATCAAAGCGTTTTCATTTCGTTGGATTTGGCCACACAAAGTGAATCCAACAAAGAATCCGTGGCCAGATTCAAAAATTGCCATTCAGACGCTTTCCATCCAACCTGACTGAGCTGGGTATCATTTTTCATCCACTCCACGATATTGTGCTCTTTGCGTTGTTACATCGCGTATAAAATAAAAATGTTGGTATATTTTTGTCTTTTATCATTCATCTTAGCACTGGAGAGCTGCTTTGTTAGGTGGGCTTTACCATCAGGTTACCTGCTTTCATTTTAAACTCTGGGTTGAGTAGTGAGAAGCACAGAAGGTCAGCAGAGGGTGACTCCATTTAGTTCTAATGCAGGTTCAAATTCAATCATTTCAGCCACAGATCCTACGGTAACAGCTTAGCAACCAGTAACAAAAGAACAGTGGCTCCTGTACTGCGAAGACAGTCATACCAGTTTTCAGCTTGTTCTTTTCTTTATCTTTTTTTTTTTTTTTTTACTCCCGCTCTTGCTGTCATTCATTCAGACGAGCTCAGAGTGAGTCAGTGGCGCTCATGGCAGCAGAGCTCTTCCAGAGAGCGTAGGAGGTGAAGCCGAGACATCAGAGCAGCGCTGGTCCCTGAAGGTTGGATATAAGAGGGATGCTGCTGAGCAAGCTTTATCACTCCGTTACACAGCAGGATCAGTCACCACAGACTGCAGCTCTGCCGCCGTTTCATCATGTTAACCCTTTTCTGATGTTCCTCACATCATGTTCTCTTTTTTTTATTAGCTTTTCTCACTTCATGGACTAATATACTAGTCATCTGCCTGACTAATATATTAGTCCATCACAGTGGAAAACAGGCTTAGCGATGCACTGTAGCACCCTGTAGGCATGTCCCTCTTTTAGGGTTGTCACAATACCAAAACTCGGTACCGATAGGCTGTGAAGAAAAGGGCTCAATACCATTTTTGGAAGGAACAGGGTTCTTTCTGGTTAAGAGCAAATAATATGATTAAAAACAAAGTACTTTCTTATGGCAAACGTAACGGACAATTCAGCCTTTTAGAGAAAATCATTGAAGTGTCACATCCTTGTTTGGCAAAATGGTAGACAAGATAACACTTAGTATAAGAGTTAATATCCTTTATGGAAGTATGCACCTTTTATTCAGTCGAGTGCTTATTTTATTATAATTGTCTATCTTTGGAGTGCCACAACGTGCTTCCGTTGGCCTGTAAATCTACTGTTGATTAGCATCAATTTTATTACTGAGGCACAAATGGATCCTTCTATACTGAAATAAAATACACTGCCTGGCCAAAAAAAAAAAGTCGGCACCAAAAAACACTAATATTGCGTTGGACCGCCGTTAGCTTTGATTACGGCACGCAATCGCTGTGGCATTGCTTCGATAATCTTCTGCTATGTCACAAGATTTATTTCCACCCAGTGTTGCATTCATTCTGCACCAAGATCTTGCATTGATGATGGTAGAGTCTGACCGCTGCTCAAAATCTTCTCCGGCACATCCCAAAAATTCTCAATGGGGTTAAGGTCTGGACTCTGTGGTGGCTGAACCTAGACCTGACCAACTGCAGCAACTTCAGATCACAGCACTGCCCCCACAGGCTTGTAGACACTAGGCATGATGGGTGCATCACTTCACACCCTGATGTGCCATCACTCTGGAACAGGGTAAATCTAGATTCATCAGACAATATGACCTTCCTCCATTGCTCCATAGTCCAATCTTTATGCTCCCTAGCAAATTGAAGCCTTTGTTCCCAGTTAGCCTCACTGATTAGTGGTTTTCTTAAGGCTACACAGCTGTTCAGTCCCAATCCCTTGAGTTCCCTTTGCATTGTGCGTGTGGAAATGCTCTTACTTTCAGGATTAAATATAGCCTACTATTGTTTTTCTTCAATTTTGATTTCGCCAAACGTTTAAGTGATCGCCGATCACAATCATTCAGGATTTTTTTCCAGACACATTTTTTCTTGAAAGACGATGGGTCCCCACTATCCTTCCAGCTTTTAATAATGTGTTGGACAGTTCTTAATCCAATTTTGGTCGTTTCTCTGCTTGATGCATACCAATGATTTGACCCTTCTGAAACAGACTGACATCTTTTCCACGACCACGGGATGATGACATGGTTGTTTAAGAAATGAGGAAAAAATGAACTTAGATCTTAAATAAAAGTCCGCAAAAGATTTTATCAAGGTTTTCAACCATCCCATTCCTCTCACCGATGATCGCCATGGAGACATGTCCCACAGATTGACAGACTAATTGTGCCAATGTGTGAAGCAATTACTTTAATTGCTGTAAATGGTCAATTACACTTGTGCGTAATGCTGCGCGGTGGATGCTTTGGCGTTATTGGAAGGAGCTTTAGGAGGAAACGTGGTTTCAGCTAGCAAAGATTTCCTGACCAATGATGATGACTGGCCAATACGCTGGTCCCGCATCCTCAGAGGAATTTCAACACAGAGCGCGGCTCCATGAGGCTTTCCTCCGACCTAAAACTGCTAAAGTTCTGATTTTCACATTTAATAAACTGCTCTCTGGGAAATCTTTTTTCACAGTTTCTGTGCTGATCAGCTGACTTAGCATTGACCATTTATGGTTGAATGTGGGCGTGTAGCGGGCAGAACATGAAGCAGTAGCAGCTACGCAAAGGTTCAGGTGGTCTATAAAGGAAAATTGTATGTTGGTGTGAGCGCATGGTTTTATAAATCAGATTTATTTATTTTTATTTTTTTTGCCGTATGCCATTTCCTTTTTCTTGGCGTATGTTCCCTTTCAGTTTTGGATTCTACGCAAAGTTTTACAAAAGAGACCCCTTTCTGGCCATTTTGCATAACATTTTCTCTGGTGATCAACTACATCTGCTACGCTTCCTTACGTTTCCCTGCTCTAATCATAAGCTTCAGTGAGTCTGGCTCCACCGTAACCTGTGTCAGCTGATTAGCATTTTCCTCTGCTGATGTGCTGCGGTAGAACGGAGCGTTATGTGGGGCAGAACGGCACACCTGGGAAGCACATCTATCGTGACACCATCACTGGGCTGTCAAGTGTCTCTGTTATAGCAGCGCTGCTGCCGGAAGACGTGCCACAATTTGGCCGAATGTGAATGGGTCAGTGTTATTGATTTTGACACAGATTATTAGCTTTGAGTAATGAACTTCTTTAGTATTGAATATATCGAGATATCAATTATTTTGTCACCTCCACCCTGCTTGATTCTGAACATTGTTGTCATACAGCTCCCGCTTTTGTGTGCGGGAAGAATTTGCGGGGGCATAAGACATTAATTTTAAATCTTAGCAATTATGTGTTCTTTTCTGATTTTTATTGATGCTAAAATTACTTTTTTCACATTTTTAATCTGCCAATGCAACATTGCCAGGAACCAATTTCATCCCCATATTGGCTACAACCGTGCTTTAGTTGTCGTCTTTGTGTAAAAGGTCCATTACCTCCAAGCGTGCAGAAAACCATAAAAAGTCTTTAATGTTTTGTCCTTCAAGAAGGTCTTTTCTGTAATTCAAGCGAGCCTGTGGGCACCGCGTGTTTTTCATTGACGTGCACCCTCTGCTGCCATGTGATGTCCCCCCCCTCCCCACCCCCGTGTGTCAGATTTTTGTGTGAGCCAGAGCTCACGCTGTTGCTGTGCCAGCATTATTCTTCAATTCGGCGGCTCTGCAGCCGACCGCCCTTTTAGGCCTGGATGCAGCTCTCCAAACCCAACCTCAGTGATCCCAAACTATTCTCCCTGGGTGCCAAGCGGGCAGGACAGAGCAAGGCTTAAGGCACACTTTATGACCCCCTTTTGTCCTCCAGTGGGGCAGAACGTTAACATGATGGATGGAGTGGCAAGACGGAGTTATGCAATCACGCCGGAGGGCATAAAATACGGCCATCTCTGGAGGGATGGAGTTTGGAGGGCAACCAAAGGACCATACGTTGTGCTTAACCTCTGCCTGGGAACCGACTGGGCTGATGCACCTGCCGCATCTGACTCGGGGTAGAATGTGCTGAAATTATGAAGGTTTATGGCTTTTTTATCAAACGAAGCATCTAAAGAGCTACCCTCTGCTGTAAAAACATTCATCTCAATTTCTCGCTTGCTTTTATTTAGTGTGAAATCCTGTCGGGTTTAGTGGAAGAGGCAGTTCCCAGGCTGCAGCTGCATCTCTATCCCGAGCCGAATTAACTGCAGAAATTGGCCGCAACAGAAAACCAAGTGGCGATAATTTCATGCCATAAAATATAAAAGCTTTCCAGTTAAGGTCCATCTCTAGTTCTGATTGGCTAGAGGCAGAGTAAAACCCTGGACCAGTCGCCGGTCTACCATACGGCAACACACAGACAGGCAAAACTATCCTCACACACTTCCTGTATGTGCAATCATACAGTAAGACAATGAAAAAGTAGTTTAACAGCAGTTTTAAATTAAAAAGCAGTTTAATCATGGTGGATATTTTAGATAAACCATATGTAATACCAAAAAAGCCATAAACATTATAGTTATCATGATGCCTCAAGCCTAATTGTGATCCATTTTAGGAGTCAAAACATTTAAATCAGTTAAAATTATGCTCACCCTTTCATCCACCGTCTTATTTAAATTCATTAGTAAAGCTCAGTCAGCTGTGTGTGTGTGTGTGTGTGTGTGTGTGTGTGTGTGTGTGTGTGTATATATATATTCACACGTCCTTTAATGAGGTTTTATTCACTATGAGCCACCGAAGCCCAATTCACTTGCTTAAGTTTTGTTAAAGCTCGTTTCTAATTTCAAAGATGGAGATAATAAGAGCCGACCTATTGTTGTCCTTGCCAGCTGTAATTTATTGTTTATTGTCTCTGGGAGGTAATATCCTGTTACTATGTGAGGGCTTTCACTGCTGCAGTGTATTGAGTCTCCAGGCAGCAGGATATGAGAAACGGCCCCATGAAAGAGGTTGATAAAGATGATTCATGAAAAGTCGGGGAACCATGGATGGGGAACTTCCTTTTTGGAGGGATTTGAACTAAAGGCTTCAGTTACAGGAAATATTTCATGTTATGGAAATAAATGTGGGTTTGCAAATTGCATCATTTGCGCTTATCTTCCGTTCTTTGTTTTCTCTGCGTGTTTATGCTTTATGTGTAGCAGCCTAAAACAGCCTTTGTTACCCATTGTTGTCTTCCATTGTGCCGACTTGTGTGTGATTGTCTGTTTACTGCTGATAAGTTTTTTTCCTAAACCGTATGTTTCTTGTTTTACACTTTTTACTTTCCTTAACTCGCGGAAGAAGTGACCTAATTAGCTTTAATAAAGATTTGTGCTTTATGGAAGGCCTTTCTGCAAGAGAGGAATGCATCCTGCTCTTCGATGGCAACGTCTGCTAATGGAGAGAAGTCAGGAACCCGTGTTGGGTTAAAGATGTGAAGGTAGAAGCGTTCGGATGGCAGCAGAGAGATTCTGTTTCAAGCTTAAGCAAACTTGCTTGCTGGAGAAGTGTGTGCGCCTGCCCTCCTTACGTAATCCGTCTGAGAGGATGTGTTCTTTTCGTCTCAGGAGAGATTAGACATTTAAGTGCGGGGTGGGACTCAAACGGCGGCATCCAAGACACGTGGCCGAGCGCGCTCTCAGGGGTTTTAATGCTGCCGTCCGGGAAAGTAACCTTTTGACGGAAAGCGGTGGAGGAACAGAAGCATCTCGTCGGGGTTGAGCGTAACTGTGGGAGGCAAGTGGCAGGAGCCTGTGGTTTGCAGCTATTTTCTAAGTGGCAAATATAACTGCTGTGTCTGTGTGTGTGTGTGGGTGAAACCGAAGCATTTGAAGCATATGTGCACACAAACAAAAATCAGGACGTGCTAATCCACGTTCCCAACTATCTGCCGTGTAATTATATAAGGTTTGCCTTCAGACTTCTGCAGGAAAAGGCTTTGGCGAGCCCTCTCCCTCCCTTCCCGCTGGATGTCCGCAGGAGATTTTTCCACCTCCCCAACTCAGGTTATCTAAATTTAATGAGTTTTCCCTCTCCTCATGGCACATGACAAAGTATTTGGCTCACCTCGTTGAGGGTCCAAGAACCCCCGAGGGTTAATGTTTCACTCCATAATTGCGCTGCGGTTTCTGCAGGTATGCCCCTCAGGTTGACCTGAGCTCTCTGGAGCCTGCGGGTCAGTTGTCGCACACACTTTAAAAGCTGTGGGAAATGATCTCTGGAGGCGGTGGAGCATTCCCAGCTCTCCCGGAACAGGTGCTCAGAATAAGGAGGAGGAGGAATCAGAGTTAATGAACAACTCTCCAGAGGTTTGACCTAAACAGACACACAGAACAGAGGGTCATTAAAGCTCGAAGGAGGAACATTTGTAGCCGTCTTAATTATGGCAGTTAATTTGGGTCTCAAAACCCATCAGTAAATCCTTCAATATGGAGTTGTTGGAAAAGTGTTCAGTAGAGACACAGCAATCAGAGATTCAGTGATTTCTGATCTCCTGTTTGTAAATATCTGACCCTCAAACTGTAAAAAAACATTTTTTAAAGGATAAATGAAAAATTTACCTTTGCCTCACAGCAAAATGTTAATATAAAAATATTTAGTAAAAAAAAAACAAGACCGTTTTGCACTTGAATGGCTGGAAATCCAAAAAATATTTAAAATACTGCAGGTCAGTAGTGGTTCTTGTAAGAATGGGTCCTTAGGCGAGCCCCTCCTGATCTCACACACGTGGATGCATGCGTGCGTGCACAGCTCATTCTACAAACTGTAACGTTTAACAAAGTAGCTTATCCAAACTGCTGAGCAGTTCTTTATTTAAAAAAAAAAAAAACTTAACAGCTGATAGAGCAATACGGAGATGGAAAAATCTATCTGTAAAATAATTCAGTCCAAGTCTGGCCCAACTATAGATGCGTTTTTCACGCTTGTCTCAACGTGAACATGTCCTAATTAAAAAGCAAAAGCAATGACAATGCTCCTTTTTGTGCTTTTCAAATATTAAGCAAAGGTGTGTTGGAAAGAACCTGTTTTCAATGCGTAACAATCCAGGTTTTCAATTTGCTGAAAAATAATCACATATAGTGCAAATTTCATAAAAGCAGACAAAAAAATAAAACGGCACTGCTGGTCAGGCACTGACTTCAGCTTCATTAGACGGCTGTGGGTTATGGTCACATTTTATTCACATTATATAACAGAGAGAGAGAATACCAAAATCTCTTTGCAGTGATAGAGATGAGCAACCTGCTGTGATACGCTGAATTTCCTGTTCGCTGAGGTACCTCACTGTTATAGCTGCTTGAATAAAAAAATCAAGATATCTCTTTCTAAAAGCTTCATTCAAAGCAGCTTCTGACCTCACGGGTACTGACATCGAAGCAACACTGAGTCTTTCTACCTCAGTTACGACTTCCACACTGGAGAGTGTACTGTTTTAGCACAACCTGGTGTTACTGATGTGTCCTAGTTCTAAGGCTGGTTCTACCTGGTCTCCTGTGTGTCTCTTTTAGCCATCATGTATGTCATGGGAGCTCTGGGACCTGCTGCTGGGTACCTGCTGGGAGGCGTCCTGATTGGCTTCTACGTCGACCCCAATACCGAGGTGCACATCGACCAGAATGACCCTCGCTTCGTTGGCAACTGGTAAGCATGCGCCCGCACCCGTGTCTCGTGTGTCCACATCGATGTGGAGAGGATGCGCACACCCCATTAGGAAGAAACCTTCCCCTCTCTGATCCCATCTCGTTGTTCTCTCTAAGGTGGAGCGGCTTCCTCCTCTGTTCCGTCGCCATGCTTCTGGTCATTTTCCCCATGTTTGCCTTCCCCAAAAAGCTGCCTCCACGCCACAAGAAGAGAAAGAAGAAGAAAAAGATGAGCTCTCCGGGTGACGTGTCCAGTGACGACGACGTGATGAAGGAAAAGTCTAGTAGCAAAGGCCAAAAAGTGTCCTCCTCTATGGGATTCGGAAAAGACGTGAAAGGTGAGAGAGTGTTAGTAGGATCTCCCTTATAGCAGAGGTTTACCTGCAGATGTCCAAAACCAACTCTGGCTTTGGACATCTGACATAGCACTGTTCCCATCATCTGAAAAGGGGAAGCGTTACGCTCCGTTGCTAACCTGCCAAGACATGGGAGGGTGGGCAAGGAGAACATTAATGTGAGAAGCAGCCGAGAAGCCCATGGTAGCTCTGGAGGAGCTGCAGAAATCCACAGCTCGCATGGGAGACAGGATAACGATTAGTGATGAGCTCCACCAGTGTTGCTTATATTGAACCACGGTGAGAGTAAAGCTATTAAATGTTTTAAAGATTTTTTTAAAAAATAGATGGAAGTGAAGATGATGGAGGTTAAGATGAGACCAGGGATGAATATTTTAGCCCACATGCAAAATGCTACGTGTGGGAGAAAACTAACCGCATATCACCCCGAACGTCCCGCCCCCACACTGAAACAAGGTGGTGGCAGCATCAGCCTGGGGGGCTGCTTTTCTCCTGCAGGGACAGGGAGGCAGGTCAGAGTTGTTGGAAAGATGAATGGAGCTCGATGCAGGGAAACACTGAAGGAAAACCGGCGAGCAAAAGACTCGAGACGGGGGTGAAGATGGAGCTTCCTCTAAACATAGTTAGATCAAGACCCATGAGAAATATCGGCCTAAGTAAACATCAAAGCCTAATTAAAATGAGGAATCTGGCCAGATTGGAAAAACAGATTTTCTTTTTGCAGATGACCTTCATCCAATCTGACTGAGTTTGAGCTATTTTAAAGAAGAATGTCAGTCTAAAATGTGAGAAGCTGGTGGAGATACGCCCAAAGATTTGCTGCGAAAATTAAAGGTGGCTCTAGGAAACATTTCCTAGGAGGGTCTCGCTACAAAAGCATGGCGTGTCCCTCAGATTTTTGTTTAACAAAATAAAAAAACATGCATTATCTTCCTTCCTCTTCTCAACTGCATTGTTTAATCTATCACAAAGAAATGAGCTGTGAGACGTTAATGCACAAACGGGCTATAATAATCCCATCAATATTAGGGCGTGGAGATCTCTTGTAAAGATAGTATTGACTGATGGTGGAGAACTGCGTAAACTGGATGTGCAAGAATGCGGCGGTGGTAAGCATTGAGTTTTGTTAAAAACGTTGATGCTGTAGCATTATTTTCATGTCCTTGCTGAGCCAGGAAACACCCGGTTTTCCCCAGATAAGCTCCGTCCTGCTCGAGTGTTTCCCAGATTCCCTCCTGTCTCCTTTTCTCTTTTTTTTTTGCTCTTGTTCTGTTTCTCTGTTCTGTAAATGAGCTCCCGGAGGACCCTCGCGCTCAGCAGTGCGCCGGCTCTGGCGTAGCTCGGCTGAAACACGGCGCTCGTGTTCGCCGTCGCCCACTCCAATTCTGTGCAAACTCAAACGTGTACTCAGCATGGCGGCTCGCTCTCAAATGAACGCCTCCGTGCACAGCTGGGCCAGTCAAAACAGGGCTTTGTCTTGGAGATGCACCCAGCGCCGGCCGGGAACGCCGCGCCGCTCAGCTGCTGTTTTCTTTGCCTCAGCAGGATGTTCGGGGCTGCTGTGCAAACTGCGGCCAGTTTCGCAGACTCAGGCTCTTTCGCTGTCTGGATCCCGCATGTGTTCTAGTACAGGACGTGTCCTTCTGTTGAGGTGTGCTTGTTTGTCTGCTGCACAAATTCAGCGTTTTTCTGTGAAAGATATTTCCTCCCCGCTCCCCTTTCTTCGCCCTTCACATCACAAGCAAACACGGGGGGAAAAATGCTAACACCGAATGTTTTCTGTAACGCGCATCAGAGGGACGAGGTTTTGATCGTGGAACGTTCCAGACCTCGATCCGCTGCTGTGGGGAAAGCAGTTTTCCCCCTGAAAGGTTTGGCGGCACGGCAAAAACGCCTGCTGACACAGTGCATCATATCCACGTTTCACTAAGTGATTAATTACCTCAGGGGTTCGTTCAGAAATGCACATACACGGTTTTTAGCTGCCTTCTTAGCCCGCTCCACTGAATACTGTGTGACTAAAAGCCCGTGTTCAAGACAAAGTTTCATGTTTGCTGCTGCTGAGCATTCACAGGGAACACACGAGTTCACCTTGCTGCTGAACTGCCACATGCCTCCAGTCTAATCGGCAAACTTAAATCTAGTTGTAGTTTTCTTTAATGAAATAACAGAAATCTCAGGGTTCTGGAGAGGCACGGAAAATGAAAATTGTTCGTTCGTTCGGAAGGAAGGATGGAGGCATTGTTCCAGTCTTCTTCCAATCCTTTCTTTCTACCTTCCTTCTTTCCTTTCTTCCATGCATGTTGATGACTACTCCAAACATAAAAAGGATCCTACTTCAACCACTTTTCTACCTTCAATTCAGAAATACTTAATTGATCCCAAAGGGATATTAAATTATGTAACTAATACTTGTTTATTCAAAGGATTGTGGTAGATGACAATCATGCAGCAGGAAACTGCGTCCTTTATATAAGACTCTGTGGTAGGAGCTGCCCATGCATCATGTGCTGGCGGTATCACACCAGGTTGTGATCCCGTCACTTAGCTTTTGCGTCGTTGCTGAGATCGCCGTTTCAGTGAAATCTCTTCGAAGTGGGACGCTATGAGCGAGGGCTGCTGTAGCACGATAGCCCTGGTTCTCAACACCTCTCGATGGTTGCAAATCCCTCACAATAAAAGTTGCAGTGACCTTTTTATTTAGCTTCGACTTTACTTTAAAGGGGAAGCGAGCTCGGTAGTGTTCGGGTTTACGGCGGCAGTTCAGCTTGTGGCCTTATGTGTTTACAATAAACTGTCTAGGTGCCACACATCCGAGTTCTGCCTTTTGTGTTACACAGATGAGCCCATAAGATAACGTCAAGATAATTATGTTATTCCGTTTTTTTTAAATTCAGTCAGGATCGTCCATGACCTCATCTCATTGCATCGAAACCTGATTTTATCCCCTCTCATACCGGATCAGAATCAGAAACAAGTTTATTGCCAAGTAGGTTTGCACTTACAAGGAACTTGACTTGGTGTCACTCTGCTTATAAACACTGCTGCGTCTTTTTGTCAAAAACGAATTTGAAAAAAATTATGTTAAATGCAATTTATTATGTTCAATGAACTCCTCAAAATATTAAAATAAAACCAACAAGACAAAAACAATACAAACTGAACAAGAGAAGTGAGAATATGGCTATAATTAAACGTCAATGAGAATAAATGTTTTTCACGATGTGGTTTTATTTACCTTAAAACTTGAGTCAACGATGCACGATAAGCATCACAAGGTGGTGTTTGACAGCAGCGTGAACAGAGCATTCATAAGATAAGCACGTAGGCTGGCTGTTCGTTTTAAAAATAATATGCAATAACGATCGCTTGAAGGAGAAATACAAACTTCCAAATCAGACGGATCAGCAACATTGAGTGAGCAATGAAACAAATGAGAAACAAGCGAGTTGGCATGTGGTGCGAGGCAGTGAGTGTCTGATTGAGGCAGCAACTGTTCTGGACATAGACGCGGACATCTGTCCCCAACCCCAGACAGGATTACAGCCCGGCTCCAAGGAATGAAATAATTAGCAGCACTATTTTATTCTTACCTTTTGATCTGGGATCACCGAGACATGCCTCTAATATTTCCCCCACCCACTATGAGTTCAGCTGAATTAGAGCTGTGGTGATTAAATCCCAAATCAATACACCGTGCCATGCTGTTTAGCTGGTAAGCTTTCCTAATAACCTTTTAATGAAAGGGAAATTTAATCCGCCTGACATTCTTTGTGACTTTTTTTTTTGTCCCCTCCTGGTTTTTTGTTGCTTTTGCTCTTGATCGGTTCATGACTTAAACTTCTTACAGTTCTGTCTCCCCTATGGCTTAAAATCTCTGCTCGCTCACACTCTGCAGAGTCTTCTACTTGTTTGAATACATTTTTATTTCGTCATAATCATTTATTAAAATATCACCAGCCAGCATTGTGACATACAGTAAATTTCACTCAAGGAAATGACATTTAAAAAAATAAAAAACACATTACATTAGTAGAATAATAGATGTCCCAAAAAATATCTACGTTTTTGTGCATTTTCTTTAAAGTGTGGAAATGAAGCAAAGTATTTCAGAAAAGAAGGCTGCAAGACCACGGCGTGATGATTTTACGTGACCATTGGTTCTCTTTGTAACTCGTTTTGGAATTACCAAACAAATGAAACACTGAAAGTTCAGCTGAGATTTGGAAAAACTAAGAAAATGATCTGCCTAACATAGTTACTCTGGTAAGCCAAGAAAAACTTTGTTTGATTTGATAAAAAGAAATACTAATACAAATCCACTTAAGTACTTGGGGGAACTGAACCTCTAATTCACATTAATTAAGTAGCAGCCAGTCACACAAGGAAGGATTCAATTGAATAGTAGTTTACGCTTAAAGCAAAAGTTAAGAAAATAAACCCCAACATGAAGCATAATCTGATACGTTGAAAGGTAAAAGGTATGTGGCCCCGGATGTCTTCATCACAGTGATCTGACAGTTCGACCGTTGGTGGGATGAGTAATCACCAGAACATAGTCTGCACACTCCAATAAATGCTTTTGCAGCAGCAGGACTAATTAGTTTCACAGACCTGCATGTTTTACATAACCGGATTATCCAGTCTCTTCCAAAATCCTGCTGCACTTTTATTGATCAAATTATCCCCGTTACCTGTGGGGATAGCGGCACCATTTGTTAGAAGGATAAAAAAATATATACTTGCATGAATATTTCAGGGCTCTGTCCCAACAAATGATAATGCAAATCCATGATATATGATCTTTTTTTTTATTTTGCTCTGTTTGGGCAGAGGTGTGTCATTCTGGACTGCTGCTTCGTGCGCAGAATCTGCTCTAAACAGAAACATTTTTGACAACCGTGTGTTGATAGGTTAACAGTGACACCATATTCTTTCCATATTTATATAAAAGGTTGAATGGTGCTCGGAGGTGTTCAGAGTTTTAGGTTGTTCTTGTTAGAACCCAACCCAGCTTTAGACTCCTCTACATCTTTCTCCCTGACTGCCCGCTGTGTTCCTTGGTCTTCATCATGCTGTTTGTACACCGATGTTCTCCAGACATCTGAGGCCTGCACAGAACAAATGGGTTGATATTCAAATTTAATTTCACATGTATGGACTGCTGTAAGTAATCGTCTGTCAATGGATTTTATTTGGGAGCATCAGAGTATAGCAGGCGTACAAAAGCCTGCAGCAGTCATTTTTATATGGGTCGTACGGGCTGTTGCCCAGGGCGGCAACAGAAAGGGAGGGGGAGCAGAAGCACCAGATAATAAAATATAACTTAATGTCAGTCACAAGTTTTCTTTTGCTTTTAGGCATTTCCAAGGTGAGAGATGGTAACCTCGTGTGTTGAATAGGCCTACTCTGCTTGCTGCTGATGTAGGGAGGTTAGTTTACTTTTGTTTACCTGCAGAACAGCAATGCAGATTATCCTACCCCAGCATCTCGGATCGTTTCTTTGATTTTAATTGGTTGGAGGGTGAAATGCTGAGGGGCAAGACTCACACTTTTCAGGTTTGTGTTTGTAAAAAGACAAATGTTTTTTTTGAAAAAAAAAAAAAAAACATTGGAAACTATGTAAAATGTACTTCACCGTTGATAACACATGGTGACAAGTTAAGAAGTTTAAAGCATATGAATACTTTCCATGGCCCTCTGTATTTGCTAGTATTCTCACAGGATATTATCTCCTAAAAATGACCTTTTTATGTTGGGGAACTGTGTCAAATGAATGTGGTGGTGTCATGCTCAGGTCAGT
Organism: Fundulus diaphanus; assembly: GCA_037039145.1. Taxonomy (NCBI): domain Eukaryota; kingdom Metazoa; phylum Chordata; class Actinopteri; order Cyprinodontiformes; family Fundulidae; genus Fundulus; species Fundulus diaphanus. Next base: position 23,777,921 of record CM073137.1, on the reverse strand, counting down.
CTGAGTTTGTTTTCTTAGTTTTTCAAGATATCTAATGAAAACTTCTGGCATGTATGAAAAAAAGGCAGAAGAATGTTGTTTTTAACACGGGAGTTATTGAGAATTTATGTGTTGAAGCCCTGTTTATCCTTCTGCAGTCACCCATGAAACAAGATGCTTATCCAATCTAATGAGACATGGCTGAGTGCATCTGTTGAATAAGAGAAAAATTACACAAGTTGTTTCAAAGGCTATTGTGTGCTAATTTCACGTTAGATTATGTACTTTTTGTTTATGTTGCAAAGGTAGATGTTTGTCTTCCATATCTCCATATCATTATTCTTACCCAGCTGTTTTTAATGGTTTTAAGGAGAGGATGAGACTCGAGTAAACCTGCTGACTGGGTCTAATTACTCCCCGACACTAACAAGGTAGTCTTTCTTCTCTTGCATGTCACCCCCAGACCTCCCCAAAGCTGCCATGAGGATCCTCAGCAACATGACGTTTCTGTTCGTCAGCCTGTCCTACACAGCCGAGTGCGCCATCGTCACGGCCTTCATCACCTTCATTCCCAAATTTATCGAGTCACAGTTTGGCATCCCGGCCTCCAAAGCCAGCATCTACACAGGTATTCCGGCGTTCTGTTTTAGTTTGTTGTCCCTTGTTACTGTGAAAGGTTACTGGAGAGCATCAAAGTCAAGACCACGCTCCACCTTTTGCTCTGCTTTCAGTTTGTGCACAGCATCCAGTGCGTGGGGTGGGGAGGGGTGGGCGAGCACAAAAACTGTCCCAATCCCTCGTCTGAGCAAGCGTTGCTAACGTGCAACTAATCTGGCTGCAAGATTATTACAGTAGGCAGCGATTGGAAACTTAATTATGGCTTTGAAGCACAAACAGTCAGTGGGGCCGTGCTTGTGTGTGTCCAGGCATTCTGCTGGTTGACATATGGCTGCTTTAACACGCACACAGAGGAATGCACACAACACGATTGCCTCGTTTTCATCCGACTGTTGCCAGGATACGCAGGGTAAGGGCAATTGGGTGGTGCAGTTGCCATGGCTACCCAAACGCTGCCAAGCTGCTTGAATGTTGATGCTGGGTGGAAGAGGGCACTCCTGTTGAAGCGAGTGTTGTGCTTCCGCTGAGACCCAGGTCTGAAGAGGCTCCGATGATGGAGAGAGGCTATTAATGCTGTTGTTAAGGTTTGTGGCTGATGGCATTCTGTCCAATAGGAATCACAGACTTTATTAATATTAGTACAGCGTATAATCCAAACTGAAGTTTGACATTTAAAACTGAAAGCCCAATGCTCAAAGACACCAGGGAATAATATATTGCTCTATTATTGTTTAGAAAGATAATAATAATAATAATTTTAGCATCTCTCTGTTTATATAGTTTTTGACCTCGGTCATAATTAGTACCCGATGTGTTGATGGAGTGATTTTGTCACGGTTGAGGCTCCAAAGTGTTATGCTGCATGATTATACAGGAATGGGAAAACGAAGAGATAAAGACGGAAAGATCCAAATACAAAACGAACAAAAAGAAATTAAAAATAAGACAAACATCTCCAAAGCAACAAAGTGGAAGTTAGGCTAATCAAAGCAAACCAGTAAATGAGGTAAAGGACCAATAAGTAAGAAATCTACTGTAAAATTAACCAGAATCATTCTCATTTGTCACCCAGGATGGAAGTAACAATCCCTATAAACAATCTGTCTTCTCTATATACAACGTCTTAGTCACGTTTTTCTCCTTTCCTAAATTAGAGATATGATGCGGAACTACTTTGGTGCAGTGTGTGGTCCATGTTTACTTCCTGGTTCCTGAGCCAATCATATGAGAGTTCACAGGGTTCCCAAAACAGAGCGCAGCGTTTGGTATTTTATGTTGGCAAAAGAGCAGCAGCCTGCAAACATGAAAGCCAGTAAGAGAAACGGACCAGAACAGCAGAATACAACATCATACATCTATCATGTGTAAGTAAAACTTCTGTGGAGATTCACAGCAGCAACGGACCGTTGAGAAAATGGCATAATAAGCTGTTGTCAGTGGTGGTATGTGTTGTTCCGATTTGAAAGGTGTCATTATTACTTATTCCTCCTCTAAACTTTTAGAAACCTCAATCAAAAGAATTATTAAATCCTGAAAGTCATCACTGACCAGGCCTGTTTCCAAAAAAGGGGGTTACAATCCTAGTAGCAAAAGGGGAAACGACAAATCTGCAACCTGGTACCCAGGGTTCTTATGCAGTCAGGAAAAAAAAGACTTTTAAATTGAAATGAAAAAACAAAACAAAATCAAGTTGTACCACATCGACAGGTGGCGCTGAAATCTGAGCTGCAGCAGTTCATTTCTGATGGTGCTCTTTGAAATAAACTTTTGTTGAGGAATTGACCGAGTTAAGAGACATGTTGATGGTTTGTTTACTGGCGATGCCTAAGTGAGGCAAAAAATAAATACTTAGTCAGTCAATCAAGCAAGATCAGGTCTAGTTGTTGAAGAAGGAAACCTTTGTAACGTGCCTTAGGATGACAGGTGTTGCGAATTGGCGCCATATGAATAAAATTTTATTGAATAATTGATTGAAAAGTGCATTTGTACATAGTTTAGTTAACACAAATTTTAACATATAAACCTTTTAGTAAGTTTATTTACCTTTTTATTTTAGTTAATATGAAGAAACCTCAGGTTAAAAGAAAAATCCACAACTTGCAGAAATTTTAGAGGACACCAGGTATTTGTAATGTATATATTTGAGATGAAAATTCCTTATGTCAGAGTTTACAACATCAACTTTAACATCAGACCTAACCCCAGTTTAATTAGTGGCACATTTTTTTTCCTTTTCATATTAAAATAGGAAGTGCAAAACCTACTAGCACTCCATCCATATGATTAAAAAGAATGACGCTTAATACATTTAGTTAGATCGTTCTGTGAGAATATTTGTCAAGGAAAAGGAAATGATTAGTGAAAGGCAAAAAAACCTAACAAAAACAAAATACTGCATTAAAAGGTTTAGCCAAATGGAAGATATATTAGTCTCTAACGCTACTGCTTAATGACACTTTTCCTCCATATTCTAAATTTTTGGTCATCAGTTATGTCAGGTTGATCAACACTGGATCCAAGGATGAGCTCAGATAACAAATATTTTCTCATCATATTCTCTCAGCCCTGCTTTTGTGCCATAAAAAGAAAGGATCTTGACTTAGAAGTTGTAGAAACAGTGACTCATAAATCTAAAAAAGGGACATCAAGCTAAATTGAAAACTACAATATAACACCAAACGCTCATAACTAAATCATCCTGAGTTCAATGCATTATTACTTTGTGGTTGAGTCTCTAGCGTGCCTGTTTGAAAAGCAACCCCTGCTGTGTGGTTATTAGACTACAGAAAAAGCATTTCCCCCTACAGATTTCTTTTGTTTCTGCTTTTCTTGTTGCGCTTGAATGTTTCTGATCATCAAACAAATTTCAGTAACAAAGATGACCTGAGGAGATGCAAGATGATGAGAATTTGATTTATCTAAGGGAAACTGGTTCTTCAAACTAACTTGGCCCTGTGTCAAAAGGTAACTAAATCATGAGGGGAAAATATTATTTGTCCAACTGGGATTTAGGAAATTTCCCTTGCCAGACCCAAGCCTGATTACTGTCTGACCTGCAGAGTCAAGAAATCACTTAAATAGCACCTTTTATGACAACTTGAAGCCGACTAAAAGATCTCAGAAGGCAACGCACCCAGCCCAGTCTGCAGGCATTTAGGAAGAGATGAAAAACAAAGTCATTGACATCTGTCAGTCTGGAAATGGTTACAAAACAATTCCTGATGTTTTGGGACTTCAGTGAACCTCAGTGAAAGCCATTATTCCCCGTCTGGGAATTAATGGAGCAGTGCTGAACCTCCCAGGATGGTCGAACCCACCAAACATCATCCATCCAGAAGGTCACAATAGAACCCATCTAAAACGCTGCAGGCCACACTTTCATCAGCTAAGGTCGGAGTTCACGATTCAACAATAAGAAAGCGACTGGGAAAACTTTACATCTCTTATGACAATTTGATGCCAAAATCCCTCCTGAGACATAAACAGAGAGAAGCATAACTCTTTAGAACGTGTGCTTCCTGCTACATACGACCTTGAATTACCACAGCATTTCAGAAAGCTTGCTTTCCCAGAATATCCTGAATAAGAACATCCGTCAGTCAGTTCATCCATGTCCTCCACCTCAGGCCTTTTTTGACTGAAAATGAAACGTATAGTTTCTCTCTCAATATTTTTTTGTCTTGTTATAATTTTCTTTTCTTTTTTTTTTCTTCTGTACGTTCAAATAATTTTTCTGGTTATTAGGCCTTGGCCATCTGTGACGCAATCACTCACACACATTTATGAGATCAGTTTTGAAAGAAAAAAAAAAAAGAAGGTCTTTCACATTAATATGTGCAAATCTTTTAATCCAGTCGCTCGTGCAGTATGTTGTGCCACGGGACGCAGGTTGTGGCCGTGCACGCGTCGCTGTGGATGTCTGCGTTTGCGGTGGGAATGTGTAATCCTGCGGAAAGCAGATGGTTTCAGCACAGAAACATGCGCTTACATGGTGATAACCCACCACAATCTGTTGACTGGCTGTCACTGAGCATGCTCCGTCCTCTCCTCCTTGGATGTAAGGAGGAGCCAGAATATTTTCTCTCTGAGAACCACCCTCCTCCTCTGGCTGACCCTCACCTGAGGCCTGCCGCTCCCGGACCTTGAAGTCCTGCGTGATGACACTTATTGCTCCCTGCATATCCCTAGTAGTATTGCCTTTTCTCATGCTGTCAGTTTTCCTGGCTTCAGTGGATTTGAAGCCAGTTTCGCAGCATCAAATGGCTCACTGACATCCTGCAGGGTTCCGTTAAGGCTGGTTCTGGTTTATTCATAGTTTTAATAGGGGCGGACATTTCTGTGTCCACAGAACGCAGCTGTTGTTTTTGTTTTGTCTATATGGACTTGAAAAGATGTCATGGTAGTCATATGAGTCTGCCCCAATTAGAACCCGTAGCAAGACGCTGTTCTTCACAGTAATTGTTCTGGTGTTGATATTCCTGCAACCCTTCCCACCGTCTCGCCGGTTATATGCGCTCTCTGTTGTCTGTCAGGTTTAATCATCGTGCCCAGCGCCGGTGTGGGCATCGTCCTGGGAGGCTACATCATCAAGAAGCTGAAGCTCGGCGCCAGGGAGTCGGCGAAGCTGGCCATGATCTGCAGCGGGGTGTCCCTGCTCTGTTTTTCGACCCTCTTCATCGTGGGCTGCGAGAGCATCAACCTAGGAGGCATCAACATCCCCTACACCACCGGGTGAGGGAACGTTCGGCACTCCTAATACCAGCGCTGATCTGAGGCGCCTTGCAACAGCAGTCATACCCTTTGAGCATTTTTTCTTTTGTTTAATGTCTCGTATACAGAGATTCTGTTACAACCACAGCCTACCTACTATCCATTCATACATCCATACTTCTAAATAATATATTTGAAAATAAAGGTAAAGAACTGAGACCTGGAAGGTTTGATACATTTTGCTTAAAGAATATGTCGGCACCCTGGGAAGAGTTTAATGGTATGAATTAATTTGCAGCGCACTGTGTGCTCAAACCTTGACATCCAGTGAAGGTGCGGCTGCAGCAGCGTAGTCAGGGTGGCTCGCTTCAGGTTCTGTGTGAAATAAGCGGCGTGAATCACGTTATCGGTGCGATGCAGACGAAGATGAATCAGAGGATGGTGTGGGCTCGTGATGCCGCGGCTGTTCCATCATCTTCGCGCGTTATGCCGTTTGTGTTGCAGTGTTAATGAATAATTAGCAACACTTGCATCTGCTCTCGTGTCCCGATGAATCACTTTGCCACCTCTATTTCTGAGCGCGCCGTCTGCGGCACGGCTAACGGGCAGTCAAGCAATGTGTCAGCCCCCACGGCAGACAGAAACATGGAGGCGCCTTCCACCCCCTGTCCTTGAATTCAACTTCCACTTCCACTGTGACAGAGATTTACGCTGATTTGACTTTAAACTTTAAATTTCAATTTATTACCCATCACTTCCCATTATCAAGTCTCTAATAAGCTATCATGCTAAGCTAAGGACAGGTTAGCATGGATGCATGGAGCTTAAATGCATATATGTATAATTAGAATCAATTAAAAAAAATATTTGTTTGTAAATCAAATTTTCATAAAGAGTTTCCTTTCAATGGTTATTAGTACCTTTCTCAGTAATAAATGTCAAAATCTGGATTGTCTTTACAGCAACTTCCTTAAATTACTGACCAGCTTTTTGATGTTATCATTGGTTAAAAGCTGCAACTCTTTGTGGTTGGAAGGCCTCCTCAGATTCTCCACCTTTAAACCCTTTAATATTTAGAACATGGATAAATGTCCCTGCCGCTCCTAAAAAGAATATTGTTAGTTTCATTTCTTAGATAAAATGCAGTTAGTGAAGTAATATGAGCACATTAAGGGTTAACATTTGCTGAGAATTGTGGGGGAAAAATTTTTGTTTTTGGCGTTTTGCCCCGCCAGCAGGTGCTGAGATGTTTGGGAATATGCAGCCTACATGAACCACGTGATCGTGTGTCGGTGAGAGAGAGGTTCGCTGGGAGGATGGCATCTGTGGAGTTTCCTCTTGGTAGGACTCCACAGTGTATTGTGAGCTGCTCCTGGGTCCAGTGCCAAGAATAGCATCAAGTTCATCGTGCTAAGGAAACTTCTCGTCCCCTGAAGTGCTACTTTTCCTAAGCAAGTCACGTAATCTGATGTATTGGCGAAATTTTCTAACGTTAGTGCGGCACTGAACAACTGTGCGTTTAAATCGCAGAACCCCCATTTTCCTATTAATTAGCTTGAAAACCTTGTTTTTGTGATTGGTTTCAAGCAATTCTGATATATTTTCATCTGGCCATACTTCTAAGTCTTTTACCTCCTCTTCACTCCAAATCTGACTACGAGCCATTTCTCCTCCCACTACTGACCACGGTCATTGGTTTTTGGTTGTATTTACCCATAATGCCCTGTGCTGCAGCCCACTTCCTGCTTTTGAAGTGACCTCTGGTCCACTTGGCTCCCCCATATCCATTCGAACCGCTCCAGAATTCCCTTCTACCGAGCTAAGGCCAAGAATTTGAGGCGGACCGAGTCCGTTTCTATTTTGGTCTGCATCATAGTTTGATTGCGCATTCACACCTCCCCAAACAAAACGAAGCAGTGTCAGATTAAAGACTCTGGCCGGGCAACTCTAAAACGTTAACATGACTTCCAGTCAGACGAAACGTGTTGGTAAAATAATTGAATTGCCTACAACCTGAATGCCAGGGTATGGATAACTTATTAATACGTTCTGATTAAGCTGTCAAAAAGTTGTCTCAAGCAAAGGTTTCAGTCGCAAAATGCAGCCGTCGCTCTCACGTTTTCAACATACTTCTTGACATCCTGAATTTCTCAATGTGACATAAAGCATCACACGGCATACCAATGTTTTACATCACTTCTCGAGAAAAACCTGCAAATGACTACTTGCCTGTTGAGTCTTGCCCAAACATAGCTAAGACTGCCAGACTTCTGTGAAATTCTCCCTTTATTAAAAGTTATTCAAAGTGATTGTTAGCCTTTGAGGCAGTTCGAATCCCATAATAGGTACGTTAAAGAGGGTGTTTTTTTTTTTTTTGCCTGTGAGCTCATATTTACAGAAGGCCCACAGAGCTGTCAGAGAGCCTCGTTATTCGGAGCGCTGGTCAGGAGTCGTGAGCAGAACAGATGGGAGCAAACTTGCTCTTTGTTTCTGAGCGGTAGTCCAGACATGGCTCTGCCTCACTGACAGGCTGATGAAAAATGACAGAGCCAGCGGGCATGTAGGGTTACATAACGTTCTTACACAGTTGTTTTCACTCGGTGTACAGTGTCCACACCAGTGGCACATGCTTATGTGTTAGAGTTGCACTCTATTAAAAGCAGCAGCAGACTAAACCTCTGTTGATGAGACCTTAGGTGCAGGTAGACCTGTTCCTTTCCTTCCCTTCTGTCCTCCCTGCCTGCTACACTGCAAAAACTGAACTAAAAATAAGTAACACTTTCTTGAAATTAGTGTATTTGTCCTTGTTTTGAGCAGGAAAATAAGATTATCTGACAATGGAATGAATATTTTGACCCCTAAAATAAGATAACATAGGAACAAATCATCTTGTTTCAAGTGCAGCATATCTAATTAAGTGTTAAAATCTTATTGAATTTGCACTTAGTTGTTTTTTGTAGATATTTATGACTTAGATACCTAATACTTAAGTAGTTTATACAGACTTGTTTACACTCAACGACACTATAGTGGGTTACATTTTTGTTAGATACATTTTTAGTTTTTTTTTTGCCTTTCTGTCTCCAGTGTTAATCCAAGATGCTGGTCTCTCTCTTCTAAATTTACATACTTTTTAAATTTACATATTACTTTTTGGATTAATTACTTTTTCAATTTATTGTTTTTATGTTTTTCAATGATTGTTTCTACTTTTTGTTTTTCTTCGGATGTATTTTTTCAACTTTTCATCTCTTTATGTAGCTCCATTTCTCCGTATGGTTTTTAGTGGTTATAGGAGATGCTTTTTTAATTAGTTACTTTTTAGTTTTTTTAGATTAACTATCAATTTGAAATATTTTTATGCTTTTCTTAGATATTTAATTTGTTTATACTTAACACTTAGGTTGTTTTATATACTATGTATGTATACTTACATACTTATATTTATATAATCTTTTTTTGTTTTACCTTTTACATACTTAACAGATATTTTATCCATTCTTTGGAGGATTGAAAAAGATAAAATGCTTATTTAAAAGGCAACGACACACCTTTATTCTTCATTTGAGTAATTGGGTCTTTCTTCTTAATATATTTCCCATAATTTAATTCTCTAAAATTCTGTTAATAATTACAAAATATGGAATATAGCATCATAGAAAATGTCAGAAACATTGATTTTTCATGTAATAAGCTTAGGAATGTTTTATTCCCGTTCTCATTGGCTGTTTTTAAAGTCCGTCCTCGCCGGTTCCGCAACGTTCAGCACAAAGCTTACAAGAGAAAACCCAGTCCTCGCATCGCTGCGTCTGGTTTAGACTAAACCAACGTCCGGTGTCACTCCGGGAAACTGTTCCCACGCTGCCCAAAGAGCTGGACAATATGTGTCGTCTCCCTGATCCCCCCTTTAGCTCCTCAACCATATAACAAGCTTGGAAAGGGGGAACTCTGGTCATTTGCAAATCCTGTATGTTCCACGACACACTAAAAAGGATTAAATAGAGCTATTTAGATGTAGTATGTTCAGCCTTCCTGTTCTCTGTTGAAAGTCTCGTCCTCTCTTGATGTTTCATACCCTGAACAAATTTCCAGTTATATTACAGAAACTAGTTGTTTTAAACAGCTGTCATTTGAAACATGCCACTAATGCTAAAAATGTAAATTGAATAAACTCACCGTATATAATGCAGTTGTTTTATAGCCATGCCGACTAGTAAGCACTTATCCATTAGAACCACAATTACCCAAAATAATGACACGCAGTAATGCAGGTTGGACGGCCACCTGGGGTGAAGTGGCTTGACAGAGGGGATATAGACATGTGGCAGGATTAGAAGCTGGAATCAAACCCACAGCTTTCTGATTGGAACACTCTTCCTACTGATCCGAACCAGGCCACCGCACGCCTTCTCCGCCCTGCAGCAGCATCCATCCTGGTAGAGCTCTGTAAAGGTGTTCGCTGATCAGAGTTTTGTTTTGAGTTTGAGATCAGCACCGATAAGAGCCAGTTTCTCGATTCATAATATAATATCGATGTTTAAGAAATGGTCACCCGTATAACTAAAGGTTTTTGGTTGTCACTGACACGGTCCATGAGGAAGTGCAAACCTGGATTTGAGCGTGCACCAGCTACAGCGGGGAAAATAAGTCTTTGATGCGCTGCTGATTTTATTAAGTTTTCCCTCTTCCAAACAATTGAGAGGTCGGTCATTTTCACTGTAGGTCACTTCAGCTGTAAGAGACAGAATCAGGAAAAAAAATCTAAATGTATGATATTTAAATTTTATTGCATGAAAATAGTATTTATATATGTGTGTGTGTGTGTATATATATATATATATATACACACACGCTGTATATATATATATATATATATATATATATATATATATATATATATACACTACCGTTCAAAGGTTTGGGGTCACCCAAACAATTTTGTGTTTTCCATGAAAAGTCACACTTATTCACCACCATACGTTGTGAAATGAATTGAAAATAGAGTCAAGACATTGACAAGGTTAGAAATAATGATTTGTATTTGAAATAAGATTTTTTTTACATCAAACTTTGCTTTCGTCAAAGAATCCTCCATTTGCAGCAATTACAGCATTGCAGACCTTTGGCATTCTAGCTGTTAATTTGTTGAGGTAATCTGGAGAAATTGCACCCCACGCTTCCAGAAGCAGCTCCCACGAGTTGGATTGGTTGGATGAGCACTTCTTGCGTACCATACGGTCAAGCTGCTCCCACAACAGCTCAATGGGGTTCAGATCTGGTGACTGCGCTGGCCACTCCATTACCGATAGAATACCAGCTGCCTGCTTCTGCTCTAAATAGTTCTTGCACAATTTGGAGGTGTGTTTAGGGTCATTGTCCTGTTGTAGGATGAAATTGGCTCCAATCAAGCGCTGTCCACTGGGTATGGCATGGCGTTGCAAAATGGAGTGATAGCCTTCCTTATTCAGAATCCCTTTTACCCTGTACAAATCTCCCACCTTACCAGCACCAAAGCAACCCCAGACCATCACATTACCTCCACCATGCTTAACAGATGGCGTCAGGCATTCTTCCAGCATCTTTTCATTTGTTCTGCGTCTCACAAGCGTTCTTCTTTGTGATCCAAACACCTCAAACTTGGATTCATCCGTCCACAACACTTTTTTCCAGTCTTCCTCTGTCCAATGTCTGTGTTCTTTTGCCCATCTTGATCTTTTTATTTTATTGGCCAGTCTCAGATATGGCTTTTTCTTTGCCACTCTGCCGTGAAGCCCAGAATCCCGCAGCCGCCTCTTCACTGTAGATGTTGACACTGGTGTTTTGCGGGTACTATTTAATGAAGATGCCAGTTGGGGACCTGCGAGGCGTCTGTTTCTCAAACTAGAGACTCTAATGTACTTATCTTCTTGCTCAGTTGTGCAACGTGGCCTCCCACTTATTTTTCTACTCTGGTTAGAGCCTGTTTGTGCTGTCCTCTGAAGGGAGTAGTACACACCGTTGTAGGAAATCTTCAATTTCTTAGCAATTTCTCGCATGGAATAGCCTTCATTTCTAAGAACAAGAATAGACTGTCAAGTTTCAGATGAAAGTTCTCTTTTTCTGGCCATTTTGAGCGTTTAATTGACCCCACAAATGTGATGCTCCAGAAACTCAATCTGCTCAAAGGAAGGTCAGTTTTGTAGCTTCTGTAACGAGCTAAACTGTTTTCAGATGTGTGAACATGATTGCACATGATTGCACAAAGGTTTTCTAATCATCAATTAGCCTTCTGAGCCAATGAGCAAACACATTGTACCATTAGAACACTGGAGTGATAGTTGCTGGAAATGGGCCTCTATACACCTATATAGATATTGCACCAAAAAACAGACATTTGCTGCTAGAATAGTCATTTAGCACATTAGCAATGTATAGAGTGTATTTCTTTAAAGTTAAGACTAGTTTAAAGTTATCTTCATTGAAAAGTACAGTGCTTTTCCTTCAAAAATAAGGACATTTCAATGTGACCCCAAACCTTTGAACGGTAGTGTATGTATATATATATATATATATATATATATATATATATATATATATATATATATATATATATATATATATATATATATATATATATATATATGATGATCAGGATTTGGATGACATTGCGTTGTTTAGGGCAACAAAAGCTCTTGGGAAGAAACAGTTTTTTAGTCTGTTAGTATTTGACTTTATTGCCTGAAACGCCTCCCTGAAGAAAAAGCATTTGGTCCCTGACGATGCTGGTCATTGACCAGGTTCCTCCCTGATCCCTCACCTCTCTCATGAGGATTCATGCTCCATGAGGTGAGATCTTGCATGGAGCCCCAGTCTGAGGGAGATTTTTCCCCATTTACTACTAATTGTGCCAACAGTTGTGGTCTTCTCACCAAACCGCTTGTGTAGGTCTGCAATTTTGTCTCTGGTGTCCTTAGACAGCTCTTTGGTCTTGCCCATTGTGGAGAGGTTGAAGCCTGATTGATGTGTGGAAAGATGACTTTTATTCAGGTAATGAGTTAGAAACGGTGCTGCTAAGCCAGGTAAGGAGTGGAGGATAAGAGGACTTAATAACAATGAACTAACAGGTCTACCAGAGCCAGAACTATTTAAATATCATACAACGTGATTTTTATGTTTTAAGATTCTCTCACAGTGAAAACTACAGACCTCTCCTTTTGTCTCGGTGAGAAAACCTGCAACATCTGCGGTGTACCACACGCTTATTTCTTAAGGGGAGATCAGGGAGTACGTGTGGTGTGCCAGGATTACTGTAAGCGTCAGCATGATTTGTCGCTCTCGTTTGTCTCCGCAGGCCGACCCTGACCATGACCCACCGGAACCTGACCGGCAGCTGCAATGTAAACTGTGGCTGCAGGATCCACGAGTACGCTCCGGTCTGCGGCTCCGACGGCATCACCTACTTCAACCCCTGCCTGGCTGGGTGCAACGCCGTCGGCAACGACAGCACCGGGGTGAGGGCTTCCGAATCAAATGTCTACCAAGGAAAGCAGATCCCTGGAGTGACTTCTGCCTCCTCAGGCCTACAGCACCCTCAGCCTCTACCGTTCTAGCGGTCTATAAAACGGGTTGATGTTGTTGTCTGGCTACAGATCAAGAACTACACGGACTGTGGCTGCGTTCAGAGCCGGCAGGTCATCACCCCGTCCTCCGGCGGCCAGGTCAACCAGCTCCAGCTGGTCATCGTCAAAACGTACCTGAACGAGAACGGCTACGCCGTGTCGGGGAAGTGCGACCGCACCTGCAACACGCTCATCCCCTTCCTCATCTTCCTCTTCATCGTCACGCTCATCACCGCGTGTGCCCAGCCCTCCGTCATCATCGTGACGCTCAGGTGAGACGCCGTCTCTGGCCGACGGTGGGCGGCTCACCTGGGATAAATCGTCCTGCCTTCACATGCCGCTGCTCTTTCCTGCAGGTCTGTTGATGAACAGGAGAGGCCTTTTGCTCTCGGGATGCAGTTCGTTCTGCTCCGAACTCTTGGTATGTAGCCAAAACCTCTTATTTTCCGCCTCACACAAATAGTCTTTCGCTATACAGAAGACAGGGTGCATCTTGTAAGGAAAATTATGCATTTTTCCACTTATTAGGCTGCAAGCAGCCCACTGAGCTGCTGTAGGAAGTCGTTAATGCATGGTTTTCAGCGTACCTTCAGTCTATAGCTGGCTGCAAGCCTGCAGTGTCAGAGAGCAGGGACGCAGCTTTGTACTAAACGTAGTACTAAATGTAGAGAAGCCCTCAGGGTGAGGGAGTTCTGCCGCTGCACGTCTTTCAGCTTTGTATCACCATGTGATCATAAAACTGCCACATTATGTCCCATAAGCCTCCGCACGATATGAACACTGGTCGCCCCGGGGGGTGGAGACCTGTGATCATTTCACTGCATAAATACAGAAATGTCTAATATCATTTTGGAAACTGTGCTGTTGAAATTCATAATGCGCAGATTCAAGGACTTTTATTTTATTTTTTTTACTGAACGTCAGCCTTGCGAGGCAGTTTAGATGAATTATTGGCGTTAACGGTGACGTGTTCTGGCACTAAGCCTCTAGTTGACCTTGTTTTTTTGCTGACCTACGGTGCCTGCCACGTTTATTTGCACAACTGCTGAAGCTGCGTCATTAATTCATCTGAAAATGAATTCATATTATATTGCAGCAGCATTATTTCACTTCGAAGAAACTTTTTGAGAGATCCAGCATGGAGAACATTGAGTCATTGGAGAAAAATGTTAAGGATGAAAAATATTTTTTTCACATAAATCAGTTACTGCTGCTATGACCCCCTTAAAGGATCTTTTTCAGCAACATTTCACAAGGTTGGAGCGTAGAGAGAGGATGTTCGACCATTCCTCTCTCTATCTACATCATTCAGGGTCCTCTCTCTCCTCAGCTCACCCCACAGCTTTTCTGTAGGATTTAGGACTGAGATGGCTTCTGAAGAAGTTTAATTTTGTCTCTGAACCACGTCGGTGTTGATTCGATCATATGTATTGGATTGTTTTCCAACTGAAAGACCCACTGACGAGCCATTTCCAGTTTTTTTTCATAAATCTGGTATTTTAAAGAGTGCATGAAGCCATGTTCTCCAACAATGCTCCCAGGGTCTTTCCAGTTAAAGTCACATCTTTGCTCTTATGATGTTATGGCTTAAAAGGCTTTTTTTTAATGGCATCACTCTTAAAGACGCGGTTGAAATGTAGATAGCATCTAGTGGTAAGTGAGGCTTTTGGTGACCCTTAAAGTGACATTTTTCGTTGCAGTTCAACTGTAAGCCAGCGGAGTGAAAAAAGAAATCCGCCTCTGTGACGGGTCAGAGTTATACTCCAGCCAAACAGCAAGTCATTGATTACTAATTAGAAGTCCTTAGTTACTGTGAAACTAAAATCTAAACTGATTTGACACTTGTATTCTTTTTGAATTTTTTTTTTTTTACAGGCATTGCAAAAATGTACACAAATTCAAAGTTGGAGGGTTTTCTTATTTTTTATTACGCTGCAGCAGTAGCAGATCTATTTAAGCCTCTGCATCCTTACCAGGAGGGCCAGTACGTGTGACCGTTGACTCGAGGCAAGCTAAATGGTGCCACCGTGTGGTAAACAGAGTACTGCTTCACATTAATGTCGGTAACTTTATTGTGGGGCTGTAGGATATCAGAATAATTGGCATGCTATTAACGGCAGCAGCCTCAGGCACCTGTCTAACCACGTATCACTTGGATGGGCTGTACTGAAATGAAATCTGCCCCCCTGGGTACAAATAAAGCATTCAATTCAATTGTGATGTCAGTATCAATTATGGTTATGTAACTTTTGTCTTTCATTACCATTATGTAATGTCACCTCCACTTTTCTGTGAGTATTAGCATCTCAACCAGTGAAAATCAGGTTACAGGCAGTTGCAGTCAATCCATCTGGCCAGATGTGGGCCAGCTGGTGTGAATTTGCCGTACAAGGCCGTAAAGTGAATTTCATGTTGATCAGCGCTGCTTAATTGTCGCACAGATGTTCGGACAAATTCTAAACCGTATATCAATTTCTTGATGGAAACCAAAATTGTTTGTCCGTCTGTATCCAAGTTTAGATAAACCTTTGGTTCGAGTTTCCCTCCTTAACCTACGCCTCTCTCCTTTCTCAGCCTACATACCCACGCCCATCTACTTCGGCGCCGTCATCGACACCACCTGCATGCTGTGGCAGCAGGACTGCGGCGTGCACGGCTCCTGCTGGGAGTACGACGTTACCTCGCTGCGCTTCGTCTACTTCGGCCTGGCCGCCAGCCTCAAGTTCGTCGGCTTCATCTTCATCTTCCTCACCTGGTACTCGATCAAGCACAAAGAAGCGCAGGCTGAGCGCTGGCGCCAGCACCTGCCTCCTCTGGGCACGGTCAGCGATCTGGTCTGCCACGCTGGCGGCCGGAAGAGCCACGCCCGCACCCGCTCCTGCCCCGTGTTCATCGCGCCTCGGCCCGACGCGCCGGCGGCACTGCTGCTCGACCGCGGCCACAGCAGCCTGAGCTGCCCGGGCAACGGCCTCAAAGCAATACCTCCTGCCGTCTTGCTGCCGCACCACCACCGAGGCTCGGCCCACGTCTGAAGGCGCGAGGGGAGGGGGGGGGGGGGGGGGGGTTGTTCGTCGTGACATGTGCCTTCCTGTTTGTGTCTCCGCACAACACGGCGTCTGCTTTACTCCGGACCGACAAGTGTGCCCACCGTACCTAAAGGGCTGGTCATCGATTCATAGGAAACTGAGCATATCATCAGCTGCAGCCACACTGGATGGACGATGGAAGAACATTAAACTGGTGCTACTGTTAACGGACAGGGCATTATAACGTCTGTACAGGCAGAAGAGTCATCAGCACTGCGTCTAAAGCACAACGGACACACTGTACTATGCAAAAAAATCTACATCCTGCGCATTTCCTCTCAATCCTCCTTCACGCAAACTAGGTGTTCTTTTTTAACTCATTTTCCAGAGATGTTTCACCTGGATTTGAGTCTGTCTCGTCTAGGAGGTTCACACATCTAAGGATATAAGAGAATTAGGATTTATACCTTTGTTCATATTCTGTTACACCCCCCCCCCCCCCCCCCCCCCCCCCCCCCCCCCCTTTACAGTGCCTCTCAGGCTGTTACGGCCAGTCCAGTACACAGACCTGGCTGTCGGGGTTAATGTTGGCCACCGAAGATCACTTTCGCCAACTTAACCTTGTAGCTTAAAGCAGTTAAAAACCAATACAAGTTAAATTAAGCTGAAAAACAAAATGAATAATTTCTGAAAATGTGCTGAAACTACTGTAAATCCTAAAGATGTGAAAGCAGGTTTGGAAAAAAGTGGCGTCATCTTTGGCTTTCTATTTATAAAAAGCTCCTCCATTCCAGTGCTCATTAGATGTACATAGTTGTTATTTAGCTGTCTAGACTTTTAAAGATTTAGTGCAGCAGAGCATGACCATTCAGAGGGGGATTAAAAAAATGTAATTGGTTGTTTGGTGCCATCTAGTGGACAGAAAGATTTTTGTAAGGAGCCAGTGAATATTGACGTGTTCCGATCTTCTGTATGTTTGAGAAATTATGGCTGGGGGAAAAAAAAGTTCAAAATTAAAAATGTCTCTAAACCGAGCTGTCCCATTTTACAGAGATTTTATTTGAAGACAACAAAGTGATTGGATGTTTATTTTGCAGAAAAACTGCCCGGGTTTTGTTTTAGTCCCGTTTCACACCTCGTCACAACAGACTTTGATGTTGGGTTTTATGGAGTGGAGCAACACAGAGCACTGCACAATGTAAGGATAATTCAGACCGTTTTACTCTGATACCCCGAAATAAAATGCAGCACAACAAACCGCCCCCAGCAACCACACGTGAAATTCACATGTGGTTGCTGTAGTGAATTCACCGAAATTCACTACAAGGTATCCTGTAGAGTTACTGCAATTTTTCTAAGCTGTATGGAAACGAAATTTCGTTCTGTATGCACTCTGTGCATACAAAATGACAAATAAAGAAAGTCTAAGTCTAAGTCTTAATCCCAATACAAATCCAGGTGCTCTGAAGAGGTTTGTTAGGGGAGAGAAGTGAAACAAACAGCATCATGAGGACAAAAGAACACAGCCAACAGGTCAGGGAGAAAGTTGTGGAGTAGTTTAAAGCCGAGCTCGGTTATGAAACAATGTCCCAAGATTTGAACGACTCTGAGCTCTATCTGATCCATCATCCCTAAAAGGGAAAGAACGGTACGACTGCGAACCTACCGAGACTCTGAGTGTGGTGAGAAGAATGCCAACCGTCAAAAATAAAGCCACGAGTAGTCCCGTTTAGTTTGCCCCTCAAGGGACACATCAAATGTACAAGAAGGTGCTTTGATCTGAAGAGAATAGAGAAAATTAAGTTCTTGACCTACAGGCGAAAGCCAAATGTTTGGAGAAAACTCTGCACATATCCCTGAATAGAAAATGCCTATGGTGAAACATGGAGGTGGAAGCATAAGGCTGTGGGGCTGTTCATCTTCAGCAGGGACAGGGAAGCTGTTCAGAGTTGACTGAGATGGATGGATGGCTGGATGGAGATCTTAAATTTACAGCGAGAGCTACCATAGAGTAGTTCAAAGAAAATTCACGAGTTTAAATGGCCCAGTCAACGTCCAGACCTGAATCTGTGGCCAGCCTCGACAACTGCTGTTCATATATGCTCTCTGTCAAACTTTAGAATGAGCTCAGGCTCTGTCAAAGACTGGCCAGTGATTTTAACCTTTTCTTAAACACATGCATTCTTTTCCTTTACAATTATGTGCTACTTTGTGTTGCTCTATCGCATAAAATCCAAATCGTGACCCTACCTACATGGGTCTGAACTGTTCAAAAGATGCCAGGAATAACTTTAAAACTCGGTTCATGATCTATCAAAAAAAATAAATGTAAAAGCATTGGGGTTCTTTCTAACCACAACAAAAGCCAATTATATAATTTTGAAAACCAGACAATGTTTTCCTTTTTAATAGCAGGGTGCTTTAAACAATTATTGTATTTTCTCACTTATTTTTTGTTCTCCAAAAGAAAACAAAAAAAAAAATCAGGATTTGTCTGGAGCCAACGGTCTGGGTGGGCGTATTGTGTCAGGTACAAACCACCGAGGCTCAGTTTAGTGTTATTGTTGCACAATTCTTTAAACTTATTCCTACATGATCATTGTGTAAATAATGAACGCAAACAATGCATATTATAGAGCTCACTTATAGCTAGAAATGTATCGGTGAACTAATCCATGACATTGTACTTAAAAGTTAGACGAAGACAAAAAAAAAAACATTGAAAAGTATTATTCAAATAAGGACTCAACATTAATATTATAAGCTCAGTTTTACATGTCAGTAATAGCTGGTAAGCTACCAGAAATGGCTGTCCTATATCTATCTGAGGATTTTCTACTCTTCTTCAAACCTCCAAATTTAAGCATCATTGAAAATATTTTTCCTCCCCAGGTAATGAAAAACCTGGCAGTGCAGCAATGAGGTAACGCTAACCAGATCTCAGCCAAGAAGAGTAGAATAATCCCGCAGCGACGCTGCTCAGATCAACGTTTGAACCGACATCTGACCCACCAGTGTCCTGCTCTCTGGATAAACATCTGCACTAAGTGCACACAAGGCTTCATGCCGACCCTGGCGTTTGGCTTTAATCCACGGTTCCCTCTTCAGCCTTTGGACCTGGAACTTTCTGGACAATAAAACCCCTGAAGCTGTATTCTGTATTCTCAAAGTTGCTCTTTGCTCCTCAGCAGCAGAAGTCTAATTGATGTTTGTGAACGCTTGGTTTACAACTGCCTTCGATACTTGATCAGTCATTAAAGCTGAGAATAAAAAGAAGAACATCAGTTTTGTTTGGAGTTATTACAACGAGCAGCTTATAGACAAAGCGAAGAGGCGGAGCTTCAAGTTAAAGCAGTTTATTTCAGCAACAGCGTCTTGGCTTTCCTGAAACCACAGTTGAGCAAAAAGGTAAAAGAAGGCAAGAACTGACTTTTTGTGGAATAGGGTTCAAACTGAAACATCTTTGACATTATTCAGCGGGTTTGCATTATTTTGACCAAAATATAAATATATAAATGAAACCAGTTTAAAAAAAAAGCACAGTTTAAATGTTCCCATTTGCACACATAACGCCGCCTCAACATTTATTACCGCCCCTGGTAAAGATGTGCAAAAGGCTTTACAACAAACTTGTCTTTTATTGCAGTAGCATAATCTCAAACTGGAAAATGGAGAAAAATCAAACCTTTAATTTGAATACATTTATAAAAAGGACAATGTAGATTCTAGCCAAAAATGTGAATTAAACTTAAGCTTTTGTTTATTCAAGCTTAACTTTCTAACTTTTAGTAAGATCACAAAATGGGAAAGACAAGAAAACATGGCATTTAAGTAAAACAGTTGTAAGTCAAAAAAATGCCTGCAGGAAAAGAGCTGCTTAGCATAAACTTGACCTCGTCAACACAGCAACAATTTACAAAATGAAACGAGTGTGACCAAATGGCTAGATGAGATCATGTCGCTGTGAGAAAACCGAAGCAAACGTGACCTCTTGGGGTCACGGCTAGTCTCCATGGAAAACTCCTGTTTAAGAGGCATGCCAGGAAGAAGTCGTCTCTGAACTACTGTTACAAACGGAAAATTGTTGACTTTCCTAAATCCTACAGGGATTTTAACTCTGATCAGATGAGACTACATTTAAGCTTTTCAACAACAAACCATCTAGGTGTGTTTGGAAAGGATTTAATTTGTAGGGAAACTCCCTCATCACCACTGTTCAGCACAGTATCAGATCCGTGATGCTGTGGGCCCGTTTCTCTTCCAAAGGCCCTCATGAAATCTGACACTCTGGGACATTTTAACCAAATTCAGGTGTTAAATGAAAAGATACTACAATTGCATTATTTTTCTAACAATTTTTGACTTGAGATTCTGCTACTGCCATTAAATATTGATCCATTTTAATGTGTAATTTTACCTTTTTACCCAGGGGTGCCGGTTAATGTGGAGGGGCGCTGTAACTGTGGATGATCAGAGAACTTTGTCACGCCTCACGTTAGTGATTAGCGACTTCTCTGAAACACCATCAGTCAACATTTTTCACACCCTGGTCATCGTGTCAGCATTTTGTTTGGGGGTGATTAATCAGATTCACAAAAAAAATAAATGCTTGAATTATCAGAGTGCAAACTGCAGAGGGGAAAACTGATCCCTGGCATAGAGGAACAGCAGAACCTTGCTGTTTTTGTCTGTGTCGTTTACTCCAGCCTGGCAATTGGCATTGCATGAAGAAATCGTCTAAAAGAAATGCTTTCATGATTGTCTAAACTGAAATTACTGCCACGCTGAAGGAGAAAAACACTAACAGCAAACATCTAAGTCAAATATCCACCTTCTGTTGCCGTCGTACAATTTTAGTTTCATTTCATGAGTTCTGTGGTCATAATGTAAATAAATGTATATCTATTGATGAGATGAGCCACGATGTGGGCAAACAAAGTTGCCGGGGAGGCCTGTGATGGGGCTGAAGACCACAGAGTAACTCTGTAATTACCTATTCAGCTGCTGAGATGGTTTCACCACCCACTGTTTTTTATAGAAAAAACAACAACAACACATTAAATATCCATGAACAATGTTCAGCCTTTCTGCGTGGAAATAATCATCTTTAATGCCAACTTCACTTTGGCTGCATTAAGGCTTATATGTATTTATCATACACACATTTATTAGTAACACTGTTAGCTAATAAATGTTGGCACCAGTAAAAAAATAAGAACTTTATGACTCCTTGGATAAATCTGACTTGACTGAGGGCTGCTCGGTGTTGCTACAGCGCAGCTCATCTCCTAACTAGCGCCTTTAGCAGGTCTCTGGAAGGGTTTACCGGACCACCCGTCTGCTTCAGAGGGTCTTATTGGAGGAATCGGTCACAAAGCCGCTGCCCTCAAAGTCCAAGCTGAGGGGCAGGAGGGCCTGGGGCGGGGCTTTTAGGACCACCCCGACAGTCTGAGCAGTTCTAGTCTGTGTGGCGGAGGTGGGGGCTGGGCTCCCTGTGGCGCTGCTCTGTACCTTTGGCCTCAGAGTCTGTGGGGAGAGAGGAAGATAGCCTTGAG
This sequence comes from Fundulus diaphanus, assembly GCA_037039145.1. Taxonomy (NCBI): domain Eukaryota; kingdom Metazoa; phylum Chordata; class Actinopteri; order Cyprinodontiformes; family Fundulidae; genus Fundulus; species Fundulus diaphanus. The sequence continues at coordinate 23,756,435 of CM073137.1, read as the reverse complement.
CCTGGAAAATGTCCTCCTCGTCTTCAGGGTCCAGGCTGGGGCCCGGAACATGCCGGCTGGGGTCCAACTGGGCGCGGAGGCTGTTGTGCGTACGCATGAGGTTGTCGTAACGTGTCTCCAGCTCAGTCGGTCCGTTCCCACTGAACATGTCTTCCTCCAGCTCCTCCAGCTGCCGCGCCCACATGTCACTCGGCGTGAGCTCGGCTCTGCGTGGACCCGCCGATGACAAAGCGGACTCCTCGAGTCCGTTGGAAACGCTGTCAGGAAGGTCGTTTACAACAGAGTCCAGTTTCTGATCGGGTTTTGAAGGTGCTGGTGGCTTTCTGCTGGGATCGGGGGTGGCGAGTCGAGTCTCTGAAGCCGGAACCGGCCAGACGTCGCTGGTGGAGGCCAGCTCTTCTCCGCTGGCCTCTTCGAGGCCTCCACCCCCGGCCCCAGAGCCCAGCTCTGGCAGGGTGGAGTCGTCAAGCTTTTGGGTTTGGTTGAATTGATTCAAAACGTGTCGCAGTGCAAACATTTTATCGACATCCTTCTGGAAGTTGGCCCAGTTGTCTGGGCTGGGTCTGTAGTCAGGCCTACATTCATACAGGCTTTCGTTTATGCTATACAAATCCTCCAGTTCCTGCCAGTTCACCTCCTCATCTGTCAGGTTGGGCAGCTTAACCCTGTCGTCCTTCCCATACTGGCTGTGTGCTGCCGAGAGAAGGAGAAAAAGGAGACTTTCAGGGACCAGGAGTAGAAAAGAGGAGGCGCTCTGCTCCGGGTTGTTTCAGACAACATGCAGTCATGCCCGGCTTCAGCTTCTGACCACAGCAGAGGTTTGTGGCGCCAAGCAACAACCAAGCTCACTTCAACACAGCACAAGATCGAGGCGGCAGTCACACTCAGCTCAAGCCACAAACGGTGCAAACATGCTGCTCTTCTAGCTCATTTGAGTTTGAGAAGCTGAGAAAAGCGATATTTCATAAACCATCGCAGACAAAGACTCTAAGGTACACAGTAAATACAGCGCTTCACTCCCCCCCCCCCTTAGCTTATATATTTATATATAAGCTAAGGGGGGGGGGAAATTTTCTATTTGCAAATTTTCCATTTGCTACAACCATAAAAACTTCAGTGTACCTCATTGGGATTCAGTGTGACATATTTGCACAAAGTAGCATTTAATTGTTATCTGTAAAGAAAAGGATAAACACCTTTCAATAGATTTTACAAATTAAACATTTAAAAGTTTCATAATACTTAGTATCCAGCTTCCTTATCTCTGACGCCTCTAATTAAGAGTCTTCAGATGTTACCAGTCTCAGTATGAGTACATCAGTTCCCCCAAATATGCCATCCCCATGGTGAAAAACGGTGGTGGCAGCATCATGCTGTGGGAGCAGTGACCCTAAATATACAACCAGAGCTAAAATACAAGGCTTAGACCAAAACATTATCATGTTGATATCCTGTTATAAGACATGAAAACTTGTGTTTACATCCAACTTGGAAAAAGAACGGGCAAAAAGGATCTAGGTGAGGAAAGCTGGTAAAAACACGCTACACCAGACTTCCAGCAAGAAAGCTAATCCTTCAAAATATTGACTCTCATGAACGGCACAGGTTTAAGGTCTTTATAGAGAACCCCCCGCCCTCCACTGCCGTTCACTTCTGTATGCACCACTTAGTCTTGGTTTATCACATAAAATCCCAATAAAACACACTGAAGTCCTAGATTGTAACAGGAAAGAGTAGGAAAAAGTTCAAGAGGCATGAATATTGCCTCCTGAGGCAATGTAAGCCACCGAGTATTCTGACATATAGTTAAAGACAGGCCGACATGAATGAGATACAAAGCAAGGGTACCTGGAATAAAAGAAACTGTGAAAAAGGCAACAAGAAAATAAGCTGATGAACAGTGTATTCCCAGAAAAAAAGGGATACAGTTAAAAAACAAAGCCATCAAAGACAAAAGGCAAAGAAATTTGCTGCAGAAGCAAACGGTAACTGTAAATAGCAAATAAAGCAACAGCAAATAGATGGTTGTGTACAACTTAAAGAGGAAAATGTGCATCAGTGCCCCTTTAAGATAGCCGTCTCTGTGTAAGTGGCTTTTCCCGTAACTACCGCAGGAGGAAATGGTTCTGGCGTGAACTGAGGGACTCACAGAAAGACGAGGCTCGGCCTCCTCTTTGACCACTTTCGGTGCTGCTGTCGCCTGGTAAGCAGGTTTTCAGAGGGGGTCAAAATGCAAACATGTTTCAGTCCTACATCCAGCATATGGCTCTGAGTGAACATGAATCACTGCTGTATTTGGGTGTGACGTCACTAGAGATGCACTGAGCAGAACGGTGTGACCGATTTTCCATCTCCTGTTTTATAACGATTTCAACCGTCGATATTGCTGATTTTTGCCAACTGTTATTTCTCCTGAAGAAGTATATTACAAGGGAAGAGCAAAAAATTAGCACAGACTCAACATTTTATAATGTATTTAGCATTGCCCATTAGCAATTAGTATAATTAGCGCATCTAGCAATAATTAAAGAAAGATCTTTGTCGGTATGCTCCAGAGCCTGGTCACCAACACGGTGCCCCCAAAGACAACAGGTGGCGTCCACGAGCCTGTTCTAAAAATGGCACGACCCACCAGGGAGTTGCACTTAAAGTTTTATTTTATTGATATTGTGAACATTATATTTGCAAAAGTATTTGCTCGTCTGCCCTAATCTGAAAACTAGAGCGTCGTCCCATTCTTAATCCGTGGTCTTTAATGTAATGACGGCCCAAACTTTGCTGCTGTAACAGCTTTTACTCTTCCGAGATGGCATTCCACAAGGTTTAGGAATGTGTTTATTGCCTTTGTGTGATCAGAAGCAGATGTTGGACAACAAGGCCTGCATTGCAGTGTCTGCTCCAATTCATCCCAAAGCTGTTCTATCGGGCTGAGTTCAGGACTGTGCATGCCGGCCAGTAAATCTCTTCCACACAAAACTCTCTCATCCATGTCGTTGTGGATCTGGATTTGTGCACCGTTGTTGTGTCATCAAGTTAAAACGGGAGGGTGCCATCCCCACACGGTTGCCACAGCAAAATGTCTTGGTATGTTAAGGGCATTAAGAGGTCCTTATGCTGGAAGTACCCAGACTCGTCCATTGGATTGCCAGACAGAAGCATAATTCATCCAGTCTCTAAAAAGCCCAGTGTTGGCATGCTGTACAGCAGTGCGACGTGTTGCATATTACTTGGTCATGTAAGGCTTGGCTGTAGCTGCATATTCACGTAAATATTCATAAAGCTCTCAACAAACTGTTCTCAAGCTAATTTTAAACACCACACGAAGCTTGAAAGTCTACTGAGACTGTAGAAAGCAGGTGACCTCTGCGCCTCACTCAGCATCCGTCGAGCCTGCTCTGTGATTTTACATGGCCTAAAACTGTGCCACTGGGTTGCCGTTATTCCCGACAGCTCCCAGACATTTGCTATTTATGTATTTTATTAAAGAAACACGCATTCATTCAAGCGGGAAGAGAGAGAGCAAGATCTTCAGAAGATGACGGACAGTCTTGCGCTCTCTTTCTTCCCGTCTGAAAGAACCACAGGTACTTAGAAAAGATTCTCATCTACTACGGGTGTGGGTATGGTCCTGATCCAGTGCAGCTTCTCTGCAAACACCCACTCACACTGCTCCGAGGGCAGTGGTTCTCAGATGTTTTCTGTTGCGCCCCAACATTGAAGGAAAACTTCAGCCCCATCCCAAAAATAGGTCAAAAATGTAAGTTTTATCTTTTTCTGTTTTAATTCATTAAAAGCCGCTCTGAAGATTACCCAGAATCCCTTTTAAATTTTATAACACACACATATATATATATATATGGGTTCATTTATAACATAATGGTTTCTAACAACTACAACGATTCAACATTGCCACACTTTATTTTTACTTTTAACTCGCTATGAACCTCATATGACAAAAATTATATCAAGCCATTAATAGTAAAGACAAACTTCAGTTACATCAAGTTTTCTACTTTTTTTAGGAGATTATTAATAGTTTATCATACTCCTGACCGCAGGTGCAGACCAACCACCAGGGGGTGCTGTTGTCACATTTAGAAGGCCTGTATTTCCTGGACAAAAAAAGTGCAAGGCTGTTCTTTTAACCCCCTGCAATACCTCCACGGCCCACTCCAATATTTGAAAAGCACTATCCTAGAGAAACAGCAGTAAGCTGCAGCGCCAAATGTGGAAACAACGCTTGCAAGAACAGAAGTTCACTTGGGTTCAACTCTCCTGCCGGCAGTTCTCGTGATAACTATCTCAGGAAGTGCCTCGTAAACAACAGTTATATTCAGCTGTACGAGCACTACCCTCGTTGTTTTCCCTCACTACTGATGCTAGTGAAGCTCTACCATGCACTTTTAACCCGTGTCACCGGTTATAGCGTAATGTTCACATTTCTGAGCGAACACACAGGAAGTTATTACAATGTGGCATCTGACTTCCTGTTTGGCTCGTGTAATTCCCTGGCACTTGAGACAGGAACCGCTGTGGCGTTCGGTTAAAATCAGAACCTTGCGAAATTTTCCGCAGCGTCGCGCGGCTTCGGTGACCGGACCCGCACTACACCGTGGCTGATGTGAGTGTGACACATTCATTTTAATGACCTTGGGTTCCTTGCGGTGACCACACCGTAGTAGATGTGAGCCCACCGTCAGTCATCCTCACTCAGTAGTAACTTCCACAAAGAAGAGTTTTGTGTCTGTGCTACATGGTACAGTTTACGCAAGGGGCATTCGGTGTTCATAAAAACGTTGGATTGCCGAGTTTCAGACTCGCTGGCAAAACATGGGTGAAAATCGTCCCGTTTCCGCTCAACAGTGCATCTCTAGATGTTATGCTAGAATGGGATGATGCTTTGTTGATGTGGATATAGGTGGCATTACATGAAATGTGACAGGTTGGAAGAATAGTTTCACATTTTGGGCGATACACTGGTCGGATTTTCTAGTGATTGATAATCCTTCTCATATCTGATTCTTTGTGGCACGTGTAAAACACAAAGAGGAAAGCAGCATAAATCGTCCCCAGTGCTCATTTGCCCAAAATGTCAACCTATTCCCAGCTCCTAATGTATTGATGTATGAGGGGATGAGACAGTGACATGCACTCTACAGCTTTAGGTGTTTATTTTTATATGGCCATGCTATCCTGTGATGAAAAGCTCTTTATATCATATACCTGGAAGCAAATGTGTCAAAATATGGGGCAGAGATGATCGTACATGTCTCAAGTGGCTGCAGATCGACATTAAGCAGCAAATTAAGGTAAAGACAGACTGTGTGCGCAGAGGAAGAGAATTTGAAGCTCTGTTACGATTTGTTAGCCTGTTCCCAGCATGCAGCCATGGATGAAGCATCAGCACCCCACAGATGGATGTATTAGTGGGAATGAGGCGCATTCGGCCCATGCAGGTGTTAAAGGGGGGGAATAAAGTCGCTGAAGAGGAACAAAACTTGTTGGGTACCTGTGTGGCTCATAGCTTCCTCCATCTTTACCTCCTGATTGGAAAAAAAATAACAGTAATCGATGTTAATGTCTTGATTCAAAGGGATGTAGGAGGGAAACAGATCAGTCACACTGAGGCTTTCCTTCATGCACCGCCGCTAAACGCTAGGGAGAAATGCAAACGCTGGAGAACTAAGTGGAGAAAAGGAGAATTAGATATGAAAGAAGAAAACATGGAAAGAAGGTAGAAATTGATTTGGGACAAACTGAATTTCAACGGTGGAAAATAAACAACTTTTCCCCTTGAAGATAAAAGACACAGCCAGGGGGATTTTCAGAGTCAAGTCACGTTTTAGTCATATGCTGCCATGTTCATTTCCTTTAGCAATTAAGTCTTAATCATGTGTTTCACCAACGAAACCGTCTGCAGATGTGACACCGGTCACTTTACTGGTTTATAGAACAGGCGGTTTATTTAAGAAATGGCAGCCAGGTGAAGTGAGAGTCTTCAGGCTATTTGCGACACGTGCTGGCGTGTCTTTCACAAGTTCAGCATGCCAATAGTGAAACACAATAAAAGGTTTTTGGAGCACAGTTTGGCCGCTTTGTGACTCCTCTCTGCAGCTGCTAATTACAGACATGAAGGCTTTACCCTCAGGTCAGAAACATCGTAGGCAGTTCATGCCACACACAAACACTGCAGGCCTGCGTCATTCTGACATTACTTAGTATAGACCTCCACCACAGACACGTCAGTTACTGTGACTACAGCGTACCTATACTAAAATCATTAACACTTGAGTCAGGAGGGAAGAACACAGCCAGAATGGACAACTGCAACACAGCTTTAGACTACTGACAGACTATCATTGCATATCGTCAGGGGAGAAAAGTAAATTCCAGCAGGAAAGATCCAGGGCTGTAAGAGAAGTCAACAGTGGATGTGTTTATAGTGACTTAAGCATCGAAAACACAAATCTCTGATGATTTTGTGACCTTCACCTGAAATTTCAGCACCCACCCTTGAGTAGATTGTTTTCACACGCATGCAGCATGCAGGTATGTGCAAACACACACCACCCAAACGGAAACAGACCCACAGCAGACGACTGAAACCTCTTAAAACAGCCATTAACCAATACAGCATTGCATAACAGCTGCCAATGCAGCTCTCCTGTAAGTCAGATCTATTATTACTGGTGGGATAACAGCTACCCCTACACCACCTGTATGAGTCTATTTATCTCAAAATCTCTGCATGCACGCAAACACATCATACAGGACATATGAACAGAACAGAGAGCAGTGTCCTTACCCGTATCCAACCCTTTAGGTCGAGGGTTGCACTGCTTGTACCCTTGACAACTCCTCATCTCCATGAGTTGAGCGTGGAGTGTGTTCAGGACGTCCCGATCCACAGCGTACACCGCGTTGGTCAGCTGCAAATACAATAAAACATACAAAAGTATTTAACATTGGATTTACAAGCCCATCTACGCTTTTTGGAACTTGTTATAAAATGATGCCCATTTTCAAACTTAATTGCCATGGAACATTATAAACTGTATTGGCCCGGTGACTGAACCTAAAAAGGCTGTCCTTCATGCACGAGACTGCAGAGGTTCGCACACTGCAGCTGCTTTTGATGACATGCTACTACAGTCACTGAGGACCTGAGCTCTCGCTAAGATGTAGAGCGCATCGTTTGCCATCTTGTGCCTGATTGCACATGTTAAACGATGTTTGTAGCAAACAGAATAGTGTGGTGAAGACTGAGCACATGTAAGAGGGCTATGTTCTGACAAAAGACAGAAACTGACTACTTTTTGCACTTGTTTGTTTGCACACAGCAGACTTCATTGAGATTTAAGTTAATCCTTTTTAAGTCTGTATACCCACGTGGGCTTCGGTTTTCAGTTCCTTTTTAAATGAAGCAACTGCCTGTTAAGCATATCTGGCTACTAACGCACTACTACTAATTAGGGGTATGTGCAAAATCCATCCATCTATTCATCCATTTTCTGACCCGCTTAATCCCTCATGGGGTCGCGGGGGTTGCTGGTGCTTATCTCCAGCGTTCTCTGGGCGAGAGGCGGGGTTCACCCTGGACAGGTCGCCAGTCTGTCGCAGATGCGCAAAATCATTTGGGAAAATTACTAAATTTGCATTTATACAGAGTGCAACTTGAGGTATTACATAAATTTCAGCTTTTTTTATATCTGCATTCTGCAGCAAGCCAATCTCACAAAGAGTATGCAGAATAATGCAGTATTTTAATTTCAATACAGAGGAAACTACATAATCTAATGAAAAATATCGGAAGCGGTTATCAGCCAAATGAGTTAATATCAGCATATTGGATATCAACCAAAACCCAACAATCCCTTACCTAAAGGACAATGAAACTTCAAAACCCACAGTTAAATCCCTAAAGTTAAACAGTTTTCATGGAAAAAGAAAAGAAAAAAGGCTAAATCAAGATGGAGACAATACTATCTAAAATAGATTGTTTAGAGTCGCCACAGGGATAAAGGATGCAGTATATCAGAGGCAGAGCTTCACCCACCTGGTACGGGTCACTGTTGAGATCGAAGTATTCCAGGAAGCCGGTGGAAAACTCGCAGAAGAGCGTGTTATGGGTCTCGTTGATGGTTCTCAGGCACCAGTAGGTGTTGTTGTTGGAGCTGGTGCAGGCACAGAATGCACCCACTGCAAGATAATCAACACCATCTTTCTACTCAGGCTGGTAAGTTTCACCAGAACACTTCAAAGGTTGGGCGTGGAACGAGTTTAAAAGCCATAACAGTGGTATTTATACACACATGTCCAGAAGGGAGCCGTCTGCCAGTGGTCGTTGTTGTGTGTAAAGCAAGTGAGGCCTGGCAGGCTGCAGTCGTCTCCCTTCCTCTGTCGCTTCTTCTCCTTCCTTTCCTTCTTCCTGCGCCGGATGTCGTTATACAGCTGGGCCTTCCCGTCCAGGTCGGGTGTCGTCTCCCTGTTAAACCATGACACATCGTTTCAAACGATGACACCACCATGGCTCCGACTCGGACCCTTTCTGGTGCCAGTAACCACAGCGGTGGAGGCTACAGAGGAGGCTTCCAGGAAGGCACCACACGTGCTGGCGCTACGACAGCCGGTTTACGGTTATGTTTAATCTCTGTTTGGCCAATTCTGTCCGGGCCGTCCTCCCAGCCAGCGTCCTCTCATACTCCCTGCTTTACACAAAACAGACACTGCTGGAGACAGCTGCTTTGCATCGGCGTAATAACGATCCCAGAGGTTCACGGTGGAAGCTGATCGCTGTGTTTGAAGGACAGACTGATTTCTCCTCCTCCGTTAAATCATTTCACTTTTCCATGCAACCCAATCCCTTCCAGGCACACACACACACACACAGGCCGATCCGCAGAGAAACACGTGCTTTGTCATTTCAACTCCATTCAGAAAAGAAAAAGATTAGTAAACTTAACGGACTGCATGGTGGTCCAGGAAACAGGAGAGTCCCTTTTATGCGAACAATTAAAAACAACAAAGACACAGAAACAAACCCATTTCAACCCACGTTACAGATCGCTTCATCCAGCGTGTGTTCACATTTAACTGGCATAGCCAATGCCAGAAACTCACTTGAATGGATGGAGCTGATCATTCCTGCCATTCGGTCGTTCTCCCTTATTTCTGAGGCCTTTGTTGTAGTAGCTGGATTTAAAAGCAGGGGAGAGGAGTAAGGACGGCAGCAAAAGTGCTCTCAAATGGATACAAACATGAGGACCAAATGAAACCATTAATAACTTTTCTATACAAGTTTAGAAAAAGAATATTTTTTAAGCCAAAAACATCAACCTCTTTCCACAGTCGCAATCGTCTGGTCGGCGCCTCTTCAGATGGCCTCTGACTTCTCGAAGGTTCTTGATTTTGTCTTGAAGGGCTTCAATCTAAGAAAGAAAATATGTAGCCAGTAGTCTTAGTTTTACAGTGTCCATCATTGCAAGTCTGTGACTTCTAAAAGACATGCAAACCAAACAGTTTACCTCCTGATCGACGTAGCTCTTATGATCTTTCCAGGCTTTGGAGGACTGGTAGATTTCCCTCTCACAGTGAACGCTGTCATTCATCAGGATGTAACACCTAAAAAGGTTCAGAGTAATGTAGGAAATATGCTAAGAAAACACAGAACCAGGCACATCAATGTGAAATACCTTCATATTATAAAAAAAAAAAAGCTTACTTGTGGGTAACTTTCACAGAGTTTGGGTATCCCACTGCGTTGGTGTCGTCCGCCAGCATCTCCTCCGAACCGTCGTCAGAGCCCAGGTCATACTCTGGGTCCTCTGAGTCGTAGTGCCGCTTTGAAATGCCGCGGCGGCGGATGCCGGACTGGTCATCTGCTTGCAGGTCGATGTCGTATATCTGGCCCTCAAACTCCACAGACAGCGATCGAGCAGGCCAGGTGTGAACGAAACGGGGCCGGAAACCTAACAGCAGCCAAGAAATTGGGAGTTAAGCAGCTGTTTTTGCAGAACCCAGCTTTAGCAGTATTTTGAAAGAGTTTATGTTGCTTCTAAGGAGACATATTTTCTTGTCTTGTTTGAAAAAGATGTCAGTTGAACAGAAAGCAGTAGTCTTTTTTGGCATGGGGCAACACGACTTTCTGCCCAGGGAGTGGAGGTAGGCGGGAAGGGGGGCTTAGGGTTGCAAGGCAACAAAAAAGTCTGTCAAATGTGCAATAAATGGCTTTTCTGCAGCCTATTCGTATGTCTGGTTAATGGGAACGCTTTGTCCTGTGTTTGTCTGTGATGGATTTGGGACATTGTCCAGGATGCACCACCAACATCGCCCAGTGACGGCAGGAGACAGGCAGAAAGTCTGGGATAAAGTAATTTAACACAAGGCGTTTAAACTCCTGGGGGGAGAACAATCACTCAAGTCTATGTTATAAGACCAGAAGATGTCTATTTAAATGATTAAGTTGCCTAGAACAAATTGCTGACACCGGATTTTATTGCTGACCTATCTAATAGAACCACCGGGAAGCCGTCAGGACTGTATCTAGTCCAGTATCTTTACATAGAGTAAAGAGCATTTTCACCCTTTTGACTACATTTGGTCAGCTCAAGCTGATGATAGATAATTTTTTTAAATCATTTTGCATAGTTTACACTATGGTCTGCACACATGGTGCCGTAATACTCGCACATCGGCAACATTTCAAATGGAAAAAACAAACAAAAGTAACACTAGAGGGCACCATATGTCTCACATTCAAAGTAGGGTAGGCAACTATAAGCCTTGGCTTCAGCCTATTTCTTTTTGGTAAATGGTTGGTTTATAGAATTGTGTTTCATCTTGTTTCCTTTTTTTTGTTTGGGAATGTTATAAATTTACCAAAATAAATAAATCAAATCATTCAAATCAAAAGTCCTGGCAGAGCACACACACTAAAGTACAAACCAGAGCGGTTAGGGATGTTCGCTTCTCATGAGCCTCTGACTCATTTTAGAGCATAAATAACCATTTTAACAAAGAGAAAAACAGGTCCAGACTTTCTTTTCCAGAAGTACTGAAACGACCATCAATGGCGTCATTACAAGCGTAACCAAAAAGATTTATCTCAACCAAAACAACAAAACGTCCTAAATGTGTGGCTCTTTATCGTAAACGTGTTTTATTTCAATCAGATGACAGGTGTGCGGCACTCACGCTGTCCTCCTGAAGAGGAGCGTCTCTGGGAACGCCGGTCCGCTCTGGATGGTTTGTACAGAGGGTCCTCACAGTCGCACACCCTTTCTCTGTTGTCGTAACTGCTGGGGGGCCTCAGGCTGCGGACCCTCTTCCTGGACCCTTCCTTGGAACCACCTTTACACTTCTGGATCCTCCACTTCCCTGTGATCTCCTCCACGCAGTGCCATTTCTGTCAACGTCCAAAGCAAAAACGGCCCATTGAGAACAATTTGTCTACTTTTTTAAAATTAATTTCAGATCTTCAAACATTCTGCGTAGATGTCGGGATTTTTGCCCCCCCCCTCCCCCTCCACTCTCAGTCTGTGGATGAGATTGGCATCCTGGTGTCGTAACAAAGATAAACCAAAAACCACCACATGAAATGAATTAGGCCCGTCTGGTGTCTGTGAAACAAAGAGGAAAGCCCAATCACCCTCACACCAGCCATGCCTGTGCGTCACCAACTTAATTGTGTAAATAAACTCCCCCACGTTTGGCTGCATAAGCTGCACCTTTCTTAACACGCATTCCAGCAGGAAATAAAGCCTTCAAGGCTGATTGCTGAGAGCGCTGCGGTTGTTGGGCCCTGGGTAAATCTGGACCCAGACGTCTGTGGCGTGTGGTGCGGAGGATCGCAGCTTAGTGTGAGAACAAGGTGTCCGGACAAAGACACGTCAGGCAGATCGGGTTTCTGCCGGAGGAGCTTATGGGGGACCGGCGGACCGGTCGCGTCAGAATCAGAGAAGACGCGAGGGAGAGGCACGTAATGCCACCGAAGGACGAAAACAATCCGCCTTTCTTTTACCCGCACCACCGTGAGCGCTTTCACCGTGACGACTCATAGCGCAACCTATGCGTGTGTAGCAGCGCTGTTGCATCAGCGGCAGATGATGTGAGACGAGGGGGGATGAGAGCGGTTAGGAGGAGTCGGATTTGCCGACAGAGTTACAGTGACTGCTTGGCTTCCAGTGAATGTTGTTTTACAACCATCTGGGTTTGCAATTCAAGATTTAGTCCACAAGATGCTTCCCCCGTTTTATTTTGTTTGGAACAGAAAGAATGATAATGCAACCTGCAGCGCCTCAGCAAAGCAGTGACTCAGACTTGTCATGAACCCCCACAACGCACAGCAACGCTGAGAAAGGTTTATTACAAACAGCTGACCCGCTGCACCCATGCCCTCCCGAGCTCCGCTGAAACCGCTCCAATCGCTGCCTTTATTAAGTGATTGCTACATGCACACGTTTATGCGGTCATAAAGCGGATCTGGTTCAGATTAGTTGGACCCACAGAGAGCCTGCCCGTCCTTTTAACGCTACCTGAAATTTGTAACAATTTGTATTTCTCCGGCCTTTCTGCTCCAGGGCCACTTACTGTACCATCTGGCTGTTTGGTCTGCCAGAAAATTAATGGCCGCAAGATGAAAAGCAAGTACACACAAATTAATGGACCGCAAAACGGCGCAAAAGAGACCAATTATGAAGCAAATGATGCACTTGTAAATGGCTGCTTCAGCAGTGGCCCATAGATATTCTTCAGCAGGCAGGGTGAAGGCCACTTAAGGATCTCTGCATGGCAACAGGGCAGCTCAAAATGTGTTATCTATGGGGAAGTTGCTGCAGCAAAAAACAAAACAAAATGGTTTATTGTCTCTGATTTACCTGTCCCGGCTGCTCGCATGGCGTCTGGAGTTCAGCCAGCTGGCAGGTTTCTCTGACCTTCTTGTGCTTTGGAAGGCTGTTGGTGTGTTGAGTGCTCGCCGAGTCATCCTTCTTCCTCAGGATTTTACTGCAAGGGGAAAACAGAAACGGCGAAGATCTATGAGCCCCGTCCAGGGTTTTCTGCACATTTAACATTTTCAAATTCCACACACGTCCGGGCTCAAAGGACCCGGGCTCAAACGACAGCAACCGTTGAACCTTAGAGTACAAAACCTCTACCTGTTTGGGGTTTGTTATCTGTATGTTCAACACTGAAGCTGGTGTCTTAAAACCCTTCAACTGTTGAAGTTGTCAAATCTAGACTGAACTATGCTGCATTGAATACAGGGACCTTATTTTCTCTGATAGATTAATTCTGCGAAAGTAAATACCAGCTTTCAATGCTATCGTTGGCATTTAAAGGTGACTTCGTTGAAAAATCATGGTGTTTAAAAGTAAAAAATATTATATTAAAAGTGTACGACTGAAACGTTGTCCTTTTGAATTACTTTCCAGCTGTTAGATGACTGATCTATTTATTTGGTAAACTCTTATTTTGCCACAACTTTGGTAATTGTGGTAATTTAAAAATAAAGAAATTCCTTTAACCATCAACCGCTGCAAAAGTTAGAGATGTACCAACAAATACACTGTCTTAACCACCCTTGACTGATGACCGACCGGTCAGAAACTCCCAATACAACAACACAAAGATTTTTCACGCATCAAGCGCTCACAGGCCGTGCTGACAGCAACACTCTTTGATGCCCAAGGTCATTTATTGAAGAAAGAAGATTTAAAGTTAGTCAAATTCAGCACCGATGAGGTGCTTAAGATTAGGCTAGAACATGGGTCACCAGCATGGTGTTCGTGCTTTAGATTTTTAATCATACTTGTATTTACATAGATTTAAAATGATAAAAGCATCAAAAACATATTATATTCCATAAAGTTAAGGTGAGCCCCGACTCTTCTAGTTCAAAGGTCAGTACAGGTAGCCCTTCGTATGACGCAAAACCGATGAAGTAGCTCTCGACTTCCAAAAGGTTGGTGACCCCCTGGGTTAGAGTGCTGGAACTGACAGTAGATACCAGAAAGGCTGAATAGACTAATGAACCGTAATATATAGAACAGAAGGAGGAAGAAAGTTTGGAAAAACTGTTTTCCATAAAGCATTTGTTTTACATACAGACCTGGAGATGAGAAAAGCTGCTTGCATACTGTCTGCTGTAAAACTAATTTCCAGATAACTGACCTCTTTTGATAATGAAGACACTGTGAACCTTGATACTTCGTAAAATCTGTTCGGTCTGTATGTGCCTGAGAGTCTAGACTCTGGGATTACTTCGAACTAAATCCAGTCTGTTTTACAGCAGCTTAGTATAAAGTTCAGCCTCAGTCATCTCCAATGCAAATAGCACCAATTTCTGTAATTCAAACCTTCTACCAAAATACTCTTAGCAGCGTGACAGCATTGACAAGAACCTGTTTCCGAAAACGTTACAGCCAGATCCTTGTCCCTTTCTCCCGACACGGCAGGGAGGGAAGAGCCAGCTTTCCCACGCGGGCTTGGCTTTCGACTCTTGACTCGAGTCTGGGATGATTAGAGAGCAAACAGTTGCTTTATGCAGATGATGAGATTGCAGTCAGCTCCAGCTGTCTGCGGTGGTACTGTAAGGTCATGTGAGGGAGTGGAATCACAGAGCGCGTCACATGACCAGAGAGACACAGACTCTCAGCGCGCTGCCGTGGAGCAAGGTTAATCTCAGCCTTCAGCTACAAGTGGTTCCAACATACAGCCTTAGCAAACAGTGGTGATTAATGGAGCGTCTCAAAAAGGCTAAAGGTCACCGCAGCGCTCTACGTACACCGCCTCCATGTGGGTCAACACAACTAACCCTTCAGTAGATTTAGGCAAATGTTGGCAACACAGCAAGTTAGGAGGAGACGAGAGGCCAAACGTAGCAATTTGAAATAAAGGAAATGAGGTCGGAGGAGAAAATGTTCCTGTGGGTTTGTGGAATATCTAAAACAAGATTACACGCTTCCACTATAATCTATCTTCTACCGGATTAATCCTATTCTTTTCCCTAATCCTTATGTAGAGGAAGTCGACAAGCCCCCATCCATCCATCATCTGATATCTAAGATCAGGTCGCAGCGGCAACAGGTCCAGGAGGAAAACCCGGATATCCCGCTCCCCAGTGACATCATCCAGCTCATTCCAGCGAGTTCTGGGTCTACTCCAGGGTCTCCTCCCAGTGAAATCCCCAAAGGGAGGCGCCCAAACCACCTCTGCTAGCTCCTTTTGATGCGGATAAGCAGCTGCTCTACCTCGAGCTCACCCGAAATAGCAGAGCTCCTCACCTGATAAGATGGTGACCTATCCAGGATGAACCGCTGGAGATAGGCATCAGCATTCTGTAGTAGTAATGTGAGAAAATGCTAAAAAAAAATTCAAGGGTTATGGACACTTGCGCAGAACACTGGGATTTCCGTGGAAACAATCCGATGTACTATTACACCCCAGCAGCTTGAACTGTCACGATTAACCAGAAATAGCTTAACCCTGCAACTCTGAACACTTTGTTGCCTTCCACAAAGGTTGTGGTCAGGAAATGGCTCGGCGATAAATAGCAGAGAGAAGCAGATGTATTGGTTGAACAGGGAACATCCACGGAGCCCTTTTATTTAAATATACTGTTAGTTTTATGTGACACACGATGTGCTTGTGGTGTGGACATGGGGGGGGGGGGGATCAAGAGCCCCAGCTTACCCTCGCTCCACCAGGAATGTATCTCTCCAGACTTTGGGTTTCCGGTTGGGTTTGAATCTGTTAAAAACAAAATCGGACAAAGTTTATGGACTGCTTTTGGGAACAGTTCATGCCATTCAGACACAAAGCCTGCCAAGACTATGGAAGCTAATCACAACAGACTCTTGGAAGGTTAAAGCGCTTGAGTTTTTCTGCATCTCTTAAAGCATTTTTTAGTGCAGTTAAATAAACAATAGATGCTTTGTACCGGACAGCTATTTTGCACTCAAGCTGTGCGCTGTTAGTAGAGTGGTTTTTGTGGAGAAACACATGACTTGAGCTTGCAAACAAATCCTGAAGAAACCTTTTTAAAGTGGGACCACGGCGACTAACCCTCCAAAGTGCCGGTTTCGAGCTCAGCCGGAGCTAATGCACTTATCCGTGCGGTAAAAATGTACATTTACTCGGTGATGTCCGGTAAAGAGACGAGTTGCATGTACCACACAAACTGTAAAGTTGCTGTTCAGAACTGCCATCGCGGCAGGGGATGAGGGATCCGCACGAACCTGTTGCCGGTCCGCTCCTGTTCCAGCAACTTAAGGATGGACTTTCCGTCCATATCTGGGGGGGTGTCGAGTCCAGCGATGTGAAGAATCGTGGGAGCTAGGTCGATGTTCAGCACCATATGAGGGTTTCTGAAGAGGTACATGCACACAGTTCAACACACTGCAGCAACAAACGCTGAAAGAAAAAGATCTTGAGCTTTTAAAAAGATGGCCGGTACTCACACTGCCCCTGGATCCACGTTTGGTCCTCTCAGGAAGAACGGCACCCGGATGTCAAAATCGTAAGGCATTGATTTCCCCTTGACTAACCCGAACTGACCAATGTGGTAGCCGTGGTCTGCTGTATAGATGATGTAGGTGTTATCCAGCTCTCCGGTTTCCTCCAGCATGTCATAGATCTGCAAGAAGGGGGCGGTGAGAGGAGGAACCGTTCGCTTTGCAACAGTTCTAAGAATTATACGTACCTTCTGCACAGAGTCATCCACAGAGAGAAGCGTCTGCAACCTTTTCCGATGCAGGAAGTTGGTGAACTCCATGTGGATTGGTTTCATGGGGCCTGTGTACTGCATGATCCAATGTTTGTCCATATTTGGGGCGTAGTTATAGCTGGGGGTGCTGGAGGAACACACGGTAAAGAAAAACATTAAGAAAAAATGCTGGACTAGAGGAGCCAACTATCACCTCGCGTTGAAATATGAAGACCTGTCTGAGCAGCTGTCTGCATGCACGCTGGAAGAGAAGATTTAGTGATGCCACGGACACCTGTCTGCTGCTTTTCACAAACTCCTGCTCGGCAACAGGTGCCACAGTCGTCCACTGTGTTGCACTCGCGTCGGTCGCCGCGCTGTTTGTTGACGGAAATGTCTTCGTGCCTTCGCAGCCTTTGCTGGTTTTTTTCCACACCCCTCTACGAACATCTCTCCTCTCACATAGAGACCAGAGTCTCCTTGCTCGACTGCGCTCTTGGCACAGGTGGGTCATTGGAGGGCTGGCACATGCTTATGAAAATAGTAGGACCCAAAGTCAAGTTTGCAACAAGTTCTGGAGCAAGAACTCCACAAGTAATGGTCATTTGAAGGGGCGTTGTGTGACAGGATGGAGCAAACAGTAAAAAAAAGAGGTAGACTCGCTCCGATTTTAAAGAGAAGCTGCTAATTTGTTTGTGGGATTAAGCATGAAATTAAGAGGGAGGATAAATACTGCTGCACAGGATTGTTCTTGCAAGGTGTCTAGAATGGAGCATGCAGCCAGCTGCATAAAAAGTCCTAGAATACAGTCGGCACTGTTGGATTCCTTCCTTCTGGTTTAGCGTGGTTTCACCTTTGAAGCGGCGGTCCTGAATATCAAAACTCTGATACTTAATGAAGCTCCGCTACGAGAGCCCCTGTGCTCTCACTGACTGAGCTGCTTTCTGTCCTCGGCTCCTTAGCCCTGCTTTGTGAGAGGGGTGAACTCTTCACCCACTTAGCAGGCAGTATAATAAGCCCCACAAAGAGGCTTGTCTCTGGGCAATGGGCCACCAAGGTATGGGGCCCTGAGCACCAGGGAACCAGGAATGCAGAGGTCAGTGGAATGAAGTCAGTGTGCAGGAGAGGTCACACCTGCCACCAAAGCACACACATACAGTGCCTTGCAAAAGTATTCACACCCCTTTAGGTTATTCACATTTTGTCTGATTCCAACCACAAAGCTGTGGATTTGCGGTTGGGGCTTTATGTGATAGACCAGCACAAAGCAGAGCATAACTTTTTAGTTGAATGAGAATTAAATTGAGACTGAATTTACTTTACGAACATTAATATAGTGTTTAACATCAATTTGTTTTCAGCTCTAAATAAAACCCCTTGCAACAATTTGCCTTCAGAAATCACTTAATAAATACAGTCCAAAGAGTATAAACACACACCCTGAACACACAGTGCCCACAGTGAAACATGGCGGTGGCACCATCGTGCTGTGGGGATGCTGCTCTTATAACAGAGCAGAATAAAGAGCAACACTGGGAGAAAGTCTCTTAGAGGCCGTGAAAGCCTTGAGAATGTGGTAGAATCGTCTAGTACAAGTCAAGATATGTTCACTAATTTTAATCTACATGTAATCTTCTTCCACTTTATAACTAGGCACAATTTTGCATTTGTCTATCACATGAAATCTCAATGAAATATACAGTAAGCTTTATGGTCATAAAGTGACTAAAAACGATAAAGTGGTATAAATACTTTCATAAAGCCCTGCAGGTCTATTTTGTAAAAAAAAAACAAAAACAAAAACTCGGACGCATAAAGGTAGGTGGCTTCTTAGTAAAGCAATTTGTTCATCTGTCATTAGAGTTACTGTCCCTCCCTGCTATCACAAGACATGCAATTCAGCAACCGCATTACACGTCTACTATCTAAATGGGTCTCAACTTGGCTACATCTAACAAACCAGGCAAAAACACCTTGAAGTGAGGAATGTTAATAACATTAACACTGAACCCTCCACTGCTATTGCTGCTGTCAGAAGTACAGACGCTTCTTTGATTTACGAGGCTGCTCCCCCTTTACTGCCACGCAGTCTGTTCCCAACCCCGAGAGCAAAGCCCGTTGGCTGGATCACGCATCTGCTGCGAACATTAAATACCTTCGCATTTGTTGAGGGCATGATCCCTTCGAGGCAAACCAAACTGGAACAGTGTAAAAAAAATAAAATCATTGTTTTCGTTCAAGAGAATTCCCAAGAATGGAAAAAGTGATTTGCCTCAACAGACACCCACCCGTGCAAACCACCTGTGGTCTCCATAGTAACCTCGCCACATACACGACACCTACACACCATCACTGGGACAACCCTTTCAGCCACCCGTGGGCCCCGAGCTCCACCCCATCGCACCGAGGCACCCGCTAAAAATAAATTAATATTGTCACACGGGGTGTTTCCAAAGCACACAATGCATTCCTTGCATCCCAGGAGTTACGGCAGGAACGACTGATTGATATGGACAAGGTCAGGAAGTTCTTTGGGGATAAAAGTGAACGGGAAGCTGGGGGTTAGACGACGAGATGTCAGAGGGTGGAAATATGGAGGGAGAGGTAAACAGAGAGACGGAGAGAGATATATCGGTGGCTAGATAGACAAATGCGGGTAACGTAGGAAGGCAGAAAGGGAGAGGAAAGCACACAGAGAACACGAAGAAAAGGAAAGGAAGTGGTGATATTGTGTAGGAAATTTAGAGGGCCCACCATGAGAAAGTAGGCCACAGGGCCACTGGGACAGGAGTCATAGCACAGCCCAGACAAAAGGGATGAGATGCTAGCTTGGCATAAGCAAAAATCCCTCACTGGTATGTCCCCCACCCGGTGTTCTCCGGCGATAAATCATTTTGATTTCACGCCTTCTCTACCGCCGCTTGTTAGAGCTTCAAAGCAACCTGTCATCCCGGTAGATTGAGGGCTTGCCTACTGTCATCATGTCAGACACACCTCATCATATAAAAGCCCCACTAGGTGATAAAGAGAAAACGCAGAGATCCAATTAGCAAAGCATGATGGGTCAAACATCATGGAATCCCGTCTACGTCTGCAGGAAGCTCCCATAAAATGTGTATCCCTCACATAATAGTAGCTTTTTTTCCATTGCTTTGAAAATAAATATTTACCTCCATTTTTGTTGGGAGAATTCAATTTTTTTTCGTCCACAGAGTTTATCCTACTTTGAATGATATTTGAGAGATGAGAGATCCATAAATTCAACAGTTATTGCATGACATAGCATTTAAAAGTAATGGTTTATTTTTGCAAGACAGCTATATCATAATTATATATCCCCTCTAATGGTCAGTACCTGACAGTTTTCATGACAGGAGCTGAAACACAATCAGGCCATTAGGAACCTAATTATGATATTTATTTGATTTTAGCTGTTATGTTAAAATTTGATTTAAGTGCCCTGGATCAAATAAATATTAAATCAGAAAAGGGGTGGAGCCTGCGGGCAGATAATTTTTTCAACGGTTACTCAGGGTGTTTATTATTTCCTGTTGGGCATTACCTTTTCTGCATGTGTGGAAAGTTTAATAGTGAGAGAGTCGGGACAAAGTGAGAGCCGTAACAAAAAATGGTAAAAAAAACAAGCAAACAACATTGTGGTTTCATGCACTGAAAACAATAGAGCAAAACTAGGCCATGGCATCATTGCTTCTCAACATTTCTATTAGCCGAGCCTGTTTGCCAAGAGTTTAAAAAAAAGAACATTTCGAGCAGACAGGAGGTGCCAGGGCATTCGACTGCTTTGCAGAAAATCCGTTGGTGGACTGTCCCTAAAAGAACTCTGATTTATCAAATAACATCTGAGGTTGCCACAGAGATTTCATACTTCAACAAAAGCAATAGTTTCTTTGTACCCTGTGAGTTGTGGCTAAGGGTCTTGCCTCAGAAGAGATCAAAATCTGTTAGACTGGCATTGTAGGAGACAGCGGTCTGGTGACCGAATTGCATGATGGGTATGTGCCAAAAGTCTAATCAATGTGAGCGTCACTGCATAGTGAAATGGTAACAAATAACAAATGTTGTAACTGGTGTATAGTTTATCATCCGAGAGCCAACGTTACTTACATGTGATGTGAAGCATTCGGAAAGAGCTCGGCATACTGCGGGGCCGAGTCTTCTGGACCATGAGGGGCAGCATGGCTGATGACCATCATCACGGGGCGGTGGGGATAAATCTTCTTGGACATGCGGAAAAAGCTGATGCTGTCATTGGTGATCAGATCTGTGAAATAATCCTTCAAAAAGAAGAACAAAACGAGTGAAGTTACCAGGTGCAACAAGGGCAAAATGTAATTTTTTTTTTTTGATTTAAAATGCATCATCTAGAAAACAGCGGGGGGATTGAAGCAAAAACGCTAAACAGCACAAGCTTTTATAAATCTCATTTGCAGTTCAATCACAGTGACATGTTGCTTTTCCTGGTCCAGTCATTTTCAAATAAATTAAGAGGAGCCAGTAGGGATATGAAGTGGGGCCATTGAGTGCAGCACAGCACCAATCTGTCGAGTCAACAGCTGGCAGCTTGCCTGTGTGTGTAAATGACTGAGTGTGTGAGCTACAGTCTGTGTGAGCATGTGTACACTGTATATGGGCTGCTGCCTCATCAGTGAATCTCTGCGCTATCAAATGTGACACCACTTGACGGTGAGCAAAGCTCGGTGCTTTCAAATGGTATGTTGTTATGAGAGCTACCGCCCTCCATTCCAATCTGGGCTTTTCATTCTGTTTCTATCACTTCAGTTGTTTCTGGCCCGTCCAGTTTACTCCTCCCTGCTGCACCTAAATTATTACCTTTAATACTGGAAGTTAAATTCTGAGACAGAAATAAAGAAAATAAAAAAAATAAAAAGGGTTTCTCTTCATTACTCATGTCAAAATCCCATACTTTTGTAGAAACAAATGCAAACATTCACAATTAATTATGAGAAATATTTCTGCATCCGTCACTAATAGAAACTGGATGGATGGATTAACAGATGAATGGATGGACTGGTGGACAAATAGGTTTCTAACCTTTTCTGGACTGCAAAGGAAAACCTGCCTGCTCTGGTAAAATTTGCTCAACGTGACAGATACCACATTTCTTTACCAATCTCCAAGATTTCAGGAGCAAAGATCACCAGAGCTCGACTAAAAGAATGAAAATAGTCATGAAGAGCCCTAACTCCTAACCCTCGCAATGTGAAATCGTCACAAGAACAAGTCCAAAGCGTGCCATCTTACTAAAACCTTTGTTCCAGTTAGGGCGGAGTCCGGTCCTATTTTCACCTCTGTTGTTGGCTACGCCCTGAGCTGAAATAAAAATAGGATTAGCAGAGTTTCCAGTAGACTACCTGCAGTTTTGTCCTGCTGCTGTTGTTGCCCGACCCAGAGCAAATGGAAAGGACTACACGGCTTAGAACAAAGAATAAGGGAGATTTCCCTGAAATGTCAGAGGAGCGCTCGGCTGATTCATCTCCTCTTTATTATTAGTTTTATTTTATAGCCAGTCCAGTTTTAAAAGCCTGGCAGCCACGCATGCCCGTTTAGAATGATGATTACGTGTGCATGGCAAAAGCACCGCCCTTGCCTTTCAACACCGCCAGAAACGAGAATCTGAGCCCTTGGTGCTAAAGGGCTCTGGCAGGTCAACAGGAAGTGAGGGTGTCATGGGGGAAGCCTGGCCAAGAGCAATAAAATAGTCGCACGGGTGTTGATTATCCCTCTTCCCATTTGGGGCTGGCAGTCAAGTAGTAGGAATTTGTTAGTGGGACTCCTCTAAGAACCAGGACAATCATTGCGGGAGGGTGTTATTGCATTGAATTTACAAGATTTGCACAGGAGGGTTTCCGAGCAAAAATGGTGTGAGCACTCATGAGATCACATCTGCCACATCTGGCTTGGAAGCCTATCTGTTTTTACGGCTGTTGTTCCAATGTCATGAAATCCGAATAAAAGAAGTCCACGGGCAACACGGACAAAGCAAACATTCCCTTTAGAACAGCTTAACTTAAATGAACTCCTTTTTCCCCCCACAGACAGTAAGTCAGATGGGGTCTAAATGATTGAAACTACCCAGGATGAACGGGCGGTGAGTCACACTGCAGCCGAGCCGTCCCGTTTGGACTCCCTCGGTGCTGTAAAAAGAGCAGCGTTGCCAGGCGGCGGCGGGCAAGAGCACTAAATAGCAAATATGAAGTCCATTTGTTTCAAAAACCACAATCTGATGACCGTGCGAATGCCATGTAAACACGCTGGTCTCTGCTTTACACCTAGGTCCAAAGTTGGCTGAGGAATGGCAGTTCAAACACTGACTTGCTCATCTTTTTTTTTTTTTGTTTATCCAGAACTGTACAACCCGAGAAGACACTGGCACGGATCTGTGAAAACAAACTCACAGCTCCAGAAACATTTGGGGGGGAATGATTGCAGGAGGCTGTTGTTTTAGTGTAGACATAGTCCCCCTTGTGAATCCAACACTGCTAAGTTGAAATTTCCCTTAATATTTTACCCTGCTGTTTTCCTGTAAAGCCCTTTAGTAAAACTGTATAAAGCGTGACAAAGGGAGGGAACGGAGAAAGAGCCGACAAAAATAGATTAACCAACTACTAAGCAAAGGTGTACTTATTGCTAGCCACAATGTCTTTTCATAAAGCTGCATCCATGTTACACGGTCTAAGCATAGGTGCATCATATTAAAAGGCACGATTCTCCATACAGAACTCCCTTTAGTCTGAAACACTACATAATATTGACTGAAGCTCTTCCCTGCCTGTACTTATGAGAGTAAAACCTAACATTTGCCAAGCAAAGCCTTTATTTTAAGTGGTAGAGGGAAAAGAAATTGGTGTGAGATTATGAGAACGCATACCTTGGCATAGTCAGCCCCGTGTTTCTCCTTGAAACCGTTCCGGCAGACGGTGTAATTATAGAAGCGGGAATTTTTGACCAATCCGACCCATTCACGCCACCCAGGTGGGATGTAGCTGCCGTTGTACTCATTGAGGTATTTCCCGAAGAAGGCTGCGAAGAGAGCAGAGTAGCTTTAAACGCAGTCTTTGACCATGAGTTCATGTTTTCAGTTTCTTTGCGTTATTTTATTGGTTTTCTGTGTCTCTTCATCCGTGTCTATGCCTGTCATGAAGTGGGTCGATTTTCTTCTTTAAAGCCAGACTTTATACAACAAGGCTAAACCCCAAGTTGTGCTGGAGACCACAGGAAGCCGATAAGTTGCTTGCCCGTCACTCACATGAGTTGGTGAGGCAGAACTGCTGCTCAGTGTGTCCCCATCTGATTCAAAGTATCCAGTCCCAGTCAAGGCCTTCTTAAACAATCAAGACCAAACCTGGCTCCTGATATGAGTTTTCTGTGTCATTTTATGTCATCTGCAGCCCCAGTGACACATGCAGCAGAAATGTACTCAGCCAGAATTTAAAAATCATGGCCTGTTTTCACCTGGACAGATGCTAAACCATATGAAAAGCAGCACACAAGTTGTTGCTCACAGAAATTTAGCTTTACCCTAAAAATCTAGGGGGTCATACACAATTCCCAACATTTTCACAAGGATAAATAAAAGAGTACAAAACATACTCTTTTATTTATCCTCCCCCCCCAAAGCGTACATAAAAGGTAGTTATGGCAATCCCAAATTTACTTTAACTGAAGTTATATGTATATATAAAGCTATTGTTTGATAAAATTGTTGTAATTGCACATTTTACCAAAAGGGAATGTTTATACATTTAAAAAAAAGGCAAAGCCCACAAGCAAAAAAAAAACAACATTTTAATTTTTCACTATAGACTGCATGTATTGATTAAGCAACAAACTTTACATCAATACTTTGTCCAGACAAAGAGATAAATATTATGCCTAACATCAACACTTGGCACTGTTGGTATTAATTATAGCTCGTCTTGTTCCAGCGCATGCTGTGTTTTTTGACATCTGTGGGCTAGTTGTATAAAAAAGTCCACACACATGCACACTGGTTTTCTAAAGGAACTCCAGGTGTTAGCCCAAGCAATTAAAACTGATCAACATAACATGTCACAACTATGCTCCTATTGATTTTATTCGGGACCTTTTGCAACATGCAGGAAGACAATTAAACGCAGGGATTCACATTCTGAAAGCTGGCCATGGGCAATAGCCCTGGGCTCCGTGAGAAGGAGAGAGGAGGAGGGTAAAGAGCACTGAGGCTCAAAAACACAGAAGAGTCGGACAGTTCAGAAACACTTCGGGGCGATGTGCACGTGTGTATGGGGACAGATATTTTAGCCGGCTCGCGTTGTGTGTAGCAAAGCAGCAGCGCGAGAAGGTCTCTTAATAGCTCTTGGCGCGATAGCCAGGAAAATGGGTTCTGTTGGGGCGGGGGGAACCCCAAGCCCAAATAGGCGACTTCACGTTAAAAAACAAGCCCATAAAACGTAACCTGCCACTCACAAAATTTAGAGGCAACATTAGAAGAAGAAAAAAAAAAACAAGCCCAACGTCGCTCAGAATAATAATAACACTGTTTCTGCCTCCTGCATAGCAAACCTCCCAAGTTTGCTATGCAGGAGAACAGCAAAAAGTGCCACAATCCCCCCCCCCCGTTTTGTACGCTTGTGAAAAGGCTGAAAATTGTGATGACACTATGAAAGAAACCATGTTGGCTCCTGCAGCCTCCTGTCTGTCCGTTGTCTCTGACCTGCCAGGCAAGCTGTACATGGAGAGCTGCACAGAGAGCAGCTAAGACACTAGTAATTAACGTTTACGACGTTCAAAGCAACGAAGAATAAAAACGACCAAAAATACAACCAAAAGTCAAGCTGATCCAAATGGTAAGTGCACCAACCTGTCCTGTAGCCAGTGTTGTTGAGGTAGACCGCAAAGGAGCGCGGCTCATGCTGCGCTTGCCAAGACGGGGAGGAACAGTTCTCATTGTTGGTGTAGGTGTTGTGATTGTGGACGTACTTTCCCGTCAGCATGGATGAGCGCGACGGGCAGCACATCGGCGTGGTGACAAAGGCGTTGATAAAACTGGTGCCACCGTCTTCCATTATCTTTCTGGTTTTATTCATCACCTGCAGAGAGCCTGAGAGGAAAAAAAAAAAAACAGAAAATATATGATGTATATGATTATTTACTTTTATAGCACTGGATTAATTTCTGCCTCAGTTTTCTCAGAGTAAGAGTAATTGAAATTCAGCAGCTGAAAAACCAGATGGTCCTTCCCTCCTGGTTTATGGCCCGTGTTTAATATTTAATCTAAAGAAGTCCATATAAATCTGAAGGCAAACAGCCGGAAAAACAAAGGCAATTAAGACAGCAAAATACTGTGGCACATTTTGTACATTGACAACTTAAATGGGGAATTCTATATGCGAACCTGCAGGCGTTTCTTACCCAACTCAACATCCTGGTCGTCGGTCATGATGAGGATGATGTTGGGCCGGATATTTCGGCGGTCCCGCTGCATGCGACCCCGAAGCCCCTGAGCCCTGGTGGTGGTGAAGGCCTGGCTGCCTGGAGTCCAGTCCAGAGACAGCAGGACCAGCCAGGAGAGCCAGTGAATCAGCATGGTGTCCAAGAGAACTGAGCAGCTGGATGACTGCGAGGGAGGATCACTCGAGAGATGGGAGGGAGGAGAGGACCAGCCAGGGCATTCACTCACACCTTGGTGGATGTAGAGGGCCTAGTTGACTGAGAGAAAACAGAGAGAAAAACATGTTAAGACGAGACATAATGAAGTAACATGAATTATTTGAAAGTAGGGGAGCAATGACCAGAGTTTTGATCATTCTACAAATCAAACCATATAGATTAGCCATAAACAGAGAAGCTATATTCAATTCCTGGACAATTTGCTGTTGTAGGTCCGAAAAAATAATTAAACGATTCCAGTAAGCACACCAACAACCTTGACTTGTAATGTATTTGAGCTGTGATGATCCAGACAAACAAGACCCATCTAAGAGAATCCCATTGAGTCCGATTTCTCTCTTTCTTAAAATATCCCTGAACTTTCTCTCCCTCCTCAGACAACCTCACACGGGGAAACTCTTTATCCCAACTGCAGAGCTGTTGTTCAGCTAAATGCGGAGAGATTACATGATTGGCTGCCCACACTCAAACACCCACATCTGCTCTTCACTGGGAGCCAATCAGGGCCCACCTTCCACCTGTCACTCAACGGTCAGACTCACCAACCCTCCACAACCCCCAACTCCCAAACCACCACCACCACCTCTCCTGCAGAGTCAAGCATGACAGACTTCAAGTGGGGGGAGGGAGTTCTGGCACAGGAGGTGGAGTAAACGGTTCCACCACATTAACTCCAGCGGCTTTGTCGCCAATCACAGATGACCACTGAGTCATCAAAACATGCTGCTGCTTGGTTCTCAAAAAGACATCCTGGACCATAGCCAATTACATGTATTCTGCATTAAATAGCCAAAACCATTGGAATAGGAAGCTCAAGGTCCAATGGCAGGGCAAAAATAAAAACAGTAGAGAATATGGAATTAAATAACATCAGAAAAAAAGTACTGTAAACACACGTATGAAGATTATACCAATTAGCAGGTGACTTTCAGGGATGGTCATACATCTGAAAGAATGGCTTGTGGCTGTGAAATGAACCATGGCCTGGTGATAATGAGTTCTCCATTACTGCTTGATGAAAAATGCCTCAGGGATGGCGGTCCTGCTGAGCGGTACCATACTGCCCCCCCATTATGAGTTAATAGCCTGAAAACAAATGGCAGGTTCGTGACACCTGGACCTTCACAGGGAGGCTCTGCCCTTATTCTTTTTCTACTATCACTCTATCCAAATTATAATATAATTAATGGGTTATTATGGAAGAGACAAGAGCTAAAACATCAGTCTGTTGCTTTTAATGCCACAAACAACACAGGTTTATTCTGCGTCGTAGAATTTCATCAAAAGCATCCTGTCACAAAAAATACGCTCAGCTGAAGTTATCATTACTGTACCAAGGTGTACTGGTGCATCACAGCAAATTAGATCCTCATGGAAAAGTTTATTTCAATAATTCAATTGAAAAAGTAAAACTCATGTAAATTATTCACACATATCCATATACTTGGCTTCCAGGGTTAATTTTATTATTATTGTTGTTGCTGCTTACATCTAGTCGTAAAAAAAAATCAGTTTCTCAGAAAATCTGAACATTGCAGCCTTGAGAGGACTGTGAAGCAAGCCCCATTCAGGAGTTTTGTGGACTGCAGCTGGAGTCAGGGCTTAGAGAGCCACCACACACACACACACACACACACACACACACACACACACACACCCTACAATTTTCCCGTTCCTTAAAGTGACTTGTACATCAAAACAGACCAGTGGACAGGTACTAGATTAAGAATAAATGAAAGACGGCAACGGTTTTAGAAACATGGCTAAATAATTCCTGGAATTTACAACAAAGTTTACAACAGAGTCTAGTTCCAAAGAAACAAATTACAGTAAAGGTATGAGGGATAGCACACGGCTGGCTGCTCTGACAGGTTAAACCCACATGTTGAGAAAAACACCCTATGCCAAGTGATGTATCAGACAGATGTTCCTCCCAAAAGACGCCTATCGTGTCATCTAAAAAAGAAAAAAAAAAACGACATAAGTGAGAAAAGTCATTTTCAATGAGCTAGATCTGGTGTTTATCTTTCACTTCTCTCGTCAGATCTCAGACATGATAAGCCGAGTTTAAACAGTGCATTACTGTTCTGATCTCTGTTTCAGATGAGCTGTGTCTGAGCGAGCCAGTTATCGTGACAGCTCTGTACAAACATTGGCGCCATTTGGCCAAACACCCCACCTCCCCCAAAGTGCAGGGTGGTGGAGCGGACAGAACCTTGCACAAACTACTCCATAAACATATGCAGACACTAAAATGATACCCACACACCAGCTTTTCTCCCACAAAAACAATATCCCTTGCTGTCTGGGTCCAAGTCCTCCTACATTATACGGGAAAGCTTCCCAGAAACAATAGACACAACTCATCTCTGGAGAAAATTCAAGGCTCTATTTTGGTCAGGCTGTGGAAGATTGGAAATCAGCTGCAAGCCGGTCAGCCAGCCAGTGTAATCTTAGCGCCCCACACCAATTGTGCTGGTTGGAATCACCAACACTGCATTCTTGCCCTTCAAAACAGATTAATTGTGCTGTCTGATCCAAACCTTGAGCTGTCGATGAGGTCAACTACAGTGTAATCAATATCTAAAGTGGTTAATTGATGGAGATACTAATGCTAATTTAGTGCAACAAAGAGATATTGAGGCTAAAGGATCGCCTCATTTTTACATATGATAAAATTCTACGTTTGTTTTCATGAAAAAGGAAAAGAAAGGGTCATGATGCAAATATTGTCGAGCTCAGGTACAAGGCCTGGACAAACAATTAGTGATAAGCAGCCAAAGTCCAAAGAAACTTTGATGATCTTCAGAAAGCCTGGTGAACTGTTAGACACAAGTTGTGTGAATGACTTCAATTAAGTCGGACTCCTTGAAAACAAACTAACAAAATCAGGACTTTGCAAAACTGTATGCGTAGTATTAAGGCTGCAACATACTCTGCGAGAACAGGAGAAATGTGTTCCCGCTCCCCAGCATATCACGTCATTTTGTTCTCGTACCCCTGCATTCTTGCTGCTTGTTCGATATGTCTGGACAGAAATTGTTTCTGAAGCGGTCGAACATGCCGTTTCCCCTATCACTAATCCAAGGGGTGCAGGCCGCCCTCCCCACCGCAGTACCACACGCTCCCAGTGTTTGTAGTCTTTCCAAAAGCACCAGAGGACACTTTCTAGGAGTTCGGAAGCTGGGCTTCTTGTGAAGTATGAATAGACAGAGACAAAACTAACTTTTTTCTTGTTCTTGCCACCCCGACAACAAAATATTTAGCCTTACGCAGTTATTGCCTGCATACGTCCAAAGGGACAACAAGCAGCAATTAAGGAAGTTAATTTAGCTTTGAGCATTACTCTGTGTATTCACAACCAAGAGGCACTGCAACAACTGTAAATGGAAATACAAATGTGGTTAATAAATGTTAATCAACAGTTTTTAATTCCTCTTAATGTGGCTGCCTCTAACTTCCTTTGATCTATAGTGTATTGTATATTGCTATACCCCTAAAACACATAAGAAACTTAGACTTAGACTTAGACTTAGACTTTCTTTATTGTCATTTTGTATACACAGAGTGGATACAGAACGAAATTTCGCTTTCACACAGCTCAGAAAGATTGCAGTAACTCTACAGGATACCTTGCGGTGAATTACAGTACAGGATAAAGTGCAGTGATAAATCGCAGTCACTTACAGGATAAGTTTCAATTGACTTCCGGATAAAGTGCAGCAGTGAGCAGTAGGCAGTTGAAATGTAAACAGTGTAAAACAAGTGTAAACAAATACGCAGTAAGGTGCAGCAATGATTTAAAAGTAGACAGTTGCATTGTACACAGTTTTGCAGTACGTTTCCCGGTAAGGTGCAGCAGCAATTTTGCAGGATATAATACAATGTGCAAGTGTGCAAATGTGCAAATCAGCGAATCGAATGTGGTACACAGTCCGTTTTTATACTTTAGCAGTTCAGCAGTTCAACAGTCTGATGGCAGCAGGGAAAAAGCTTTTGCAGAACCTAGTGGACCTGCAGCGGATGCTGCGAAACCTCTTTCCAGAGGGCAGCAGGGAGAATAGAAAGACTCAATTCGAAAGTAGAATAGAAAACTCAATTTCATAAGCTTTACATCATCTACTACTGAACAGACAAGGAGTCTTTATTCCTGGAGAGCGCCAGAAGACTAGGGAGCATGCTGTTTCTGCTTCCTTTTTGTTTTAGAGGATTAGCAGTAATTACCCTCTAAATTAGGCTTGTACTCTACTCTTCATAGCTAGAATATGAGAGGACAGATGGGAGGAACGCAGTGGTCAGGGGTTCAAAGGACTGAAACAACAAGGCCACTATGGTGTTTGCAGGCACATAGCTGCCAGATGCTTAAAAGATGTGCAATTTTCAGATTACTGGCCATCAACACCAGGAGTTTTAGCACACCTCAACACCCAACTGATCTTTTCTTTCATAAAAGCTGCATTTATTTCATACTTTACTGGAGGGAAATAAAACTCAAGACTTTTTCTGTTGTGGGAATATGGAGTTCTGCACAGTAATTTGCTATGAATAGGCAGACAGATGTACTTTCTCACACTTACAGATGAACATAATGAAGCTGTGGCTTGTATAACCATGCTGGGCAGCCATACTTGTCTGGCTGGCAGTTGTGCCCTCCACTCAGGGCCTCAAACCACACACTCCGCTGCGCCCTGACCCTCTTCCGACCCCAGCGGTGATACGGCTTTGATGGTGGCTTGTTTAACCTAACCTCAGCAACCAGAGGCTAGCCACACACACGGGTTAAAAGGGGAAAATAAATGGAAGGGGTTCAGTATAGAGGTATAACGTCTTGTAAAAGGTCTGTATGGGATAGGTCTATATTTTCTTACAGAAATGGCAAACAGGTGACGTCTGGCTTAGGTCCTGTGCAGACAGCAGGGACAGGTTGGACATTTATCAGCTGTCAATGAAAAACAGCAGAGGAAACATGAAAGACTTCAAGTATAACAGTACTGAACAACTGGCACGCATCATGTTTGTTCACTAGCATTTAATATATCCATCCACAGAAGAGGATCCAGCTCAAATGGAGAGCTTTCAAGGGTTAAGGGTTCACGTTCTCTAAACAAGATGCAGGTCAAACTCAAAACAGATGTTCTTATACAGTTAACCATTCATTTCTTAGAATGGTCTGTTATTAGGCCCTTAATAAGCTACTTTAAAGCATTTCATTTCCATTCTTAAATTTCTTTAATCATTCTAATTAATGGCGAAACAAGCAGAAAACGTGCCTAATAGAGTTTTGATTCTACGGGGGTGCAGCGATAAGAAGTGGAACTGTAGATCAAACAAGAAATTGGCTGTTAACTGAAGTTGGCTGATTTTCAGAATGCAACCAGGTGGTCAGAAACTCAAACATCCGATCTATTCTGACCAGTGAACATGTCCCACCTGGCACTATGCATCAGTTATGACACTCTTTGGTGTAGGAGTCACAACTGAAAAGTTTGCTATTTACACAATCAGTGGGGTGTTTAACAATTCAGCCACTGGAAGAACAGAGATTAAAAAAGCTATTTAAAAGAAAAATGTATTTTCAACATGTTGAGATATGTCAGCACTTCATCCAGGAGGTGAGAGAGTACAAAATGTTGGCAGACAACAAGAAGGCTAAACTAATTACAGCTAAGTGGCACTGTTTTTTTTTTTTTACTTTTAAGTTCTGTTTGGAAATCTTGGCAGCCTTTTAGGAATCTCAGTTATTTAAAATGTTAATTTAGCAATCATTTCATCTTCATGACCTATCCTGGGGTACCCCGCCACTCGGGTGTAAACAAGTGAGGGATGGATTTTGTCTTCGTCTTAAAATATCACTACTGCTCTCTCACACAGTGTAACATCACCACTGCTTCTAATATAAATAATTAGTTACAATTTAAGGCAGGAAAACTAGAAAAAAATATGTTGCCCCCCGTTTACTCCTTAAAGAGAAACTGAGACATTTCCTAGAATAAAAATTGTTAGGTCAAAGCTTTACAAAAAAAATGGGGATTGGAAATCTCCCACGAATCTCTGATAGGTGCACATTTTTGAGAAGAAAAAAAAAAGACTACCATTAGCCTTGCTATACTTTAAAGCATCTCATATTTCCACTAACTCTTGTCAACTCTCTCTGCCCTGTCCACTCAGTGGTTAAAAAGGAGCTGAATACAAGCCTAACGGCATAGTTTAAATTCTACTGGCTGTTCAGTGATAATAAGCTGTGGAACGAACAACAATACAGGTCATTCAGTGTGTCATACC
The DNA here is from genome assembly GCA_037039145.1 of Fundulus diaphanus. Classification (NCBI taxonomy): domain Eukaryota; kingdom Metazoa; phylum Chordata; class Actinopteri; order Cyprinodontiformes; family Fundulidae; genus Fundulus; species Fundulus diaphanus. The sequence goes on along the minus strand of CM073137.1, from coordinate 23,723,761 downwards.
AGAGGGGAGGAAAGCAGGAAAAAAGAAATATGTAGTAGCAATAGAGATGCAAGTGGAGCTTAGAAATACTGCAGATGAGATTAAGCCAAGGAACGTTTTTAGTTTTGCTTCAAAGTTGCAAGATTTTGGTCCAGTTTTGAAAGCTCCAGTTCCAAGAAGAAAAATTAGGCGTTAAATTAATATAGAGGTTTGTCCAAATATTTCTCTAATCTGATGGAATTCAGCTGGTCTACTGCCACGAGGGCTCATGGGCGCATTTTACACTGAGGAGGGCCTGTGTCAGGACCCGCTGTGCCCCACAAGCCAAGGGTAGCACATTGTACCCACCAAGACCTGTCTGTTAGTCACACAGACGACTGACTGAAGGGAAGCTCTGTGTCTCTCCGCACTCATTTGGCTGCAGGAAGGTACTGGGAAAAAACCCCAAACCTTGCTGTTTTCAGACTCTTAACGCCACTGATTTGCTTGACCAAAACAGATTTATGACAAAATTCCAGTCGGTAAACGAAGTACAAGATGCCTCCCTGCCTCCCATTCTGGTCCCAACAGGTTGATGTTAATCTATGCGCGGATCCGTGTGAAAATGTGCTCTTCACGCGACGTCATCATCGTGAGCCTGTACTCCAAGCTGTGTGTGACATGAGCATGGTCGGATAAAGTAAGGTGGTTCTTCCCGCGGGTTTCAATCGCACTAATGGAGTAGTGTGCATATTTCATCCTGCTTTTTCTGCCTTTACAATGATAGCGCCACCGAAAAGTATTTTCTTTGACAGGCAACGTCCTAACAATGTAAACCTATAGAATTTAGATCTTGGAGCCATCCACTGACTGGTGTGTGGTGGGTTTGTGGCGCAATGGAGGCCATTTTAATGAAGAATGGCTTCAATTCAGTGAAATGTGAACCTGTGGCGAGTGCATTCACAGCCATTAGTCTAAGTCCCCATGTTTTTTTTTTCCCCCAGTCCCAGTAAGAAACTCTTTGTAGTGCCAAAGCTGCCATGCTTCCCCATCAATATCATGACTGCTTCTTTATGTGTGATTAACTGAATCCCAGTTTAAAATACTTCAAAGTAGGACTGACAGGTACTGCAACAGGGGGCCTGTTTGGAAATCATAAGAGGTTTTAGGTACTGTAAGAAGTACATGATTAAAAAACACAACGGGTCCTTACAGAAATGAAAAGGAGTTGTATTTATTTGCATGTGGGTGTGTGCTCTGGGCATGTAGGTGGTGTGTATTTAAACTGAACCACAGGCACAAGCTTGGTTTAGTTCTTTCTGTCAAAGCAAAGTTATGCTGGGAAGAATGAATGATGGAGTTTAGTGTCATTGAGCAACGCTGGAATCATTCAAATACGCCCAGTCTGTTCAAGACTTTGATGGAAAGCTGCAAATGTATGGTCACCACCCAAGTTGGCAATAGGAGCGAATGCACATGAACAAGGAATGATGAGAGAAGTTGTTACACATCTGTAAAAATCCAAAGCTCACATAACGCTACAGAAGATACGAACACAGCTTGCACTTACACGAAAGGTTTAATTTCATAGGTGGAAAAGCAGTGCTATAGAGTGACGATAAGGGAATAAGGCAAGGGCGGGAAGATGAGGAAGCAAAACAACGAAAGGGAAACCCTTCCTTTGATAAAGAGAAATGGAAACATGAAATCACAATGAGGTGATTAACCGCAGTCACATGACACGAGCTGAAAGCAAGCCATCATGTTAAATAGAAACAGAACCTCAGGTTAAAAATCAGAGAATCAAATTAATTATACGCCTCTACAAACTTTGTTAAAGTTGACATTTCTTTAAAAAAAAAAACATCAGTTTGAGAGAAAGCCACAGAAAATGAAGTGAGACCAAGCAGAATGTAGTCATGGGTGGCTTTCTTGTCCGTTTGACACATCAAACACACCCCAAATAAATTACTCTCCGTACCACAATAGAAAACTGCAGCAAATTGCTTCAATGGGTTTCCACTGAGGTAATTGTCAAGAATAAAGAAACTAAGTAAGCTCACCAAGTCTGAAGGATGTTTTTTTTTTTGTTCACTGCATTCTGACAGTAGTTGTACAACTATACTTGTTTTACTTGTAAGATAATACATTTTATTTGTAATGGACTTTACATTTAAGACAAACTTCAAAGTGCTACAGGTAAGATCATCAAAGCAAAAATAGAACAGTGTAAAAAAAAAATAGTGCAGCAACATTATTGTCCATAGTTAAAACTCATAGGTTCTGCTAAAAAGAAATGTTTTAGTCCATTTTTTGAAAATCCCCCAAATCCACTCTAGTCTTATATCTTTCTTAGGCCTTCCTCTTCTTCTCATAAACTTGTACGCGGTTTGCTTCTTGCAACTTTCAGCCATGTTCAAAGTATACGATGAGAGCAGCGGAGCTGCAATGAACGGCTAACATCGAAGTTAACTGGATACATAAACACCAGAAGTGTGCATGTGCAGCCAGCAAGCGGAAACTAGCAAGGAACGTGCACGCACACTGGTGTTACGTGAGCGCGTCAGAATGATTGACATGTGGGACAACCAAGACTAGGAACTTGAAGCTGAAAAAGACCATTCACTGTATCTTTAAGTGCTTCCAACAGTTCATCAGGTAAAAAGTGTATTTGTAATCTGGCAAGGTGTTTTTAATCTGCTGTGTGTCCACTACCCCACAAGTTTTGACATACTACAGTGGTATAAGAAGTTTTAATACAATATTAAGTACATCACAAATGTGCTTATCAAGCATTGATATATTTTTATGTCAAATATTGAATGTACGATCCGATATCTATAACTACAGACAACAAAGAGTCTGAGTAAAGTGTTTTTTTTCCTTAGAAGCAGCTTTTCACCTGTGAATTTTCTGAACATCCATTTCATGTTTTCCTTTTTTGGATTTTTTTAATATGAACTTACTAAATCCCATTGTTGTCATTTATTAATCTTGTTTCCTTGTTGATTGACATTGTTGGACTGGACAGTTGTGGGGGGGGGGGGGGGGGGGGGGCAAGCATATAAAGTAAAAAGAAAAGCATTAACAGATCCAATAAGGGATGGGTGAGGTCTCAGCATCAAGATAATCTGCGGTTTTAGAAATCGACAGTTTTAAAATTGCAAAATAATTTCCTGTCCCACTGTTACCTGTGTTTTAAAGTCCTTGTAATTTAATTCTAGTGAAAGTCGCAGAGTAACCAGAGTTTGGACTGGCTATATGGAGAACGGAGTATCGCCCCTCCTCCACATGATGCTTGGAGCCTCCGTTTAGCCAACTGAAAGGAGGGTCTTACATTTTCCCCTTGCTTATAAGACAGAGAAATTGGTCTATTTGTATACATTTCTATGAACAACATTAATAGCTATGACGTGGAAACTAAAGATGCTCCCACCACCGCTGTTACTGCTGCTTATAAACTAGAGTGGCATGTTTGTTTCGCAGCCAACTGGAGTCTTATTACCTGAGCTGATAACTCGAATAAATAACCATCCAATATCTCTTTGTTATACTCCCATTGTTACTCTACAAAGAGTAGAATGGCAAGGTATTTTACCCTGTGCAAAAGTCACTTAAAAACGACACTAAGTTTAGAGGATGTTTATATTTTTGCTTGGGTTCATTTATCGAAATAATAAGTTTTAAAACAATAATCAATATTCTATAATAAAGCGCAGAACTGCAGTGGAACATGATAAGATACCTTAGATTTAATAAGCATTTTCCTAAACAGGCACGCACATTCCAAATCCCAAAACCTTCAGTCAGAAAGCTGCTGATAAGTGGAGAACTGCTGCTGGCACATGAAACTGAACACCCCTAAAATGTGGAGCATGTGCGGGCCTATTCTACAGGAACCATAGACAAACATAGACCATGAGAACCAAGCTCTACATGACCCTGGATGCCATCGACAAACTTCTGCACGACTGCATCGCACAAACGTGATACCACTCATAAAAAAGTATATTTGTCTAATTGCACCTGTGCCTCTACGCCGCTCCCTGCTGCCCATGCCTTTGGGCACACATGCACGAGTAAATTTGGATACGATGAACTCTCCAGTCTGTTGCAGCAGTCACTCAAACAGGCAGCAGAAAATTATCTGTCAGACTTGAGCACAGACAGACACATAACCTGTAATTTGTACACCAGGAGCTTAGCTTTCCATTGCCTCTGGCTTTGTGTGTGGCTTTGTGAAGCACGCGGTATCATTTGTAATTCAATTAACTTCATTCTGCTCAGCTAAAATTTCACATCATTGCATAACATTAAACCCAAAGAACAGCATATGCGTTAATCCTGAAGAGTCTAAGAAGCATCAAACGGGAAGCTTAAGTACAAAAGTGGTTTCAATTTAAGCCATGGTTAAAGAAATGTAGTTTGTGCACCATCCAAGCGCGTTCAAAAGAAACCAGTCAATGGCAGCTTAAGTTGCAATGGGCAGCTTGACGAAAGTAAAGATAATGTGTAATCCAGTGCTACACTAACTCACTGTAAACAATGCTGCTTTTAAAAATGTAACCGCTCTACGTCAACTTGGCGAGATCTGGTTGATCAAGTGAGCACAAACAAGACCAGAGGCTAAGCGAAGCACATGGCTGAGTCCACACTTATCAACAGTTGTGCATGTACACACACTCAGCGCAGGAGGGAAAGTGCTGGCTGAGGCTGAATGCGTTCGCCTGCTCCAGGGGGAGAGTGGAAGAAAGGGAGCAGGGGAGCTGAAACAAACACATGCTGGCTTCTATTAGTCAGGTTCTGGAGCAGAATGGAGGGGTAAGGAAACATTCACCGCTTCTTTACTGCTTCCCCCCCACACACATACACACAAGCACCCCCCCCCCCCCCTCATCTCCATTCTCATCCCTCCTACAATCATACCCCATTATCTCTCTTCTGGAAAGGCGGTGGATGAAAGGGACACCCTAACTCTCCATACACTCACACCAGAGGCCCCCTACCCACTGCAACTGCACTTCTACCTCCAAACTCACGCTGGCGGCTTCTGACGGCTGCTTAATTGTACGTGATACAGGCCAGGTAGTTTTTTTCTTTCAAATCTAAAACCGATTGCCTCTCTCTGGGGAGGGGATTATTGGACAAGAGACATGAGAAAGCAAGGACGACCCAGCCCTCTGGGAGGTGGAGGACAGAGGGAGTAGGCTAGTGGAAAGGGTGTGCGTGTGCATGGCTTTTTCTAGGTTTCTCTTTATACGTGTCAAAAGGAGATTTAGCCCCTTTTTAATGCGTTTCAAATCCAAGCATGTTTGCGTGTGCGCACATGGCTCACCTGAGATTACCCCTTCCCCTCCAATTAAAACTCTTACCTTCTTCACCTCTTTAATTACACCTCCCTTTCTTTTCTCTTGTCTTTTTTATCTCAACCATCTTACACTTCCCCCTCCTGACCTAGCTTTCTCTTGCTCTAGACAAATCCTTCCCCTTTCACTCAAATAGTACTGACTAAAATACCACAAAAAGAAGTCCATCGATGAATCAAAATGTCTGACCAATTAAGAGACAGTTTGGGGTTATTTCAGTTACGAAAAAACTAGCAGCTAAGTTACAATAAATAGGTTTTGACTCTTTTTAGAGTGTGCTCAGAGTTGGATCAGGGTCTGGAGGAGTAGGATTCTCTCCAAAGATGGGCTGGATGCAATGTTTGCTTGCCCTGACCTTTCTCACTCAAATGACAGACTGAACAAACACACTGGGGTATTATTGTGAGCTCCCAAATACCTCAATACCCCTACTGTGCGTCTGCGCACATCCAGCTATGCATGGCTTGGGTATCGCCCTCAAACGTCAAGGGCGATTTGAGTTTGAAGGCCGTTGTGTGGCGGAAACTCGAAAGCAATGTTTGATCAGTAAGATCAACAAGGAAACTGAGAAAGTGTCTGACTCATCTAAACATAGTCTTTCTTGATCCCAAATAAATACGAGCATGCCAAGTGCTCTCTGCTTAAATACTGGTCATTTGCAGTGATAGGATGCTGCAATCTACACCACTGCTACCATGCAATCAGGCTAAGACGAGGAACACTATCATTATGATGGAGAAATAAATAAGTGTCAGAAGAAAGGGTGGTTGAGGAAATCTTTTAACATTCTGGCATACAGGAGAACATACAAAAAATAAAGCTTTGTTGAACCATTTTAGGTCTTGTTCAAATCACTTTTTTAAGCAACAATGTCTAATTATTAGTCAGTGTCATTGGTATTTTGATCTAAACACATTGCGGATGATACTCTGGATCAAACAAATTTCTCAAATTCTGGCTCAATTTATCTCCATTTCAAAAGGGGACATATCATGCAAAGTCCACCTTAGCCCTCAAATACATTTTGTTGTACACCTGTAGTCTACAGGAATGCAGAAATTGTTGAATATAGTCTCTCTAAGTGTTGCGTAGATACCTTTATCTTCAGTTTTGGGTCAAAATTTTCGATCGGTTCAGTTTTCTGTGTTCTCTGTTGCGTTTTTTGAACTACAACTTCACAGTATTTGCTAAAACAAGGTAAACAATGGACTTCTGGCTAACCAATTTTGCGAATCCGTCATTTCTATTTCTTGTCGCAATTTTGTAGTCCAAGCTGGAGGATGCCAAAACTACAACCCACACAATTCATTAGCACCCCCATGGATTAAACATGTTCCTGGGTTTATTCATTTCTATTAAAACTGTGAAAATTGCTACAAAACAAAGAGCCTTTTGTGGTATTTTTGGAAAGTGCCACTGAGATCTATCCAAAAGAAGGCTGGAGTTCAGTTAAGGTTGAAGATCAGTGTCTAAAATTGTTTTCATTAAATAATGAGGTCTGTGTTGTTAAATCAAAGATGTCCATTTATCTATGACCATATATTACAACCATTTTGTTAAGTGGATTTTTTGCCCAGATGCATAAAGTGAAGGATGGCCTGGATGCAATGGCTTTCTTACATTCTGGATCCTATTATTTTCATTTCAAAATTAGTCAAACCTGACTCATGAACAACAGTAGGTCATCTGCAAACCATTATATTGTATAACCTTTATCACAAAACAAGCTTTATTTTAAGACAGAAGTCTGCACTAGATCTATGAAAATTCAAATGCGATATTTGTCAGTGTAAGATCAAGTTAAGAAAGTGAAATCTGGCATGACTATAAAGGTTGTAGCTCAGTTAAGGATAACAACAAATGCCTTTAATCTTGTCAATCTGTTGATGAAATGTGGGCTATTCAAAAAACTGGGCTTCCTTGCTTTCAAAGTTACAATATTAGTCCGTGTATTTTTGCTGTATCATTAAGTGTATCTCAATAAGTACATCTTGTCTTTCTCATATGTATCCAAACTGGACTCATGCAAAACCATCTGCATACTGTTATACTTCATTGCAACAAAATAAGCAGGTTGGCCTAATAGTCTTAGAATTTGAATGTTAGATTTGTCAAATTAAAGTAAAAAGTAGTAGCATTATTTAGTACAAAGTTTTGAGTCCAGTTAGGGATGCCTTTATTGTGTTCATTAGATGAAGACGATTGTGCGATCCAGGCAGCTTTTTAAACAAAAAGAGAATTGATCACAGTTTATTACCACTAGGCAATTTAGTATGTTTGTCAAAAGAAACTTTTTTCAGATGTAATGCATTTGATCACCCTTCACAACTCTTCAGATTTCTCATTCGAAGAAAGAAAAGTCATCTGCAAATAGTTTGATTGCATTGCTACAAAACACATCTTTGCCAAACTAACTTAGAAGCCAAATGTAAAAGTTCCCATTGTAACGTCTATTTGAGCAGTGAAAATGAAGAAGTGAAAAGGTTGGAAGTTCAGATAATGATGAGAATGAATGCCTTCAATCTGGTTCATCAGATGATGGGGTCTTTTTGTTTGCATCTGGGAAATCCTAATTCACTGTGACCACCGTTTAAAGGACATATGCACACTGTTGATTGTGGAAACAGTTAAAACCGCATACACCGCCAACCCTTCTCCTTCCATTGCTCTCAAGTCACTCAGCATCCTTATCAGAAGAACAAATTACTCCACTTATTACCTTCACACGCACATTGACCCACACACATACGCGCACACGCATACATTCCTAAGCAGATCCCAACGTTGGCAGAGCTGCTACTGGAACAACGTTTGTCTTGGCAAGTACCTTTCCCTCCTCAGAATCTAATTATTTGCAGCAGCTGCTTGTGCGCTTGTTTGTAGCACAGAAGAGCTAAAAACTCTTTAAAGGATCTCTCTCCTGCTCTCCTCTGAGCTGGCAGGAAGCTCCGTGTTTTGAAACCCCCCCGAAGGAGCTTTACCGCGCCCTGGGAAGCCTAATCAGAAATCGAATCCAAACACTGCCGGGTGAAACCCGAGCAAGGTGTTGGATTTGTCAATGAGTATTGTCATGATGGACATTTTGGGGTAAAAAAGGGCACTCCGTTTTCCACACTTGTCTTTCAGTAACGTGCAATGACAGTGCCAAAGCATTGAAATGTAAGCCAATGGTTGTACAGTTACTGTGCCTGATACAAGCCACCGACTCTGAAAGAAGCTCCACCATAATTTTACCATTTAGGAAATCTAGGTCAGGGGATAAATGCTCTGGGCTTTTGTGGACCGGTAACTGATCAAAACAGTCAAAAACTGAGGGAGACTTTTTACCTGATCGATAAAATCTTTACAGAACACACAAAACTTACAATTTACGCCATAAACTAAGATCATACTTAGAACAGAATATACTCAGGTAACATCTTTATTTTGCCTCTCAGGTTCGTAAAGAAAAATATATGTATATATAAATCAGAAATGGGAAAACTTTGGCACCATTTGCCTTTAGGATTTGAGAAATATTTCCCTGTTCCATCTAAATAATCTGTCTATTTAGGCTATACATTGCCAAACTAGTCTTAAACTATGAGGACATCATATGATGAGACTTCTAAAAACTCCAAGTATCAACCAGCAAGTGTAGCTGCGGCTCGTTTACCAAGATAAACACACAGTCGCACACAACAGCAGCTTTCACCCATACAACACCCTGTGCCTCTCAAGACTCTCACATCTGCACAATCTCCATTTACAAAACACCTCATGCATGGTGCCTGGAGCTGGGTATAAATACTATACATCATATTCCCACTTCACTGGCAGGTCCCCCTTTTCACTTGACTTGACTTAAATAGCCAACATGAGTAGCGCATTCCCCCAACTTTCTGCCTCTCTGCACACCTTTGACAGTCTCTCCGGAAAAAAGCTCTTCAGCAACTCATCCATTTAGCCTCTGCTGACACAATCTGCCAAAAGTGCACTTGGAATAAGATTTTTTTTAAGGAACTTTTCTGGGCTGACGAGAAGGGATATGGAAGGGGCATACCGAGTTTTGGGGGAAACTATACTGAATGCACTGCTTTTTGAAAGAAGTTGAGCCCATCTTTGATACCTTTTGCTGCATATGATGGCTGCGCATTATGGAAAAAAAAAAAAGCACAATTCAATAATAATTAGAACTGCACCAATGACCCTTCTCCTGGACGATATCAATTACCGGGTTTCTTTCAAACCTGACCTGTCGATTCAGATTTTTTTCTCACTAATGTCTGTAATGCTTGAGAGAAAAGGTGCAATGCAGAGTTCCTTGGCAGAATCCAGGAAAATGTGAGGGAATTCCAAGATCATCCCCATTTATGAGTCAAAGCATATTTCTCAGATTTCTATTGAACTCAAAATAAGTACAACGCAGTACATGACACGGATCGATGCGCTTACAGACTGAAAATGTAGGATGTTGCTAGTATTGAGATATTATAGGATCTCACCTGCTGATAGCTGACCGGAGCCCATCAAGCGGCCGATTCCAATGTCTTGGCAGATGGAGAGGTGCACCTCGAAGTATAATTGTTGAATATACTAAATATGCGTTCCTTGCTCCCCTCTCTTTCTATCCCATCACAGCATCTGCTTTACCAGGGATTCACGATTTGGGACCATGTGTTTGGGTGAGGCAGGATCATTATTGATATTTTGACAACTAAACTCTTATTACATGGCATCAATCCCAACATATGATATGAAATGGTGTAAAGAGTGCAACAGTAATTTCAGACCTATCAAACTACTCCAATCAAACACCGAGGACTCCACGTTTCTAGGTGAGAAACGTTGGACCACATTTCCAAAAGCTATCATTCAGTTTTTAGTCCTTATATGCTTTCAGAAAACTGGAAAAATTAACAGGTGAATGCTTTTGCGATGATGGGGGAGAAAAAATGACATTAATGGAATGTGGTGCCCTCTAATCCCTTGAGACAGAGGAATTTGCGACGGAGGGAATTCCTGTCATTCAGGGGGAAAACAGTGAAAACCTGCACACACACACACACACACACACACACACACACACACACACACACACACACACACACACACACACACACACACACACACACACGGGCTGCGGTACAGGCAACACAGACTGACTGCAAAAACAGCGCAGCTCACTGCCACTACAAATCCCTTTTCACGGACTCACACTCCAGAGATGTACTGTGCTGCTATCAGTGCTTTTAGTTTATTTTTGTGTGTGCAAATGCTTTACAAAAGGGAGGAGAAATTGTAATAAAAAAAAGACAGTGTTAGATAAAGTGGGAAAGTTGTACCTGGAAGACAGGAGGCACCGAGTCCTTTCTGAGACTTCTCCTCGCGTTCTTCACCGGACCTTTCCTCTCCTCATTGAGGAGTTCGTCTCCTGGACGCCGGGACTTTAGCTTCAAGCGTGGAGGCGCGCGGGGTCTTGGGGAGAAGGGGGGGACCACACAGCTCCTGGAAGACAACCTCTCTCCTCTAATCCTCGCGCCGATGTGATGACACTCTCTAACCTCGACCATCTGTTGAAACACGTCCCGGAGAAGGCAGCACCACGCTTGTGTCAGGAGCCCCGCTCCCCCTGCCCAATCACAATCCAGCTGCTGGGTGGCTCCTCGCTGCCAGGAGGCAGGGACAAGGACAAGGGACAGCGCAGAGGGGGGAGACACACACACACACCACCCCCACTTCTGGACACTTTGAACTGAGAGCAAGAACCCCCCCCCCCCAAGTCAGTAACCCGAGAGGCACCGTAGACCAAGAAGAGTGAGAGGAGTGGAAATGGGAGGAGAGCAAGAGTTAGAGGAAGAAAAAAAACAGAAAAGAAACAGGACACATTCAAATGCAAACAGAAGTGGAAGAAAATGATGCATAGACTATTTGTTCTGTCTACATCATCATGATGAAAATCTCAGACAGACAACACGGACTATTTGCCCCCTCCAGTGAATCAACCTTTCCACCTCCCACCCCTCTCTCAGCGACAACAGGGCATGTGGTCCTGAGAATAAAAGTTACAAATGCTATAAAAACCTCTATTGGCTCCGTGGTGGGAACTCTGTTGGCACTAAACTGTTACATCTGCAGGCACAGGAGCGCTCACACCTTAGTGCGATAAATTCTCACAGTACCCCAGGCTGCATTCCTGCCCTTCACCACCTTTTGCCTTAGGTTAGAGAGAAGGGCTAGAGGAGGAGACGAAACGACTGAGTTAAAGAAAAGGCTGAGATAGGGGAAGGAAATGATCAGTGAAAAGCAATCAGCACTCTGAGAAATTACTTCCAGCACCACCATTGCTGCATTCATTCAACATAACTCATTTTTATAAGCTATTGTGCGAAAACAAAGGGAAAGCGTGAGGTGAGAAAAGCTGCGGCCTTAATCATTTAGCAGAACCACTGTGCCACTCACCGATCCATTAAAAGAGGATTACCAGAACCTGACGATATTTAGGAGCGACTTCAAAGCCAAGCCCTAATGAGGTAATTCCCCTCTGATAAGAGACAGCATCAGCGGTGAGTTAATCAGAGGTGTCACACACACACACACACACACACACGCACACACACACACACACACACACACACACACACACACACACACACACACACACACACACACACACACACACACACACACACACACACACACACTTAAGTGGTTCGTTTCCATTCTATAAACACAATGGCCTCTGTTTCAAGTTGTTCTTTGATAAATACTGGAAAGGAAGGAATCAGAGATTTTACTAATGGCAAGTCGTAAGTGACTGTTTTATAGATGCACTGATCAGAGCAATGTGACCGATTTCCAATCTTTGAGCTGCTGATGCCACTTTTAGCCAATTCAGACTTGTATTGAAGTTCTGAGTTGTGAATATTCATGAATTATAGTGTTAGACAAAATTGTCAGAGAATTGATATTTAAAATAACACGCATTTTGTATTAGGACTTTGACAGCTGAGAAGCACACTAATGCACAGCCTATGTTGTATCATAATTATTACAATATTAGTATGTTTATCATTCCAATACTTCTTAGATGCAATATTTGGCAGGGACTTTTATTTCCAGTGTGAGGTAATCAAACTCTACATACAGCTGAATCTTTGAATGCAAATTTTATTTGTTCAAATCGGCCAACCCATACCAGCACCAAAATCTATCCATAGCACTCATTTTCAGCATGATAAAGTCATTAATCCTTCATTATAACATTCCTAGAGGAATTGTATGGTGAAATAATGAAACTAGCGAAATGTGCATGGACTGGGTGGCTGTAAACAAATAGACCTTTGAGGGTCTATTTGTCATTTGTTAAACTATAGACCTGTTCTCTGCCTCCCCTGGTTCTTTTATCTGGTAATGTAGTTTTATCTGGTAATGTAGTGTTTCTATTGTAGACTTCTGTAGTAATAAAAAGACTCTACAAACTGTAACTATATTTTACCATATTTAATCTAAAAGACAGAGGAATGTTTACAGATTCAGTACTGGGTTCTCAAAACAACAACGCAACCGGTACCCGAGAACCCCGTTTGTTCTCACAAACAGACATTAAATGCCAAGCATGTGTCCACCCATTGAGGGGCGGGCACAGTATGATATTAGCATTCCATTCATCACATTGGTGGAGAAGATCATGCAGTAATGCAGATGTCCTTGCTGACACATATCACCCATAGCAGTCATTCTGTCCAGTCTGAGTATGTCAGACACTTTGCCTTCAGAGTCTGTTTATCTGTAATTTCCATGGCAACCAGCTTTGCAGTCCAGTCTCTGTAATTTCATAATCTCTTACAAATTTCTCCCGACTTAAAGACAAAGAACACAATCTCTGTAGGAAAACCATTTGTTTCATTTGACAGAGAGGGTCAAGAGGCTTTTTTCCTTTTTTTATTAATTTCCATTTCTGCAATTTCCTAAAGATTTTTAAAAGGAAAAACAACGTCCATCTTGACTTAATGAATGACAATTGTGTTCGCCACATTGGTTCATTCTGCTCTGGGCCCAAAACCCAACGCAAAAACGACAAACTTAATCAGTACTGCCAACCCGTACATGACAGTGTTTAGTGACACAATGATAGAAATTGTGTCACTATCTCAGAGCTTGGAATTTAAAACAAGTTCATAGACACTTTTTGTCCCTTCAAAATGTTAGGAAAAGGCCCAAAACACTGTTATTAAACAATTATGCTGCAGGGAACAGTTTAACTTCTGCTGTCCGCAGAAGCATTGCCCTTTTTTTTTTTTTTTTTTTTTACATTGCACACACCTCTGATAGATCTGGAAGTGAGTACCACGCGGCTTTACGGGGAGGGAACGGAAGAAGCAGGGAAACGGCTACATCCACAAGGGGATGTATACTGTATCCACACAGAAAAGTTGGAACTTATACTGTAACTCATCCCAAAATCAACTTTATTTATCCAGCTAAACTGTATAAACCGGCCCTAAGGGTGCTACTTTAATGTTACAATGCATTGTATTATTTATTTTTTTACATTTGCACGTTAACTTGTGTAGTGTTGCAATATTTGTCTTAAAACCATCTCAGTGCTGCCCTCTTAGGGTTGAACGGTGGGTATTGCAGTTGACCGTCATCACTATAGTCCTGCGCTTGGGTATAAAAACATCTCAGTCAGACGCAAACACCCACCTCGTCCAAAGTGAGTCAGATTCAGTAGTTGGAATCAGGGGTGGAGAGTGAAAAATCCTCCACCACAAAAGCCTGATCTATGGCAAAACCACCAGATGTCGCTTTCCCTTGTCCTGACCGTAGCACTGCAATCCCCACCGCTAATCCCCACTCTTGGAACCGCTCACTTTGGTGGCATTTTTCGAAATGTCTCTGGGGGGAGGGTTATGCCTTTATAAAGGGGTGAGATACACTTTAAAGATGAAACCGCACCAAGGCGGATGAGAATTATAGGCATTGTAATACCTAAGCCACACCAGTGAGTGGCACTATAATGTTGCCACAGAAGTAAAGAAGGAAGAATAGCTAAGCGAAAACAACAAACGCAGGAGAGAGAAAAGAGGTGTTTATGTGAACTGACAAGGAGGTCTTCACAAACACAGTAGAGGAGCAAATTGTGTTAGTCTAAAATATACAATAAACTGAAACCATTGTTGCTTGTTTTAGTTCATGCATGTTAAGGGAGAGGCAAGGTCTATTTTGGCTCGCATGTGCAAACACGCTAGTTTGTAGCCGGTTAAGCTGATAGGGGCTTCCAGACGAAGTGGCCTCGGAGGGTGCATTCAAACTTTCCCCCTCTGGGAGCCGGTTTCAAATGTCGTCTGGATGAGACCCCCTCTCTGACTAAAAGGTTTGTTGGATACAGCCAAACCCATCTTCGTGTGGACAGGTAGCAGCAGCATGTAGAGCATATACTGCACTGAAACAACAAAGCTTGAAGCACGCAGAAATTTGACATTTTTTTTTTTACATGCCTGGTAATCATGTCCTAGACATTCATATTTTGGAAATATTCTTGTTCAAATTTGTTTGAATTTAGAGGTTCCACTGTATAGATATTAGTTTTTCGCTTGATGGATGAACAGTAACTGCCCTTAATACCCAAACCTGTTTTCTAGCACTTGAGATCCTGAAACTAACAAAGTGGTGGAGACATTGTGTAACGAGAAGGTAAGAAAGGTGTGTTAATATGTCTTCACTGCAATTTTCATTAATGGCATCATGTGATACATTTTCATGCACATATCTTTGCCATATGCTCAGCTTCCCTAAAATCTATTGAATCATTTCGCTCCTTCATCAATTCAATCAACTGCCCCCAAGGCAATCAAGGTCCAGTGACAGTTATCTTACTTTTTTGTGCTTCCTCTGAGATCATTACACAACAACTTTATGGCACAGAAGAGAGTTAATTCAAGTCTTTTACCTGAAGTAAACCAACTTCCACACTCAAAAGTGTTATTCCTCTCAAGCAGAAACTGCTGATTTCAGGCATGACCCATTTTCTCTAAGAAACACCATTGGATTATGATCCTTAACAGTTATTTACTTTTAATGTTTATATCGAATTTACATGATATTCCTGATTATATACACACACACACACACACACACACACACACACACACACACACACACACACACACACACACACACACACACACACACACACACACACACACACACACACACACCTTTAAAACTTTTGATTAGTCATAAAGGAAAGCCCATGTTATGTAGTTATATTCCTAGAATCACACATGTGGATCAGTTTTATAGCTTTACTTGAAAATAAGACATAAAAAAGCACAAAGATACAGTCCTTCTTTAAAGTGGATGCTCAGAGCTACATTCCCCTGAGGCGGACATTAAACTAAACAAGACCACATGAAACTTTCACCAGCTTGTACTGATGTTAGAAACAGAGGCAGCAGTGAGAATGAGTTAGGCCCTCAGGGGAAAAAAAAAAAAAAGTGCTCAAATTAGATTAGCTAAATTCACAAAGACCGTCCCCTCTGCCCCTCCTGCACGGCTACACACAGCCTAACCCACACCTCCAACCCCAAGCCCCCATTCTCACGGCCGAGAGGTTTCTTAAAGGGCCTCCAGGCCGGCCAGGGGCGACCGAGATCTGCGTTCCCTTTACTGGATTAAAGATCGCAGGCCCAATGGGGGTGAGGGGCACATCTGTAAACATCTTTAAAACCACACAGAGAGGGGGAAAAAAAGGAGGTTCTGTTTTAGCGACGAAAACGCCCAAAAAAAAATTTCTTCATGGCTTTTCAAGATTTTATTAGTCATCGGCATTGTGATTTATGCAAACACACGTCATCCTTTTGCTGGTTTAGTCTCCTTTTTCTATTTTTAGCTTCACCAATGGGCACAAAAGCTAAAGCAGAAGGTGGCCTGTAAAATTGGACCTTATGAATGACCTGCAGGGGTTCACCACTACCCCCATCCAGCCTCTGCTCTGCATGCTCGCTCCAAAGAGCCCGCCACGTGGTTACGCAACATCTGACATAGGTTCCCATTGAACTGAATGATTTCCTATTATTTTATATTTCTTCTTTTCTCTAATTTAGGAGCTCATTTGTTTCTCTTTTGCTTTGCTATTAAACTGATTCCAGGCTTCCTCTGACCCCAGTCTCAACACCCTCCCGCTTTCCTCCAGCAGACATCACTTGGGCTTGCAGGTGCAGGCAGAGGCCAGTGTTGGGGGGGCTCCTCGGTTCACTAGCCCCATTCTCCATGGCTGAATGAGATACATAGGGCTGTCATAGCTGTGATTCCGCTGTTGTGCCAGTACTGCCTGCCAGAGCTGAGGCTTCGGGATGCCGCCTCAACAAAAGTTCAGCATTTGAGTGCCAAGCCCCGTAATCAGTCACTGTGTGGCAGCAGTTTGAGTTTTTGGATTCAAGATGACTGGCAGAATGTTGGGGATAAAGAGGAGGAGAGGAAAAATAAGGAAGAGGGAGGAAACGAGGTATGGCCGAAATATACAATGAAAGGTAAAAACCAGACGTGATAAACATAGAAAATGTGTAAAATAGGAAGAAGGAAACAGGTTTAGATGCACCTGAGCACAGACAAGATCCTTAAACCTCACTTACACTGTGACACACACCACAGTGTTTTGCAAAAGTATTCACACCCCTGAATCTTTTTTCACATGTTTGCTATATTACAACCACAAACCTTTTTTTTATTGGGATTTTATTTAATATATCAACACAAAATTGTGCACAGTTGTGAAACGAAAATAGATTTTCTACATTTTCTAACAAATAAAACTCTGAATAGTATGGGATGTGTTTGCATCACCCCATTCTGATCCCCTTAAATAAAACCTAGTGAAGCCAATTGTCTTCAAAAGTTGCCTTATTAGAACACGGAGTCTGTATGTGTGCAGTCTTGAAGTATTAATTGCTCTAACTATGAAAGTGATGGTAAACCCAAGTTTTATAAAATTAGTCACAGTAAGAGCTCCACTAAAAGAAATACTAATCTAAAAATGAAATCTATGCATTGTCATTACTACACCAGTTACACACAGCAGTGGACCTGTAACAGTGAACAGCCCATCTTAATCATTCAATCATATTTTCAAATATCTTTATCAATACTCTGACAGAAACAACAGTGAAAACTGTTCAACCAGCAATGGTAACACAACTATACAGTGATTGAGATTTGCAAACATCAACCACTGGAGTTTACCATTAAGATGATAAATGATTTCTTATTACAATCATTTTTAGTAGCCAATAACAAAAACCTACCAAGCCTGAAGTCCTGTTGGACGATTCCCACAAGCCATGTAGGTAACAAATTAAGATAAGAAACTCTGTTATTCTAAGACAATGGGGAAATTCAGGCGTGACAGTTGCAAAAAAGACAGTAACACACTAAATCAGTAGTGAAAACCAGCTAATCTAATCTAAGTTAGTTCTATTCAGGTAAAAAATATTCAAGTTAAATAGGGGAAAGAGCAACCAACAACCAAAATCTTGGAGTAGCTAAGGTGTGTGCAAGTATACCTTAATATCTGAGAGACTAGTTATAATCAGATAAGAAATGCAATATTACGACAAACAGGAAATTACAGCAGCCAATTTGCATAATAAAGTGAGATAAATATCCAATTTGTATGATTGTACAAGCAACACCCCAGAGTAGTTAAAGCATGTGCAAATGGACATGAGCATCTGAGGGACAGTGTAAATAATTTATGATCAGATCAGAACCTGTTCAACCATTAGCATGTTGTAAACAGTTATTGAGGTTGTTGTGAGCAGCAAAGGTTATAAAGTCTAACAACAGCTGAGATGAAGTACCTGCAGAAGCGCTCCTTAGAGCATGTGGGATGCAGCAGTCTGTCACCAAATGAGCTCTCCAGCTCTGCAACAGCTCCATGCATGGGGTGGGACACATTGTCCATCAGTGATGTTATTTTCCTTAAAGTCCCTTTGTCTCCCACCACCTGCATTGTGTCCAGGGGGCATCCTGCCAATGAGGTTATCCAGCTGCTTCCTCTCAACTACAGATAAGCTGCTGCTCCAAACAGACCACACTATAGAAGATGGCTGATGCCACCACAGAAGGTCCCCAGGATCGCCTCTTGCACTCAAAAAGACCTCAGTCTCTTCAGCAGGCAGAGTCTGCTCTGACCCTTCCTGTAAAGAGCATCAGTTCTGTGACTCCAGTCCAGTTTATTGTTCAGGAGAACACCCAGGTACGAAGAGTCCACCATCTCGACATCAGTTCCCTGGGTATTAACTAGTATCAACGGGGAGGGTCTGCGACTGCAAAAGTCCACCACCAGATCCTTTGTTTTCCCTGCATTTAACCTGAAGTGGTTCTGCTAGTACCAGTCTACAAAGCTCTCTATCCACTGTCTCCACTCATCTGTAATGAGACCGACTATGGCAGAGTCATCGGAGAACTTCAGAAGGTGACCACCTGATGAGCTGAGTGATGTGTGCAGTATAGAGGGTGAACAGAAACGGTGCCAGCACAGTTCCCTGCGGTGCTCCCGTGCAGCAGATCAGCCTGTCAGAAACAAAGCTCTGTGTAACATACTGCGGCCGACCAGAGACATAACCCAATATTCACTGGGACAGGTATTGATCCACTCCTGATCGCTCCAGCTTGTCCTTCAAGAGATGTGATTGGACTGAGTATAAAGCACTGGACAAATCATAGAACATGATCCTCACGGTGCTCCCAGGTTCCTCCCGGTGGGTCGGAGCTCAGTGTAGCAAGTAGATGATGGCATCATCCACCCTGATGGCAGGCTGATGGGCAAACTGCCATGGATCCAGTGAAGACCTCACCAGGGGGGAAAGATGGTTGAGGAACAGCCTCTCAAGGCTCTTTATCGGGTGTGATGTTTATGCTACCGGCCTGTAGCTCTAGGTCTTTGAGGTCTGCGGTCATAGGCACTGGTACCACACGAGAAGACAAATTGGACATGTGGAAAAGGGTGCTCTGGTCAGATAAGACAAAAATTTTGTTTTTTTGCACCATACTAACAGTTTAAAAAGCTCCAAAATTCAATTAGAAGCAGAGTAACAATAAAATGCACTGAAGGCACTAAGTACTTAAGATCAGAAAAAGTAAGATTATCATTATTCTTCAATATTCTGTCCTTTTTTTCCCTCCAAAAATGCACAAAGTCTGATGCAAGGTGAAACATAATCGACCACCAACAAAGCAGTTTAGAGGAGGATTAGGACCTTCAAAGACTTTTTGCAAAGTTATGATCTGATAACAAGCAATCCTATCGCTCCCCAGACCTGTTTATTCACGAGATGACCGACAAGATTTAGGACAGCCTTAAGGTTCAGTAAACATGTAAAAGGCTGGGAACAATGGTACAATACATATTTGAGATAAATGCAGAGAACAGATACTGATCACAAATCCAGGAGATGAAAGACATTCTAACATTATGAGACTGATATTCATGTAATGACCATGTCCCATTTTATATCCTTTTTAAGTCAGAATATATGGCCCACAGGTTTTAGCAAAGACTTTATTAAAACAAATGTTTGTATTTTTCTATGTGAAGATTCATCACATTTAGTCACATCCATCATTGAGTCAGGTTCCCAAACGAAGTACAAACACCGAGATATCCTTATAACTTTTCGAAAGATGACCTTAGCACTATTAAATCTCCTACTGTCATCAGAGTGATAAAGTATTAAACAACCATAATGTCTTTAAAGGGTTAAGTTAGGCTTGTTCTTTATTCTATTTTGGGATCAGCACAGCTGCTTTTAACAATGGAACAAAAGTGTGCCCTGCTTACGCAGTTGATCGTGGTCATTTATAGGACACGATTATTACATCTGGATCTTAGGCTAGAGAACAAGGATTTATTTTCACCTCTCAGAATACAGTCTCCCCTTAAACAAAAGTTCAGCAAGTTCAGCAGTGATAAAGCAAAAAAAAAAAAAAAAAACCCCGCAGTGGAAAAGCAAATCATTCCCCCCTCTCAAAGAGTTCCCCTGCAGCTACAAATCAACTCTCTCCACTACCAAACAACAATGCATTGAATAATCATTTTCTCTGCTCAAGCCTTTACTTCACAGTCTCCAGGCAGTCTCTGGAAAAACCAATGAGAAAAGCTGCTTTAAAAGAGTTTGTTTACACTGATACTCTCTGTGAAACAAGAGCCAAAACATTGTTGACCCATCAAAACTTTGACCCCGGGAAGACTTCAGGAGAAAAACAGCAGCAATTGTTGCCATGAAGCCAGAGTCCAGCTCCTTGCTGTCGCAGAGAGGCTTGTGGAGGTCTCATCCTCAACGGGGTTTTGCCCCGTTTCCGGAAGCCTAACTTTCTAATCCTCTCAGGCGAGATGGTGAAAGGCAGGAACAAGAAGAAAAAGAAGGGGGGCATTCAGTGGGACGGAAGGGGCTATGTAAACTACTACATCTTAAATGCCTGGTTGGAAATAATCCTATAAAGCATGCCGCCGGTAGCCTGTTGAGAGGGAATATGAGGATTTGCGTTGAGCAGATTGGCTGTTCGGTTGTCTACTTAGAGGCCCCAAATCACCCCGGGCCATGATGAAGGCAAAACCTGTCAGCAGCATACTGAGGCAACCTTACAAAAGACCCCAGTTAAAAAAAATTAATACATAATAGCCGTTACACAAATTTAGTAGTATTCAGCACACAGGTCACTTCCATTCGAATACAAAGCATGTTTTCCTTGGGCTGTAATGTGAAACATGACGATGCGGCCTTGGCTTTCAACTGGGTGTTTCTTGGTTTTCCTGAATGGGGGTTGGGGGGCATTGAGGATTGTTGTGATTTGAGATTTGCACGCGGGTGGGACGAGAAGCCTTTTAATCTGTACCCTGGACTCCGCTTCCTCTCACTAGGAGAAAAATCAGGAACATGAATGGGTTCAACCACAGGGATGTTTATGACCCAACCGAAGGGCCACAGTGGTGCAGATCATTTCTATAGGAGTAGACAAGACCGCCGCCATTCCCTTAACTAAGCTTTCTTTCCTAGCTTCTTTTACTTCCCTGGGGCTTTACCTCATGAACCAGGCTCTTTAACAATCGTTTGTTTTTTCTTCTTTTTTTTGCTGATTTATGTCAACATTCATTCATCACTGCTGTGAGGATAGTTCTTAAGTTTTCCCATGATTGCAAGACCCAGAAGGCCAGCGTTTAGAAGGAAAGACCAAAAGAGTCAGGTCTCAAACAGGTGCAAATTCCAGTAATACCTGTGCACACTTGGACACTATTGTGTCTGTAAAACTTGGCTAAGCAGTGCATTGAAGGTGAAACCAAGCAGAGAGGTCTGACAGGTACACCTGCTTTCATTCGCCAGGATAAATTATTTTCATATTATTTGAACTTAGGGTTTGAGTGTGGGAAAGTGCAGGGTAGGCAAACATCGTCTGGGGGGACTTCATACAAATTATGACAGTCAGTGGTTCTGATATTTTGCTGACTCTGCAGATGGTACAGTCTTGGCTAAAAGTTTTGAGCCACCAGAAAATCTGATTTTAGCAAAATTTGCTGCTTCAGAAACTTTTGTCAGTGGTTTCTGTTATACTGGAGTCTAACAAACATTTCACATATTTTAAAGGCTTTCAATGAGAACAACATCAAGTTTACTTCTGTGGATGGGAGGCAACTTCCATTCATGGAGGGTCTCAGGATGCTTTACCATCAGCATTATGCTGGATTTCAAAGTTTCTTCTCCAAGCAGCCTGGTCTCCAGATGTAAAAAAAATAAAAATATGAAAAGTCTTAAGACCGCTTCATTAGAAAAAACTTTATTTTGGCCCCTTGCAATGCAATCCTGGAATCTGTTGCCATTCTTGAGTAAGCTCTGTACAGGTGGCAAAAGTATGCTATAGCTGAATTATCTGTTGAAGACGTGTTTTCTTAGGTGTCCTTTAAAATTATTGGCAAATACATAAATGATTCCAATAATCAGTATCCTTGCCTTTAAAACCCATCTGGTACAATGATGACCGTAATAAAAAACACATATTTTTTGAGGTTACCATAACTGATAAACGATACCTTGAAGCACCACTTCTTTTTTAAAAGAACCCATTTTGTTCTTTCTTCGGTCCTCATCAAAAATATCTCCTATCAGTATAACATTAAAAAGATGCTAGCAAACCAGTTTATGGCAGAACTAAAACAAGTGAAAGATTATATTTTGTTTGGTTATTTAATCGTTTGCATTTCATGCGATTACTCTTTGTAGCAGCGAACAATCAATGCAAAATGCCACCATAGAAGACTAAATCATGACATTTGTGAAAGGCATCTCCTTTCAGTCTCCAAGCTTTTGGCCAAAACACGACCTGAGCTAATTCCAAAATTAAATTCCTAGTCAGAGGCTGTGTGGGTGGGTGAGCATTCATTTAGAGAAAACTCACAGTAATCATGTCAAAGAGCATAATTTTGTTTGGTGCTCGAGAACTGTCAGGAAGCAGGCAAGTCAGAAAAACTAAAAGTGGACAGAAGAAAGATAACATTTTTTGCTTTGTGCAGCTCAGCAGCTGCATACAGCAAAATGCATACAAAGCTTTAAAGAAAACGTTTTTAGATCTCTGCAAACATGTCTGGGGTCCTTCGCTTGACTGTGTGACTGTACCGTTTGACAGATAATTAATGCTTTGTTGAAGGTTTTAGAAAGGCTCCCTTAACCAAAAGCCAAAATGCCTTTTACACGGTGAGAGAGTGAGCAGATACACATGGTTGAATATGCATGAGAGGAGTGAAGGGCCTGATCCATTAAGTGCTCTTTAGCTGGCCTTGTCCTATTTTGACAAGCAGAAGACATGCAGCGCTGGTCTCATTTGTTAGCACCTCTGGTACAGATGTGGAGAAAGCCTTAAAAAAGATAAATTTTTCTTTGCAGCAGCATAGACACAGAAAAGTTTCTAAAAGATATTTATACAATTTAGAGGGTGAAGATGTGCAAAAGAAAAGTATGAGTTAGAGGTGTCCCGATTCCAGTTTTTTTCCAGACCGAGTAAGAGAACTTCAGTTTACTTTAGATACTTGCCGATTCCAAGTACCGATACTGAGTACTTAATAAATTGGTACATTTAGATCATAAATAACTTATCATTGACCACTGAAAACGACTGACCATCAAGGGAGATGAATTCGATTAGAGCTTCAGTTATCTTCTCTCCTTTTTCTTTTGAAGGGTCAGCAAACAACCTCTTGGTGTAAAGCGCCACTACCTGGCATAGAGTGGTATCTAGCCTTTGAGTTGCAGTGTAGCCACGCTCAGGAGGACAATTTGTATCGGTTCTGAGTATCGGGTTGCTTTTACAAGTACCAGTATGAGTAATTGACATTGGTATCGAGCCTGATAACGATACCAGTATTGGTACCGGGACACCACTGGTATGAGTAATTCCTAATAATTGCCCGTTATACCCACTGTTATGCATGATGGAGGATTGGTGGTTCCATGCTTTCTTGCATATAAAGTTGCTTCCTGAAGGATTGGTTTAATGCAGAGGACAAATTTCATTGGAATGTATGTTACAATGACAATAAAAATGCTGATTATTTGGAATCAAAATTTGGTGGTACTACCAGAAAACTTAAAGTTGGTTGTCACAGAGTCTTTTAATAGGATATTGATTCAAAACATTTGACCCAATAACAACCGAAATGGCTCACCAGACACAAAGAACGCAATTCTTCCATGGCCACCACAGTCCTCAGACCCTAAATCCCGTGGAAAGGGATTGTTTGAAGGGATTAACGAACGAACAGCATCATGAAGACCAAAGAACACATCAGACAGTTGTGGAGAAGTTTCAAGTCAGGTTACAATAAAACAAAATCCCAGGGTTTGAAAATCTCCCAAGCACTATGACAACTGAAAACCTGCTAAAACATAACCATCCACCTCAACTGGCAGACTGAGTAAGAACAGTATTCATCAGAGAAGCAGCCAAGTGGCCTGTGGTTAATCTGGAATAGCAGCACAGATCCACAGCTGGGGAGGGAGAATCTGTTGGTACAACAGCTTTTAGCCATGCACGCAACAAATCTGGCTTTTATGAGGGGCAAAAAAGCAATTATTCAAAGAAAGACATAAAAAAATCACTGTTTGCAGTTTGCCAAAAGCTATTAAGGGAACACAGCAAAACACGGATGTTAACCTAAGTCTTTGGTGGAACATCTCCCATCTACTTGAATGTTTTCGCAAAAGTTTTTGTCATAATTTGGTCACTCCAGTCATCGAGGGATTGTCAGGTAGCAGTTAGTACACCATGCTCTAGACAACCCAAACTCTTTTCAGGCATCATTCCACAACGGCGGAATGATGGATACCAAAATAGGGACGTCCTTGTCTATCTTCAAGAAAGATCCCGCTCATAAGAGAGCATCTCATACCCTAGCACCTGCCCACCCTATGCATGCACTCTATTGCTGCACTGTCACCCCAGTTACTTCTGACAGAACCTGTCAAGTGGCCTTTTCTCTAAGTAGGTTATTAACTACTTTGACGTTAACTGCATTGTTATCTTCAAAAGTCTGCCAAATGCATAAACAAACACATGGAAGAAGGTCCTCTGGCCCAGCGAGCCCAAACTTGAACTTTTTGGCCAACATGCCCTGAACACATTATTCCCACCTGCAAATGGTGAAACATGATGGTGGCAGCATTGTGCTGTGGAGATGCTTGTGCAGGAACAGAGACAGGAAAGATGGTAGCGTTAAAGGGAGAACTGATGAAGCCATATAAAGGATAATCCTTAAAGGCATACTATGCAACATTTTTCAGTTAATTAATGTGTTCCATACCGTTTTGGATGATTAAATGAGTCATTTCAGGTCGAACAAAGGTTTTCTCGGCCGCCCTGGTGGTCTGTAGGGGAAATACCGTACTTGCAATTGCAGGAGCCCTCGGCTCGCACCCACAGGCTCAGAAGTCTCGTGCATCGCGAGAGTCGGTCTTGCTTTACGGCGAGAACTGCTACACGCCCCCAGGGAAACGCATGTTTGTTGCTAGCGCAGTGCCGATATTTGTGCAGTTATCATGGCGGAACCAACGAGAAAACAGCAAAAGCCCATGTCGGAGCAGGCAAGAAAGAGGACAAGGGCTCTGGACAGAGAGAGGAGTCGTACACGGGTGAACATCGGGAAAGCTTTTTCCGAATGGCGAGAGCTAAAAGAAAAAGAAGGCTGCAAGGCTGACGCGGACCTCGCGTTTTTGCTGATGCGATTGTAAGTAACATTGGTTTCTCTCCAATGGTTTCTCTCTCTCTGTGAGTATGTTCATACTTTCACTGTGTTAGTCATTGTTTGTACTGCCATTTTTTCGACTTTTCGTTGCGTTCGCCTGTCTGCTGTAAGCCGGGCTTACACTGTTTGAAATTCAGTCGGCCGTCGTGAGGTTTTCGTGAGCGCATCCTGCTGTTCAAGCAGAGCGACGAGGGGGCGCCCTCCCCTCATCTCTGTCCCCGCCAGGCGAGGGAGGGGAAGAGATGTCCGCCCGGCCCGGGTGGGGGGGGGGGTGGGGGGGGGGGG
Source organism: Fundulus diaphanus (assembly GCA_037039145.1). NCBI lineage: Eukaryota > Metazoa > Chordata > Actinopteri > Cyprinodontiformes > Fundulidae > Fundulus > Fundulus diaphanus. The sequence continues at coordinate 23,697,880 of CM073137.1, read as the reverse complement.
TACGCTCTGCCGTGCCGCGTGGCCGCCGGGGCGTCTCGTCTTTCCCCCTCCGTTCCCCCCGACGCCCGGTGCCTCCCGTGGGCCTCGGGTCTGGGTCCCTGTCACCCACCGGGGCACGACGTACAGTGTGAGCACTCCGGTCGCGTCCGACGGTCGCGCCGTACAGTGTGAGAACACAGATCGTGAGCGGTGAACTTTTAAACCCCGCGGTTCCGTCGCACAGTTTGAGATGTATATAAGTACCACGACTGAAAAGCTCGTACAGTGTATGCCCGGCTTAAGCTCAAAACATCCGCGCCTGGCTTGACGGAGAAACCAGGAGAACAGCTGAGCCTCTTTACGACAGTGCACTTTTACCTTCGCCCTCTGGGGGGAACCTCGCTGGAAAATCAACCCCGGTTGCATAGTATACCTTTAAAGGAGCATAGCGTTCCAGGATTTTTGCACCCGTCTGCCCCCTCTGGTGACAAGTCGAAATTACACCAGTGTTGTCATCTAAATGCCGCTCTACACACCCAGAGGAATCCTATCTAATCTGGAAAAAAAGTATATTGTTGCATAAAAAGACCCTTTGCAGAGTTAGAGCATCATATTTTTCATGACTAATTGAGGACAATAAAAATAATCACAGGGTACTCTTTAGTACAGTTGCGCGTCCTGAGCCCATAATATCATCAGAGACCCCTCACACCCCCACCATGGACTGTTCTCCCTGCTGCCCTCTGGAAAGAGGTTCCGCAGCATCCGCTGCAGGCCCACCAGGTTCTGCAAAAGCTTTTTCCCTGTTGCCATCAGACTGTTGAACTATAAACTGGACTCTGCACCACATTTGCACATCTGCATCACTGCATCTCTATCTGGCATTACCAATGCTACCAAACTTTTAGTTTCCTTTTTAATTATTCACAACTCAACGTAAATGCATTTTTGCACAAATGCCTTTTTGCACCATTATTTTTGCACATAAACACGTTTTGAACATTCTCCTGCATACTGTGATTGCACACTGTTTTTCTCCTGCATTGTTTACATTGTTTGATCACTGCTGCACTTTATATTGTAATGTTGCCTTATTCCACCTGGAATCTCACTATACTCTTGCAAGCTGTATGCAACGAAATTTCGTTCTGTATGCACTCTGTAGATACAAAATGACAATAAAGTTTTCTAAGTCTAAGTCAAACTTTCTCAGTTGATCCATACATTCCCTTAGCTCTCAGCAGTAATGATTTTATGGGATTCTTCATAAATAAAATTGATTGAACTAAAAATAAAATCATTGGCATCCTTCCAAACATGATTACTTTGTCCTCAGTAAGTGAGGCAACTTTGGAGGAATCTTTAAAGCCTGATTGCTGTTTGAACTGTTTAGACGCAGTAGAGCTTTCTGAGTTTTCTAAAATTTTAGCTTCTTCTAAACCCTAAACCTGTATGTTAGACCCAAACCCAACCAAGTTATTTAAGGAAGTATTTCCTTTCATTAATGCCCCAATTTTAGACATGATCAATCTATCCTTAGTAAATGGATTTTATACATAAAATTATAAATAAAGGCTCACTCATATTGTTAATTTATTGAACAGAAAAGATTCAAATCAATCCTTTAATGAGCTAGCAAGGCCAACCTACACTAGATGGTTGCACACTATCCAGCAGAATGTAAACGTAATGTGTGCATTTCCAGTATTTTGATTGGACGAGCCGAGCTTGGGACCGTAGGATTTGTGCACCACGGCTGTCTACTGAGAGCGTGTTGGGCATGCACAGTGCGATTTCAGATGTTGGTCATTTAAACAAGCATTGGTGGCCTGGCCTTAATATCAAGGCGCCTCAAGTGGATTTAGCTTACTGAGCTTGGCAGTTTTCTGGCAGACTTAGATATACAGACACAAATGTTTTGTGATAGTTTTAGTTCTTTGTCTTAGTTTGTAGTCCTAGTTTTGGTTTCTGTCTTAGGTTTGGTCTTTGTAGTTATTTATGTTTTGGATTAGTTTAGTTTCTGTCCCTTTCCACTTATTTTCTGTCAGCTTGTTCCTCCTTCAGCCACTTCCCTTCCCCTGATTACCTCCACCTGTTTCTGGCTAATTAGCTCACTCTCTCACCTTTGTTCTCCTGCCTATTTAAGCCTGCCTCCTCTGCCACTTCCTTGCCAGAACGTCTCCATCCCCACGGTGTGAACTTCCAGCAATTCTTTACTCTGTCTGCCTGCTTGTTTCCGACCTTGATTGTGCTTCACGTTACCGAGCCAGCCTGACCCCTGTCTGTTCCTGTTTTGCCTGTCTGGTTCTCGGACCTGATCTGTTGCTGGACCTTGGATTCTGTTTCTTCCTGAATTGTCTGCTCGTGAGCCCGACCCAAGCCTGTCCGTAAGTTGCCGAGCCTGCTTACCCCTGTGCTTCTCTGTTGCCAGTTACCCCGGACTCTGTGTGGACTGTGGTCTTGATTTCCCCTGTCTGGACTGCCTCTGTTAGTCTGCTTCTCCCTCGGACAAGTTCCCCCGGTCTGTGTCTTCTCCCAGCAGTTTTATCCCTCTGGACTCACCCAAAGCCGGTCTCTGTTTTATTCAGTCTCATCCTTTATTTTTGTACATCTGCCAAATAAACCTTCACTTCTCCCCTGTGTCTGGCTGAATATCGGGTTCAATTCCAAGATTCATTACATGTTTATAGCAGAATTTTTCTTTTTTACAATATTACTCTATAAAGAACGATCCTGTCCCACTGATTATTGTGAATATAGAGCTCCACAAAGACATCTGGTGGGGCCAGGCCCCACTGGCCCCAAATGCAGAGACGCCACAGTATCAGAGATCTGATTTCCCCGTATGTTCCTAACAGATCACTCCATTCTCAGATTGCAGGTCAACTGGTGGGTCCTAGAGTTTATAAAAGTAGAATGGGAGGCAAATCCTTTAGTTATCAGGCTCCTCTCCAATGGAACCAACTCCCAGTTTTGGTCCGTGAGGCAGACACACCTTCTACTCTTAAAACTAGGCTTAAAACTTTCCTTTTTGACAAAGCTCAGGGTAACCTAAGCCACTCTAAGTATAAGCTATCTCTGTAGCTATGCTGCTGTAGGCTTAGGCTGATGAAGGACATCAGGGTCTATTTTTCTCACTCCGAGTTCCCCTACTGCTCTCCAATTGGCATCATTTGTTATTTCAACTTTTAAATTTTTCGTTCTGTAATTTTTCTCTTCATAGTAGGTACACCTGGCCTGGCATTCTGTTAGCTGTGACATCATCCAGGGGAGGCAGATCATCCACTATTACCATGTAAGATAGAAACGATTCCTGGATCAATGTGTGCTTCTGTGCTTTTTGTGTCTTTAACTCCCAGGCGGTCGAGGCAGATGACTGTTGATACTGAGCCTGGTTCTGCTGGAGGTTTTCCTTCCCGTTAAAGGGGAGTTTTCCTCTCCATTCTCGCTTCATGCCTGCTCAGTATGAGGGATTGCTGCAAAGCCATCGACAATGCAAACAACTGTCCACTGTGGCTCTACGCTCTTTCAGGAAGAGTGAAAGTTGCTTGTCAAGACTCAATGCAATCTACTGGGTTTCCTTAGATAGGAAACTTTTTGACCAATCTGTATGATTTGATTGAATTTGACTTTGTAAAGTGGCTTGAGATGACGTGTTGTGAATTGGTGCTATATAAATAACACTGAATTGAATTGTTGTGCAGGGAAGAAGAGGTAAAGCATCTGCTGTTCCAAGTGCAAAGGTCTTTTGTTTAGAGGCGTAATGTCTTCTGAGGTAAGAAATCTATAAATATTGAAGTTAGCCCATGTTCTCTCGCTATTGCATTGATTACAGCGGAGACTCAACAAAGTAGCCAGGTGAACGAGAGGGCAGGCAGTGCGTCACACCCAAGTATGCACCCAGAGGATTCGGCCCGAATCACTCCCTCATGAACTGATTAATCCAGTCTATAGAGGCAACTGTGGTAAATAGAGGATTACTAATTGTACGCATTGGGCAGTTGCAAGTAACCTGACTCCGCCAGATGGATTTGCTCCGCATATCCATCTGGAAACCTTCCGTTTAAGTAATTTTGGGAAAGGGCGAAAATACTGGTTAGCTGATTGGCCTATGTTGGTGATAGACAGGCCAAATAAACCAATCAGATCAACGAAGCATATGACGTACTAACAGAGCGACGACGAAAACACAACCACAAGCCAGGCTACTCTTGCTGCTGCAGGTAGCTCAGCAAATAAGCAACATGTCGGCAAAGGATATTTGCCGTTTATGTAAAGATAATTTGCGAATAAAAGGCACAATTTCAGGTGCCCGGTCCATTAGGACCTAACCGATAAAACTTGCTCGATAGCCACGCTAACGCTAGTTTCATCGGCTGAAGCCGCCATGTTCTTTAGACTGAACTGTCGCGCTTCTCGTTGCGTCACACCTCAACCCGCCTCAAAGCCAACACTGATTGGACGTTCGTTTGGTGACCTGCTCCAAATTTTCTTTAACGGAAAGTAGCCAGACTGATCTGCGAGTGAAACCTTGAAAGCTCGCGAGATCAGGATGGTCTCACGAGGCTAAGTTGTAAGGGCTTGAATGAGAGAGGAAATAAATAATATAATTATCTTCAAAATTTGCAATATGCACTTTTATAAAGAACCTATTGATGGGATGGTGAATCTTTATAAGATCCAGAAGTACAATGAAGTGGTATGGATCGAACGGTTTAGGTGTTAGAATAACCTCGGTTTCTAGATGTGCAACACTGGTACAGACATGTCCCAAAAGACTTGCAGCTGCAAAAGGGATTCCTTTTATTGGAGAAAAAAATTAAAACCATGAATCTTTTTTCTTCCAGTTCACAATTATGCAACACTATGCATTAGTGCATCACATAAAATCCTAATAAGACATTGAAGTTTGGGGAGAAAAAGTTCAAGGAGTTTGGACAATAAACTGTAGTAATGAAGTCCAGGTTTGAATAGTCAATTGAGTCAAAACTCTCAAATCACCTGTGCATTATGGTCTGTGCCCTTCCACATAGCATCAGGTTTGAACCCCATGAGTCCTGGCGTCTTCCATCATGGTATTAAACAATTGTGTTCCATGTCAACCATTAAGATGGTCTTCTTGCATCAGCAGCCAAAAACAAATCACAACCTGAAGGTTTTATATCCAAAACGTCAAAGGAAAAGGTTGCTGCTGGCAATGCAAATACAGGAATCTAGATCAATGCAAAGTTAAAGGGCTTTCACTTTTGTGTTTTTGCAACCTCAGTTAAGCCATCATAAATTCATCCCAGACCCCAAAACACCTAAAAGCGAGCCCTTTTGCACTGGACTTGACTGACAAGGCCGCTGTGTTTCAAATTACAAGCGGGCACGCAGCAGGCAAATGGAGCACTTGGCTTAGATGTGTTAGTATGGCGAGTACATTGTACGAGAGCCAAACTTTTGGAGTCAATTGTACAGGACATGCAAGTCTTAGCCATGAAAGCCATCTGGTAAGGAGTAGAAATGCCACTATTTGAGGCTAAAAATAGAACAAAGGCAGCTCACAATCAGACTGATAATCCTGGAACAATGTGGCAGCTTTGTGGCATTACAAACTGTTCCACAGTGAGACTGCGAGGAAAACATCTTGTTCCATCTAACGATCATGCTGCAGCTGACCCCCGGAGTACCTTCGCTGTATCTAGACACTGTTCTGGGAGGGAGGCCTGACCTTTGCCCTAAACGTGAGGAGTCAAAGTTCTGGGATTAAAGGAATACAACACTTAAAACACAGAGTCCCAATAAACCCCTCTGCGAGAGTCCTCTTCAGTATGAATCAAAAGGAGGCGGCTCAGGTACCTGCATTCTGCTCTACCAAAGAAAATGAATCATCATTTTTATCATGTCATTTATATAAATCATCTTTATTGTCAAATATCATTTAAAGTAAAAAAAAATACATCAACGGTGACTGATTTTAGTTGCTTTAATATCACTTGTTTTTGTAACCAGTAAAACACATTAGCAACTTGTTTATTAAATGTCAGTCTTTATCTCTCCAGATGTCCTTTTGTTGGAAGGAAATAAAAAGGAGGGGGCATAATTGCTAACCTGGCAACGGCTGTTTCTAGCTCTGTTTAAACAAATACATGGCAACATTTTTTTTTTTAAAGTCATGCTTAGGAAGCCAGTTCTTTTTTCCCCCCAAAGCTTTTCTCAGTGGCATTGTGTTTGTTCCTTCTTGCTTGACATGTGGCAAAATGTATGAGTCTTTATTACTTCCTGTTTAAACAAAGTCAAGTCAGATTCACCCACATTTAAAACACAGAAAGCAGAGGTATCTAAGCCCAGGAGAACAAAAAAGTACCAAGTCTCTAATAAACAGACAATTGTGAGAAAATGAGAGAGCAGCTATTTAAGCCAGTTTAGTCTAAAATCCTCTCGGGTTCACAAAAACATTCATTACCTTCATCGTAGTTTTTGAATTACAATGCTGCTGGAAACCATTTTTAAGGCTTCCGGGATTATGCATTTTACTCTTGGTTGATTTGTTATCTGCCTTCCAACACTGCATGAATAAAAACAGAAAATCTTTTTCTTCAGGACATGTTACTCATGCAAGGGAGAAAATCAAGTTCAGGCTTAATACAAACTTCCTAAAGAATTGAAGCATTGCTTGAGGAAAAAGAATGTTTGAATATTTAATGCATTTCTTATAAACTCTTCCTTCATGCAAAAAGGGTAGTTTCAAAAGACGTGTCACTTTACCCTAATGATTGCAAGGAAAATGCAAAGATTTTTAATTGTTTAATGTTTAAGATTTTTCTGTTCATTTTATACACATACCAATCATTTTGGCATGTGCAAGTTCATTTTGGCAATCTTTTAAATGGCTGCAGGTTATCAGTCCTATATCAGGCTCTCAGTTTTTCATGTCTATTATAGGTTTATCTAGAGCAGGGGTCTGCAACCCGTGGCTCCTGTGCTGCAATTGGCTCTTTGGGCAATCCACAATGGCTTTTAATAACTTAATGGCTCTTAATACTTAACATCAAATGTTGTTAAATATAGATTTAACACCAAATTAAAGTTTTAGCAGTTTTTTCATGGAATATTGCATTGAATTGTCACAACAGAATAATACTAAAAGTACCAGTGATATCTACTTTTCTAGTTATTAGGACACATTTATATAATTTTCCACAAATACCAACATCCCATGGAAGAAAATGTATCCATTATTATTTCTTAAGAGTTTTAAAACCAGAAAATAGAAATACAATTCGTTTTTTATTATGACAATTTTCCTAAAGTGGCTATTAAAAAATTCTAAGTTGTCTTTTTTCCAAAAGGTCAAGTAATATTTGTGGCTCTAAACGATATTTATTTAGCTGGACTGAGGACCTAACGATGTAGAGGCTGCAGACCCATGATCTAGTAGTGGATCATCATTGTTTAGTCATGCCAACATAACATTTGATGAACAAAAATATTTATTCATATTACAAATGGAAAGAATGGAGACAAGGTATTACCAAGTAAAAATACTTTAGGAGCTAGGTAACCTAATTAGTTTCTCTGAGCAGTGGTTCCCAAAGTTGAAGTCAGCACCATGTGGAGGATTTTGAGATCTTCTAAAATCAATTTAACTAAATTACTTAGAAGGCAGTTTTGCAGTACAAATGTTTGACAACCAGGAGCTTTTATCTATTTATTTCTAAGTACCGTTTTTTGGTGATTCACTGTGTTCTGTGTCGTCATTATGGCCCCCTTTGACTGGCTCAAGAGAAATCCTTGAATATTCGAACCAGTTGTTTGTGTCACAAGTCCCTTTTCATGGCATTTCATGCTCTGTATTGAGAAGAAAATCTCAGGAAATAAACTACCACCACCCAGGTTCTGATGGACCTTCCACTGTCATCGGTCCAGTGGCTATTTTTTTTCCTGTCAGTTAATTTGCCTTTAAATTTCTCTCTTTTACAAAGAAATCAGTCTGCCACTGAAAAAAAATGGCTACACTGTATCCGTCTTTTTAATTATTAGAAAGCATTAGCAGTTCGAGATGAAGCTTTTCACCTTCTCGGTTATCTCTTGTGTGTGTGTGTGTGTGTGTGTGTGTGTGTGGCTCAAGTGGCCTTTGACAGAAAATAAGTGAAGACAGAAGGGCAACAACATGCGGGAAAATGTCTCTTGGTCGGTACGCGAACCCATGACAACCGCTTGAAGTATTGAGGCCTCCGTACTGGGGTCGTGTTTTTCCTATCCCTTGTGCCACCACCCGTCTTTTATTGGTTTTTATCCGAACTATATTACATAAAATAACCTGTTTATTTCTGCAGTTCTCAGGGTTGACAGAATAAGATAAAGCTTTGAATTAAAGAACCATATTTTTTAAAAATTTACATTTTTTTTTAAACTAGACAAAATAATCAGGCTGTATTTCTGTGACTCTGAAGAACAGAGCTCCTCTAAACATTGTTTGGTAGCAACATGGCTCTCTTTCCCAGGATATTTGGGGATTTTGTATGCAGCACATTTTGCAGCTAAACTCTTGTTTTATGTAGAAGCTCTGATTTTCTCTGGCTAGCTAAGTTGGAAGCAAAGTTGCCTGATAAAGCTACAGCAGATACTGTAGCTATTGTTCAATTATATGAGTGCAGTTCAAACGCCTTATTGTCTAGATGTTTGAACTGCACTCATAATTAATCACAACTCAGCTTGTATTGAAACATGCAATAGTTTGTCTGCTGCAGCTGCATGTCCTGCTTTTACTGTTCGGGAAGGGGTAAATGTCATCTTCATCTGTCTTGGATGGATGTACTGTGGAGAGTTTAGCCCCATTTATACACGATCATAGTAAAAGTTGATTTCTACATTGTTATCTTCCAAAACTGTCAGAATTTTCTAAACATCCATAGAGACAAAAAACTATTAACTGTAGCTTCCAAATTGATTCCAATTTTCCTTTTCATTCCATTCTTGCCACAAATGTGACCATTATCAAAGGAATCCATTTAAGAAAACCAACAGTATCTGTAAATAAAAACAACCTTTCAGCCTCTTATCAAAATTTGTGAAATAAAATGTATTTGGTGGTGAATATAGTTTCCACTGGGAACACAAACTGCAACAATCAATATTTAATTAAGCTTTCTACCTAGAGTGAAGCTTGACTAGATTGTATTTCAAAATCCTATTGTTTTCCAGAATACACACCAATTATGTTGGAACCCTGGATTGAACACACGATTTTAGATGTTCCCATTTTTTTCAGAATCAGTTTTCTAAACTTTTGTTCTGATCGATTTTATGCCATTCGGCACATCTGAACTGTTTAAAATAGTTCTGTCAATCACAATTAAAAGGTGGTTATAGTCATTATAGTTTGATCAGTAGGTCATTATGTGTCATTTCATAAGAATCAGACTGACCCAAATTAGAAAACTTTGATAGATAAATAAAAATATAATCTAATGTTAGACTTTCATCGATTTTATATTATAACAACTGCAGCAAAGAGTGGTCTTTTGGGGTCACCAAGGCACCTCGGACGATGCATTTTCAGACTCCCTTAAACATTTTTTAAAGAGGATTGTTGGGAATTAATTGCAGAGGATGCGGCAATTCCAGAAAGTTTACTTTCACATTGCTCCTTGGGGCGAGCCAGCGTGTTGTGGGCCTTCTCCTTGGGTGATGAGAAGTCTGGTTGTTAAGGAAAACCCAAGGTAGGCTAAGATGATGAATTGTGTGAAGGCTGATTTATCTGCAGCCCAGGTTCTTTTCATTCCTCTATACCTCCCAGTTTCTTTGAATCCAGCAGAGCTGAAAGCTGTTGTGTTGAAATAACACTAAATCATATCCACCCCTGGTCTAGAAAAACAATCTGGCAAAAGATAAACACGACAAAATGATAAACTATGTGAGTCAACCATGAAAACGCTTGGGACAGACTGCTTTGTTTGATAATCTTATCCAATTCACATTTTATTTTGCTCATATTGAAATAGGTAAATCCTGAAGCTTCAATTCAAAAATACTTTATTAATCCCAAGGGGAAATTAAATGTGTCCAGGTTTGTAAAATGGATGAAAATAAATGCAGAGCAATCATCAAAGAGGATCTGTTAAAGGCTGCACAAGACTTGAAACTGCTGGAGGTTCACCCTCCAGCAGAACGGCAACAGTAAGCAAAAGGTCAGAGCCACAGTGGAGTAAGTTTATGACGTGGCGTTCAGATCCTCTCCATCAAATCTATCTGAGATTGGGGTATTTTGTAAAGATGAATGGGTAGAAATTTCAGTCTGTAGCCTTAAAACTTGCAGTTGGAACTGCAGTGAAAGACCGTTCATATGTTTCAGAGTATTAGTAGCAGAAATGTTTTCGAAAAACCGATTTTGCTCCCCTTCCGTTATTATACGAGGGCAAACTGTTCCGGGAATGACATCTCCCCCTCCGCCTTGAAGGTCAAGCGGTCTTTATTCTCCATTTAATGTCGGAGCGCAACAAAAATCATTCAACACATTTCCAAAGCTAAACCAGTTCCACTAGAACAGGTTTGTACAGTGTCCATTTACTACACAAACTAAAGAGACTTATGTTATCCATCTTATTTGCAAAACAGCTTGACATTTCTGTCTTTACATGGCTAAAGGTTTACAATTTCCCTTTTCTCTACTCCAGTTTGCACACATATGAGGGGTTTTGGGACGTTCCCATGGTTTAAAGACACTTTAACAAGATCCCAGAGAAAGTTTGCTTGGTGTCCAGAGGTGGGTAGTAACTAGGTTTACATTTACTTTAGTAACCATTCAAAGAATGAAAAACGTATAATAGTTTCACAGCATCATAATTATTACTTCTTCTTGAGAATATTTTGAAGTAACACTACTCTTGATTACAATTTGACTACTGTGTTACTTAAATATGTTTGTTATGTATGTTTTAACCACAAAGGCTACACATATTCAGTTTATGTTAACTGGGAGACTTTATTGTTTGGATGTCACTTTCTATCAGTTGAGCCTGCTGTGTCATTTGGAGGTCAGGTGAACATATATTTCAAAGCATTTACCTTCACTGGAAGTACTTTGCCCTGTTCTGATAGGAATTACCCACTGTAAGTATTGGTTTCAAAAGCATTACATTGTGTGTTGTTGTTTTTTATGCTTGTATTTGTTAATTTGTTTCAATGTTGCTAATTTAAAAAAAAACAAAAAACATTTTATAGTAAAATCAGATACTGTGATCAAACAATTACTCTTTAGTTTTATTAAATATAATTTTAGTTTTGACAATTTTTGTTTCTGCTCCAATAAAAATATATTGAACTAAAGCAACTTTCACAAACTTTTTGGCTACTCTACCCACCTGTGATTGTCACCCCTTACCCGTTTTGTACTTTCAGTCACTGTGACACATCTCGGTTTAAAAGAAAGATGTTTGAAATTCATGATGTGGAACTAAAGTAGCACCGTCCATTGCCGTTTTTAAGGTAAGTCTTTTTCTAAAGTCATATTAGCGTTCTCAAAGATTTGAGAGATGGATATGATAAGAGGGAGAGTGCGGGCTAACTAACCAAGCTCATAGTGCAGCTAATTAAACACATAAATCCATTTTGTTAGACTTCCAATTATTATTTTTTTGTCAATATCTCCTGTCTGGCAGAGTGGCATTAAGAATTGTGATCTGAAAGCCAATGAGAGTCCAACAGATTTTACTTTCACAAGTGGAGCATTACTACTTCTGCCATAGAGCTCCGCTTGATTTATATATGCAGAAAGCTCTATTGGATTTCCTTCTGGGACTATTTCATGTTCAATGAACAGATAAAGCAGGAAGCAGAAGAGATAAAAGAAGAGTAAAAGATGAGAGTATGTGGCTAAAATAGAGGAGAGGCAAAAGGAGAGAACAAGATATCCTCAGAGTCTGCTTCTACACCTGCAAAGAGATATAAAAACAAAAGCAAAAAAAAACTGATAAAGTATTACAGGTACAAACAACCCACACCTTGATAACATCACTGAAAAATACACAGTTATTTAATACAAGATGTATAAAGTGACAGCTAAGCTAATAATAGGGGTTTTCTGTATAGAAGTGAATCTGTGAGCACTTGAATCCAAGGACCTGTAAGTGTTTGCGAGAGTGCACTCTATAAGAGTTTATCCATAGGTTTATCCATAAGAGAAATGCTCAGTAGTGGTTATGAGGAGCCAAAGGTCCGCCCCCCAGAGCACCAAGGCAGACAGGGGGGAAACCAGAACCCCAGATGCCCCAAAGGACCCCCAGTGCAAAAGGTACCCAAGGGGGACCAAAACAGTGATAGCTACCTCCCCCATCCCAGAGAAGAACAGAAAGTAGCCCCAGTAAACCCCCCCCCCCCCCCCCCAACAGCCACAGCGCTGAAGCCCCCGGGAGCTGCTGGCGATGAGCCCACCAGCAGTCAGCTACGCCGGAATGGCTCTAGCGAGGTCCAGGGGCCACCCGCCCCCCGGTGGTTGCCCCTGAAACTAACTTTAAATTTATCCTGCTTTTTCTATATTCTTGAGAAAATCTGAAAATCATTGTCAATAATACAAGAAACAGCCGACTGATTTTAAACATTTACTGTCAATGCCCAAGTGTATTCTCTGGCTCCTTGCGTGTCTGTATTGTAAGAACAACAATTTCACACATATCTGTTGTGCTCAACAGCAACAATTTAACTATTGTGTTTTTTCCTTTTTAAATAGAAGGAAATAGATCATGTTGGACATTGTTGTGTCCATCTTAACGACATTCAGTCTCAAAACAAATTTTTGGTAGGGATACCTTTGCAAGGAAGGTAAATACAAGTTACTGTTCTGTACATATAAAATGTCTTTTTTTGGGGGTTTGCATAGCATTCCTGACAAATGAGAAATGCTTTTATTTTATGTTTCTCTTTTGTCTTCTGTTTTTTACTCAGAGCCTTGCAACAAAATTTTGCTCAGATGTACGTTGTGAATGTGCAGTTGAATGACAAAGTCTATGTCTAAAGGTTATAAGGTTAAAAGCTGATCCTAAGAACAGACTGTCCTGAAAACCAACCTACATGATGATCAAACATTAAGGCCAACTAACTAAAAAAAAAAATACATGAAACGTTTAAAACCAGTTGGTATATGCAAAACAGACATTTTATCTTGTTTTATTCACAACTTGTTTTCCCTCTGGGAGTCTGTCTGGCACCATTTATAATATTTGTGGGATGTAATCGTTAGCAGTTCATGAAGCCTTCCTGGTAAGCCCTCTCCATCACCTAAAACGCCTTCCGATGAGAAGCAGATTTCACTGGGCACCAGTTGTGGTCTAACATCCCTCAGTGATCTCGTTTTCTTAACCCCAGAGATTGTTTTGAAACCTCCAGGGGGCATTGAAAAATGAAATGCAAGTGCTGTCAAACCTCCCCCCACCCTCCTTTCCCCTTCTCGCACGTTGCCCTTCTTAGGAGAGAAGCATTTGGCCCAATGCTGGGGAAGAAAATCTCACTTAGCTAAATTGACCGTGTCTCATCCCTCAATGCCTACTGTTCCCATGGGGAAGATGAACTCCACCAGGTGCCATTTAGGTTTTACAGAGTCCAAAGAATTCTCTTAACTTCTTCCACACTCGCATTCCTGCTGCAGAGGTGGAGACTGGTCAGACGTGCCTGTAAAGCTTCAGTCAACACCTTACCAGCACCAAACTTTGACTCAGAAGCACATTCTCTGAAGTGCGGCAGAATTATTTGATGAGTGATACCAAACTACTGGCCCAAATCTTCTTGCAAGTGCACCCTTTACTCTCACGCTATTAAACAGTACGATCTGAAGGATTTGGAAGGAGCGCAAAATGTCCAGATGGCCCCGACTCAGCAGTAGCCATATTAGCTTTTCTAAATGTCACAGTTCTGTCCGCAGTTACCATTTACCTGAGCCGGCAGGGTACTTCCCTTTAGATTCCAGCGCAGTTGCTCTGATCTGTCAAGCAGAAAAATAACCAGAGGCTACTTCAAACGCTGGGTCTCCTCCCGACAGCTACATCCTAAATGTTGCTGCCCTCATGCATCCTGAGACTGAAAGACGTCTTTATTTGAAAATGGGTTTCATTAGGATCACTGGAATCCTTTGAGGGATAATAGAAAAATGGGAAATCTCTGTACTTTGTTTTCTATAAGCATCAACTTCAATAACTGTAATAACACCTTCAGTAGTCGTTCCCTCCACTTATTTAGACATTAACACAACAATGTTGAATTTTTTTATTTATTTTTTAAAACTTGAGCAATTTTCTGAACAAAAGCCATTTCTCACACCAAAAGCTGGCATTTGTGGTTTATGTGTTGGTGAAAGTGCGACTTGTGTGCAACAATTTTATCCCAAGAGGTCCGAAGGGAGACAGAGAAGAAAAACAATTTACAGTACCTTGGAAAAGTAGTCTTACCACTTAAATTGCCAATAAAATAGGTTTTTGGCTGTAAATTGACAATATTGAAGAAATGTTTTAATTTGTTTGACCAACACAAAGTAGGGTAAGTTCTTTTTTCTTTTTAAAATTAAAATCTATAAAGGGTGGTACATATTTGTATTTTAGCTCATTTAATCTGAATCAAATACAAAATTTACTTATAAGAAGTGAACTATTAAATATAATGCTTGTACATAAAGTCAACATAAGTATACACAAAAAGTACTGATTATCCAGCAAATGTAAGCTGAATGCCAGAAGTATGGTTTCAATAAGTACTTTAATGTTTACAGAAGCACATTTCAATCAGTCAGACATCACAATCAGCCAAATTCCTGATTTTATTCTACTGTGATCGGTAACTGGCAAGGCAAATGGTGAAGTATTTCTTTTTCCTATCTATTAAATGCATCCAAACTAAGAGTTCACACCATTTTTCGTCAAAAAATTTACTTTGATGGATCTGTTTTTTATTTTAATAAAAAAAAAACCCCAGAAGAAACAAGGTGTTAAAACACCTACCACTATCCAAGCACCAGTTACAATACAATTAATAACAAGTAATTGGTGAAAGTCATGTTTCAGGAGGTGGTCAGGGCTGAAAGACCCACCAAAAAAAAAAACAAAAAAAAAAAAAACAAGTGTTCTGGCCAGCAATAGCCCGATCGGTTTGTCGCTATTCATAATAGATGAAAAATGGGGAAAAACACAATCCCAAACCAAATGGGCAAAATAAATACAAATATTTTATTTTCTATTTATTTCTAAATAGAAAATAAGAGTTTAACTGAGTTGAAGATGTGAGGGAAATCAACCATTTTTTTCCTGATGAGTTCAAAAGACTAATTCTAGCAAAAATTGTAGGTCAATTGCTTAACCTCACCGTTCAGGTTAGGCCTCTAAAGCTTTCCAGCTGCAGCTTTGTTGCAGCAACACATCCAAACGCCGTCAAGTCAACTGATATAAAAGCATGGGAATTATTAGAGATATCACACACACAAGAAGGGAGAACCCCAGGAGAGAGGCATTTTATCACACATGGGACCTGCTGTGGCTCTTCTCACAGAGTTTTGGGGGGGGGGGGGTACAAAAGGCTGATGAAGCAGCTCCTTATCTGGCCAGAGATCCAACCCTGTGGAGACTGCTCTAATTTCTTGAAGTGGCTTTGACATGCCCTGTCCAGCTGCCCTAAAGAGTGCTAAGTAAGCAAGTCAAAGGTTGCATGAAACGCTCAGACCAGGAGGAAGATTAGCCATCTCAAAGACACGTGCAGACCACTGTCACATTCAAGTTCTTTTTAACCAAGTAAGGGAATATTTTATCTAATGCAAATGCCACAGTGATTTGGCTTCACGGCAGCTGTTCCTGCAGATAATAGTTTTCAGATAGGCCACCCCACGATAATAGCTACCAGGGAATTCGTTTTCAGAAGAGGCAAATGCATTAAAGTCATCCGTCTTGGTCTCTGTGGATGCACTTTGGAGGATGGTTGAGTTATGAGTTTGGCTCGTGTTACCTGCCTCTGCTTGAGCTGACCTGAGCAGGACCTGCAGATTAAGGAACCATATGGGAGCTGATATCTGAGCCTGCGAGAGAAGAAACAACAAGTCCTCGCCAGGACAGTATTTTTACTTATTTACAGTGATGCATGAAGTGCACACACAAAGACATCAGCCTCTAATGGAGTTCAAAAGCCACTTTATCTTCAACCGATATTTAAAATGAGGATTTATCAAGTGATTTGCAGCAAACCACAAAAATCCTGGTTACCGTTTCTTTTAGATCTGATGCAAAAAGGCCAGTTGTTATTTTCAAGAACGGGATTGTCAGTTACTGTGATCTCGATGAAACTAATTATATCGCATGTTTGGGGAGAGAGGATGATATGTTTCAATAAACTAACATTAATGACGCACAAAACTGATATTTAAGTATTTAAGTAGAAACAATCTGCCTTTAACATGACCAGCAATTTATAGCTGTGACGACAAAAATATCTAAATTATTTCAAGGAGCAAAATATCACTGGCTTCCTTTGACCAGACTGACATGATCCGGGAAGACTTGTTTGGCTTTTGATCAAAGGCAATACTCGCTAGGCTTCTCCTCAAAATGTTTGGCTTTGAGGCCATGAAAAATGAAAATGCAGGTGCTGTAGGCAGAAGACCAATGATCTATAAAAACCCAGTAACAGATTTTTTTTCCTGCCATTCTTTTGTTTAACACTTGTGTAACAACCACAGCGAGACTGTTCCATGCTAAAATATCGCAACAATTCACCTTTCTTCAGGTTGCATTATATGATCCTTAAGATGCTTCCTTAAATCCCTGGCCTTCTAAATCAGCCTTAGAGTTACGCCTGGTTTCCAATAAGGGAAAACAAAAAAAGACTCCTAACACCATCCCCTGCCCTGTCACCTAACACTCACTGATGGGTCAATATATAGCAGTTTCTTTTATTATAAAAAATAAAGAAAAACAGGCCCATTCACATATTTTTTGTTATGCGCCAGATCAGTTTGTTTTGAAATAATTTATTTTAGTATCGAATGATCCTCATTTATATCAATGGCAAATTGACGAGTAAATGGAAGCCCACAGTTGCACACCAAAGATAAGCAATTATAATAAATGAATTTGCATGATTAAATCAAAAGGTATATACTTCCATAAAGGATTTTAACACTTAAATCAATTATCTTATCTACTGACAGGGAAGTGACACTAAAATTACACATTTCTCCAAATGAGGGCCTGGATTGTCTCCTACTCATTGGGTGTGCCATAATAAAAGGAAGTTAAAGTTTGTTGTATTGTTATTTACCATAAACTGCAAATAACCCTGTGTCTTCAACTTGCCACGGGATTGAAAATGGTATTGAGTATTTTCCACTCATATATAGAGTTTAAATTCTTAGTGTCATATGATTAGTATAATTCAAAATACTTACAGACATCATTAAAATTTTCTTATACCCACAGTGCAGTTCACTTATCGGAGAAATCTGGAGGAGACAAACCACCAGAAACATTTATGGACTCATCTCCAGACAGAAGTGATGTCGCTTCGTCTTTCCAACAAAGCCCTTCTAATCACAGCCCCATGCTCCACACGCAACGATGAGGACAGACTTCACAGCTGGTGAGTTTAACAGCTCACCAAAAAAACGAGAAAATCAGCATCCCATCTGCTGCTCGTTTCTCCTGCACATCGTTAATCACACTGCAAATACTCTGTTCCCACCACATTAGAGATGTACACGGAACCACGCTGCTTTCTGTGTGACATCATCGCACATTAGCAACTGAACTTAAACATGTCTAACTTGCTTTAAGTTATGATCCATCAATGCATAACACATTTAGTTCTGTGACTTTATTATTAATGACTTTGGTTGTAGATTATGCCATTCAATTAGAGATTAAACACCTTTAACTATCCATCAACATCAAAAAGATCAGATCAAGCATTGAGATTATTCTATTAACAGAAAGACTCCAACACGATATTCCAAAATTGAAAATAACCTCAAAGACCAAGAAGGAAAAGATTTTTCTGAATTTAGTTGTAGCGATGCAAAACAAAGTAATTTTACAGTAAAATTATAGCGCAGGAGTTCAAAATTTAAAACAATGACCACTTCCAACATTGCACATTAATGTGTAAAAAGGTGGAATGACTAGTTGGAAGCAGTTGTTAAATCTGTTTTTATTACTGTTAAAATCCACCCATAAATAGATTTACTTTAATGCATTTTGTGGAGAATTAATCACAAGCTCAAGTGATTTAAAGAAATGTACCAGAATGCAATGCTAATTCGAAAAGTTGTATTGTATTGGTTAATAGGAAGTGGTTTTCAGTTTAATTTCATAGATCACCATCCGATGGAGATGCTCAAAAGTCATGTCGCCTGGTTATATAATCAGCTGATTATTGGGTAAATGTTAAAGTCGGGAAGGTTCCCACCAAC
This sequence comes from Fundulus diaphanus, assembly GCA_037039145.1. Taxonomy (NCBI): domain Eukaryota; kingdom Metazoa; phylum Chordata; class Actinopteri; order Cyprinodontiformes; family Fundulidae; genus Fundulus; species Fundulus diaphanus. The sequence goes on along the minus strand of CM073137.1, from coordinate 23,679,483 downwards.
GGTATTTGTTTCTGTGAGTGCACACACACACAATTATATATTTAAAAAACGTAATTTAACCCTTTCCAGGTTGCCGGCCTTTAAAGGGTTCAGAATTACACGGTTCAAAAATCACATTTTAATTGATCAACTGACCTTTAAAGACAGAAGTACAAAAATGTGCTTGCACTGCTACTGCTTTCAATGTAATTTAACTTCTTAGATGAACTCTTTCAAATTAAGAACTCCCATTATAACCTAGAATTCTTATAACTTCTATAAAAGCAGCTGAAATTACCAAGGGATTGACTAAACGAAAACAAGCAAAATACTGAAGACTTGATTGGGGAGTTGAGAAGATGCCGAGTGCCTTTACAGCAAACATCTGTGATGAGAGCTTCCTGGATGATAAACTCAGTGACCCTCCGTCTGCACGTTCTCCCCTAAGCCGGCTGCTCTGGGAAATCTGCATCAGCTCCTAATATACACAATTTGCCTCTCTACTCATTAGTTCATTTCTCATGTGCCAAACCCAAAACATGTGGTTTAACAGAAATTTACAACGTTGAAAAGTCATTCTGGTGTGGATCAGCGAGCAGGTCTGAAGATTGTCAAACAAAAGCCAATTTTAGGCATTCACGTCCATAAGCAACAAGTTATTTTGCTTAAGTTTATTTTCCTGTGCCATGTACACTTATGCATTGGTTTTGCACGTTAAAATTATATAAAAACACTTTAAGCAGTTGAGAGTGAGCAAGTGAGATCAGAAAACCACAAACCCCAGGTAATAATTCTCAGCAGGAGGACAGTAGCGGGCAGGTTGTAAACTAAAAGGCCGTGTTGAGAATAACATCAATGAAAGACACCTGTTATAACAGATTCTAGACAGAGCTGTGACTAAAGAACAAAGTGCTGCGACAGGAAGCCCTCTGAGAACTGCAGTGTTCAACTCAGAACTGCTCCACTGCCATCTGAAAAAATAATTTTCTCTCTTCTTCCCATCTCAGAATTTACTGCTTTTTCAACAATGTGTTCACTGTTTAATAAGCCTTGCTGGAACATCTGGATCCACTGCCTGTCAGAGTCAGTTAGTATTTATTCACGATAGAAGGGATAAATTCTATGCATCACCAAAACTAACAGCGGCTGGGTTCTGCTATAAATTTGCTCACGACAGGATTCACAAAAGCAACTGTCTAAACTTTTTAGTAGATTATCCCTTGTTGTTGCAGAGGTCACTGGATAAGCACATATGAAATAAAACGGCATTTTAAATTGTATAGGTGAAATGCAATAACAGCTTAAATATGAATTATTGATCCAAACTGTTCTATTACATTACTAATTACTGCAGTGTTCTGTAGTATTTTTGCTAATATTAGTAATGTCAGTAACTATTATAACTTGGACTACATAAGTAGCTGCAAAGGGATTTACAAGTGAATACTTTCTATTAATCTTAAGAACATGGACTGATTAGAACGATAGATTAAAAATAATGAAAATTTAATGCGTTCATTAAGCGATTTATCTGTATTTATACATGGTAAAAGAAAATGTACAAGGTTTAAAATGCGTACAGTTTCAAAACTCCTAAAGGTTTAAATAATTATATCGCTGCTATGACTGAAAGTCATTCTAATGTGATGCCAAAGGCAGCACTGTACTCTTTTTGGTCCTACTAGTTGCTGTGCAATGCTTGTCAGCCAGCTCAACAACTGGCTGTACCTTTCCATCGCATAAGTGAAAGAGAGATTTTGATGTTTGGAAACATTTCTGCCTGGTAAAACATTGACTGCAAAGTTATTTAAATTAAAGCAAGGCTGCCCTAAGGTAACGGTGTTATAGTTTAAAACCATCGCTGGTAAGCTAGGAATAGCATGACTGCTAGGCAGCGAACTGCAGGGATGCTTCAACTTTGAACTGGTTGACCTGTGGCCGACTGACTGAGACCGGAAATATAGGAAGCTGGCATCTGAAAAGTAAACTGTAATAAATGTACCTTTATGTCCACATTTACACAATATGAATATGATAGAAATATAATCTAAAAGTTTCAGCAGTCAGAACATTTTTAAACGTCCACCCAGAGGGGAAAACACAGATCACATGACCAGTAGGGGTCATATTACTAGAACTGTTGACATGTCTGATATATTAAGAACAAGTTCTTTATATGTTCTGTAAACAGTTTATATGTAGTAAGAGCTCTAATTCTTGCTAGGGAAGGGGTGGGGGTTGCACTCCTGCACAGCTGTAACCGAAAAGGCTCTCTGACTGAAAGCACTTTTCTGGAGAGGAACAATACAGTCTTCTCGGGTTACCCAGGTTGATCGATATGCGGTGTTCCCTGATATTTACAAACTGAGCAGTGGAGATGACAAGAAAACCCTCAACAGGAAAGAGCAATGGATAATAAAAAAGTTTTGGTTTTTAATCTCTTTTTTATGGCACATACAGGGCTCTCCATCGTGCCACGGCGCTACGGAGTCAGTGGGAATTACCCCATCGACTATAGTGGCTTCTATTTGGGACGGAGGGCAAAACGCAGGGTTGAAAGAGTCTTTGTGAATTAGGGGCAACGAAGCAATTAGCACACAGGGATCCAAACGAGGAGGATCTCACTGAAGCCAACGCTAAAGACTGACACTAAAATAAAACTATAAGGCAATATACAAAGAGCAGATTACAGGAAAGAATTAAGCCCAATTTAAAAGCAAAAATTAGAATAATACTTTCCACAAAACATTTTAAATTTAAGATTATGACAAACTATCTCACTCTGTAAACAAGAGTTAACTTTAAAACTGGCCTCTGCGATGGTGGAGCCCAGATATTTCCAAGCAGGCCCATGAAAAACCTGCCACTAATTCACCACAGCCCGGAGAAACATTACAGGCGGTTCCTGTAGTTACTTGGAAGCAACAGAACCATATTAACCTGACAAATCAATATAAAACACAGTGATACATGGACTCTTTTACCCGTGACCTTTAATGTGTTTCAGCCTCAAATATACCGTGCATAATTCCTGGCATACAGAGAAGTCAAGTTGGCATCTGCACTTGGAAATGTTTACTTTTGTAGCCTTTGGATGCAAAAAGGCTGAAAGACTGCTTTTTCTTCAGAGACAGAAAATAATCAAGATGGATTTGGACAAGCTGTGAGAAAGCGGGACGGGCTTAATGAACGGGCGCAAATAAAAAAAGCTCAAACTTTCTAGTAAAGGGATAGTAATCAACCTATCAAAGTGGAAATTTTACGCTCGTCTAAGGTTATCATTTGTCAGCCAACTCTCTGTAACAAGCATATTTATTTTTAAAGAAAACCAACTTCTATCATTGAGGGTTAGTTTGATTAGGAAGAGAGACACGGATTTATAAGAAGTCATAAAATTTCTACTACTTTCTACAATATTTACAGTGCAAAGAAAAACATTTCCAGTGCTTTAAAAAGTTGGTGTAATACCAGGTCACAGTGACTTATCATAACAACCCTGTTTTATCTCCGATGGGTGGAAGGAAAACATGGTCATTTTTTATCTCTCTCTGTATGGTTAATGATTTGAACGGTAGGAATATTTCTAGGTCTAATGACTTTTCCGTCTTACTAGAATCTTGGTTGTAAGACAATCAAAGCTGTACTCGTAGGTTGGCACAGGACTGAACTTGGGATTCAGACAATAACTCAGAATCTGGGATTTTGATAAAATTTTGTGCAGCCATCCATGGTCTATTTGAATGAATATCCATCAAGGCGTAAAAGATGGATAAAGATGGATTTGGATATTAGTAGATTTTCCCCATATATTATAAATTGGAGTGTGATTTTCTCAACTGTGCTTTATAATGCCCTCAATTCTATTTTTTTTTTCCGCTACCTCAAGCTTTCTTATTTTTGACTTCTTTTATACAAATACATCCTATTTTTGTTGCCGTCATTACAAATTATTTGCATCCTACTCATGTTGTTAGCGTCACCCAGCACCTTTTTCTCCCCCCAATTTTTAAAACCCTGCACCTTCCCAGCAATCAAACTTTACACAAGTTTTCCCACCCATTCAACCCCCCTTGTATCAGGACTCACTGAGGACCCATGTTTTCCTTAGGAAATGACTCATAAATTAACAGTTTCCAGGCTGCCTGTGAAAAAGCCAGACAAGCGCACAGAAGGATCCCCGATTACACCGGCTGGAAGACAAGGCCAGACAGGCTGAGCCTGGAGGAACCATTTAGGAGAACTGTCTAGAAATTTTGAAAATACATTGATTAGATGACAGGGGTTTATTTATTAATTTCCTTATGAAGGGAGCTCTCAGCTATGGTCAAACACGTTATGGCCACTTAATTTTTATTCCTTTTATTTTTTATTACTACTTGAAATTAAATTCAATGCTACAGTCGGGTACAGAAAAAATTAACTAAATGAAAATCTAACTAGAAGTGTATGAAGTACTTATTTCAGGTAGCATCCTTTGAACAGACAAAGATTTCATATCTCATCCCTGCATGTTCATTTGTTTTAGTTTAACGCAGAGAATGTGGGTAGAATAAAATAAATCACAGGCACTGTTGATTATCAAAATTATTGCCATTTGAACGGACCTGGTACATTATATTATTCACAAATCCTAATCCGTTATCTGTTGGTCAAACAAATGTAAATTTTTAATCCAATCAGTGAATGCACCACGCATGACTGCTACAATGTTGCTCTGACAACAACAGTTCAGTGTGGAGGTTGTTACTGAATGAAGAAGACTCAAATTAACATTTTCAGCATCAGTGAGGTAATAAAAAGTAAATTCAGAGAGGGCATTAAAGCTTCTTTTCTATACGCTTAGCTTTTAGTATTCAGATTAGCTCTAGGAGTTCAGTTTCCATGAATCTGCTGACTTGCACCTCCTCATTGTAGCAGGTTGATTGTTGCCACACTAGCTATAATATGTTTACATGCACAAAATTTCACGATTGGATTAAAATGTATTCAGATCAAATAATCAGATTATACTGTTTATATGGGCACACATCAAGTAATCCGATCATAATGTGCGTGTATATGCTCCTGGCTTTTTACAGAATAGAACCACTGACATGCACAGTTATCAAATTCCCCCCCCAAAAACAAAAAACAACAACAACAAAAAAAACACAAGAAGAAGTACTTCCGTCTTTGCTAAAGAACAAAACATAGTAAACAAAGCAGTATTATATGAGTTAATTTGTCTTCCGAGCGCCCAGGCTGGACTAGCACAATGGTTTAATTACGGTTGAAACGTTACTGAGTAAGCAACAATTTTGAGCTTCTATATTTTTTCGAACAGAAAGGTTGTATTGGGAGCCCTAACAGTTTTGCTTCCTGATGTATTTCCTCCACTCACCAATGTAGAAATACGTCACGTTTACATCGGGCGCACATACGTACTCAGGTCAGTTTGCCACATTTGGAATAACTTGAGCCTGACGAGCGTTTATATGCATGTTGATCGGATTATCAATCGACATAAACCACCCCTCTCATTCAGATTACAATTTCATTCAGATTGATCTTAATCCGATCATCATTTTCCGATTAGCTTGTTTACATGATGCTTTTTTATTCCGATCGGCCTTTTATTCCGATTACTTCGTTGCCCGTGTAAACGTAGCTAATGAAAAGTTACATGTCGACAGATAGGAGCAACTACTTACAGCTAACTAGATCTGTTTTCCTTTCAAGGAGTCTGATTCTGATCATTGTTGAACATGCTGGACTTGGAAATGTTGGTAGATTTTTGGAAATACTACAGTTAAGGTGCACACATTGTATGAGCTAAAGTAGTGCTAATGGCTTAATCTTGCTAAGAGCAAATACTAAATACAGTTTACCAAATAAAAAGTTTAAAATGTCAACACTAATAAGTTTGGCTTTTTTTAAAGCCAGACTTTATGGATGGAATTTGAACAAATGCTATGTTGGGAAATCTATATCTCAGGCATTCCAAGTATCGGCCCTTGAAGCAGCAAAACTGTTTGAAAAGCATCGATATCAGAACATCTGACAGCATTTTGGGAATATCTCCAAATTAATAGGTCTTCAAATCTCCCATTAGGATAAACACCCATTTGGAACAATTGAGACATCCTGCCAAAAAAAGAAAATCTGTCCCAATTTAAGATTAAACAAATAAGCAGAACTTCTTCTGGCAACTTTATTAATCTTCAACCTCCAAAGTTACTTAAGACTTTCTGAAATTAGTTTAACAATCACTTTCTATTAGTAAATGGAACGCAGATCTAGCGATAGCCTACGGATTTTAACGTTTGTGTCATTCTAAAAGCCTTTGTGCAAACTTTACTCCAAAGTGTTGGTCTTAAGCTTTTGCAATACAAAATCCTTTTTAGAACATACTTCACGGGACAAAGGATGTTCCAAATGAGATTCCCACCAACATATCCAAACTACATGGGAGATTTACCTGATTACTATCTCCATGCTCTCTGGCACTGTCTGCCTTGACTATGGCTTTGGCTAAAAGGTATGTGAAGAATACATGCATACTGCTACATAGCCCTCCATCAGAAAAAAAGTTATACATTTGGCGATAGCTGCTGTTTTGGCAATGACAAATCTGATGAGCTAATTATCAAGCATTTTTAAATAAATTGTTAGCATACCATGGATGTATGGTTCTTATATGATGAACCACATATGTGATATATTTTTGCTTACCAGGTGGTTATTTGTGATATTGATATTGTACATACATTGTGATGTATTAATGAAAAAAAAGTGTATGTCTTGTTGTGTCTGCATGTTATATGTAATCTGTGTGCATCCTGAGCCGGTGTCTGTTTCATCAATACTTTCACTATGGTAACACATAGTCACAATAAAGATTCTTGAATAATATTGTACGTGACTTATTTAAACATCAGAAATCCTTAAAAATTCTATGCAGCAAAGAAAGTTTTTAACCACAAGTCCTCAGGGTGGTACCCTCTACCATAAATGGCCATCATAATGTAGCTCTACAACTTTAAAAAAAAAGATTGGGCTGACTACCACCTATAACCGCTATTTCAGGAGATCATCCAAATAAGACCCGACCTGTAAAATTCTCAACACCCAACAAATGTAACCCTTAACTTAAACAATAGATGTCCTGTTTTCTCCAGCCACATTTTACCACAGGCAACACAGCCCGTTTTTGTAGGTGAATATGTGTTTATGTGTACTCCCTAGGGATAAATAACAGCTAATTTTAGCATATTCACTTGGGGTAGCTTAAACCCAAATATTCAGACAGACATAAATCCAACTGAGTGCAGAGTCTGTTTTTGGGTGTCCAATACACGAACGAAAACACAAATAAGACATTCAGCAAAAGGTGTGTACATGTCTCACATCACTGGGTCAGTTTGTCCAACAGGATACCTTCCAGTTTTACGGCCTCACTTTACAAAGAGCTAAAACATGCTCACCTGTACCTTTCTGGTCTTTTAACGAGATATTAAAAACATCAGTGCAAATGCGTTTCTCACATTTAATTTCATGTAGACCAGACAGCAGTTAAAAATAGAGACAAAAGTCTTACTCTTCAGCCCCAGAGCTACATTCAGTCTCATTCAACTACATATTTTAGATTGAACCGGAGACGTCTAGGGTTTTGGACAATTTCCCAAATAGCCAGCAACAGCAGGACCTTTGTTATTGCTGAAAGTAGCGTAAATGTAGCAAATGGTCTTGTTCCCTAAAATAATAATTTATGGAACAAAAGACCAGAAAAGCCCTGAAGAATGTCTCAAGATGCCTAATATCTCAGAATCAGTTCAGATAAGGATTTGTGATTTACATAACCTCAACTCTGTCAGGTCATCTCTTTTGAGCATAAATGCGAGGTGGTAGGAGGTGGAGAATATGGCAGGAACAGGGAACTGGAGCTTTTAGTAGGAGGAAGCAAAAGTCAACCGACAAACCTACATTCACATTTTGAATCAATATAAAACAATGACAAGGAAGTTCATTACCAAGAAGGCCAAAGTAAGTAGTGTATGGTCAAAGAAATGAAATAAGAAAACATTAAACAGGGCCAAAACTACAGCAAGGAAAATATTTCTACCACATTTATGAATGACAAAAACAATACTCAGCAAATTGAAAGAAGGCTTCCCATTTCTGAATGGATTTCTGTTTGACAAAATTTCTAATTAACCAAGCCACTGCATATGTAAACCACTTTTTGGAAAGATTCAGGAGCAATCAAAACGTTTTAGATATTTCTTGTTGCTGTGCTTTAAAAAGGTATTGGCAAAAGCACTCGAGTAACAACAAGCTAATCAAGACTTTTATTTAAAAAAAAAAAAAAACAACTAACTAGCCTCATGACTTTCTGAAACATTCAGCCATTAAAAATTATAAATTATTTTATTTACCATGCTCATGGTTTGAAGACACCTTCCTTTCTGAAACAGGTCAAAGTTAAAGACACATTTACAGACTGTTAATATAAAGTCATTTTTTAAATCTTAGCTACATTTCAATGAAAGCTTTGGACATTTTTAATTTGAATAAAAACAAATCACAAGATCACATGTTCATGTTCTTTATTCCCACATACATCCATCAGGAGAAGAGTCCTACAGTTGCATTACATCAGCTGCAGCGTTGTTTTGAGAACACAGACTGGAGTGTGTTTGAGCATCAAAACTTGGAGGAGCACACCACATCAGTGCTATCCTACATCAGCTTCTGTGTTGACAGTGTCGATGTGGTCAGAAAAAAAAGGGGTTAGGGTTAATAGGGTGTTTTCACTGACGTCACTGGCCAACTTCCGGTCCGCCATATTGGGTGGTACACTTCCTTATCTCTAGTTGTCCTACACGTATTTTCGTATCAAGAATGGATAAGTACGCCAGCACGCTAGAGCGACCAGATAAGGACGTCTATCTGAGGAAATGTTCCGTGATCGACCATATGGACCCCTATGCCTTCCACGGTGCCTTGTTTAGCCGTAATCCTGATGATTGGCCAAATGTAGAGCACGGCGACATAGTGCATTACCTGGTGTTCAGTGAAAACCCTCTGCACACTCTCGAGTAAATGAGAGCTTACAAGGGTCGAGAGGCTCACAACCAGTTCACATCTGGTTGGGTACGAGATGTCGAAGTTATGTACATCAAGGAAATCGCCATCATATGTGGACGGGTGAGTTTTAATAAGATGGTAAAAATGTAAACAATCCGACGCAAATGCGGCGCATGCTTCTGCGGTGGCTGACGGCCGGCGGTGCGCGAAGGCGCTTGGCTGCAGGGCCGCTCGACGCCGCTCGCGGCTTTAATTATTTAATCAGAACAATGACCAGTGCAAAATTAAGTTGTATTTACCGTATTTACGCCGGCAAAAGCCTACCGGCGTAACCCGGAAGTAGCGCGGACGTCACTTTCCATATCGGACGTGTTCGGCTACCTTGTTTGTGGTGTGAGCGCCTATACTTCAGAACAGTTCTGAAGCTACAAGTCCTTGGAGTCTCATGTGCAGTTTACGAATGGATGGGTTCAGGAGCGGCAGATCATAAAGCCAGCAAACAGTGGGAACACAGTAACTCGTTCAAAGGTAAGCTGCGCTCAGACGGGCTCTGGGACATGCTAAGTTAGTAGCTGCTAACCGTTAGTGCTAACAACCACTCACGCATGTAATGTACTTTTAACTAACTGCTATGTGTTTCAAACGTTTAGAACACACTCTCATTGACATCGGGATACTGTGGAAAGTTATGTTAGGTCGTCTTACAGCCGCGATCCAAGCGGGCCGACGACTCTTTGTTACCTCTAACAGCTGTTCTCCGTGGTTGCGCCTCCAGGCAGGAAAGCGGTGGAAAATTAACCCGTTTCTATGTTTTTCCCATGGCGATCATGTGTTGCGCTGTTACAGCCCACAATACAGCAACGGTTTACATGTTTTACATACTTAACAGTTAATTACCTGTGACAAAGTGAGCACCGCAGACTCTGGCGTATTCCAGCTTAACACCGTCCAAATCGGACCTGGATATCCGTGTCAGCCATAGGTGACGTTGTTGTTCAGAGAGCTGTTTTGTTTTTTCACACTGATTCACTATCACGGCTGGTAGGCGAAAGAAAGAGCGTTGATCTCCACCTCCACGGGCCGTGCAACCAACCATTAAACACGTTTTCACCATTGTTCACTTCCAATACTGCCTAAGGCGTAATACAATGCGGGTCAACGGTGCGAAACGACTACCACCCAATATGGCGGACGCGCAGAGTAGTCACGTGAGCGTGACGTCAGCTGAAAACACCCTATTCAAATCAGAAACTCTGGATGACAAAAGGAGTCTGGGCTTGGCTTAGGCAATGTGATGCTACTTTCAGATCTGGCGATGGAGCAAAAGACAAAGCAGCTAGAGTAGACCTGGAAAGGGGCATCAAAGACGCTAAGGCAGCTTACAAGCAGAAGGCTCTATGCAAATGCTTTATTCAGTAAGGACTCTACAGCCAAAGCGGAAGTCCATCAGTGGTCGCCATGATAAGTACTGTCTGAATAGTGCAGTCAGTAAGGAAGGAGGTAGGAAAAGGAGCCTCTAAACGTCCTCTTGTGCCTAGTTTTGCCTAGGAACCCCATGACATCCCTTACCAGTGGTTATAAGCCTTTTGGTATTGCACAATCCTTTGCGTGACATGATGTAAAAGCACAGCCCCCTCTCAGATATCAAAAACTATGTTTGGAGACCAGAGAGCACACACTTTTGTTGTTGATTTTCGGATGGCTGCAGGCCCAGATTTGACTGACATCATCCATGTATGTTTCCGTCACGTAATGACAGTAAAGCCTGTCCAAAATCGGCACAGCAGTCCGAAGCTCCTTTCCGCCCCACGATAGAGTTCTTACTGTTGACCCCTGTAAGGTCAAGGAACAGGAGCTAGGAGCTATTATTAAGGGTATTCGGATGGAAACAAATATTGATGACAGTGATAACAACGCTCAACAGGTGTGGCAAGAGTCCAGCGCCTCACCAACTACAAATCTATAAAAATGGCCCAAAGGAGGGGCTACGGTTGCAGAAGAGCTAAACTAGTTCACTCATTTTAAAGTGCAAGGAGCTGAGACAGTTGCAACTCCAACTCCAGGTTGCAGCAGCTCCAGCCTTATGGTGCAGGTGCACCAGGTGAGGTCCACTCTGAGGTCAGTGGACCTCAGGAAAGCCGCAGGCCCAGATTTAGTGATTGTAATGTAATGTAATATGTAATAATGTAATTTAATATCTTTTATTGTCATTGAAACATACATTACAACAAAATTTGTTATCTGCTTTTAACCCATCACCCTAGGGGAGCAGTGGGCTGCCATGTGCGGCGCCCGGGAGCAATCTGGGGTTAAGGGTCTTGCTCAGGGACCCAGAGTGCAGGCGCTGGGGATCGAACCGGGTACGTGCATCCTGCTCGGAGTGCAAGCGCGCTGCTCTAACCACTAGGCCATCACTCCCACAGGGAGTCCCCAGGGAGTTTGCACACCAACTAACCAGGGTCTTCATTAAAATCTTTAATTTATCCACACTCTCTAAAGCAGGAGTGGCCAACTCCGGTCCTCGAGAGCCGGTGTCCTGAAACTTTTAGAGGTTTCCCTGGCCCCACACACCTGAATCAAATAGCACAATTAGCTCCTCAGTATGCAGTCAGGTTCTTCAGAGTCCTGCTAATTAACTGATTATTTGACTCAGGCGTGTCAGACCAGGGACACATCTAAAGGTTGCAGGACACCGGCTCTCGAGGACCGGAGTTGGCCACCCCTGCTCTAAAGCTATTACTATGGCACATCAACCCTCCTGACAATGGCACATCAACTTTGCTGACCATACCACTATGGTTGGGTTCATCTCTGGTGGTGACAAGACCACATTCAGGGAGGAGGTCACCAGGCGTCTGGGGAGGCGTGTTGATAACTTGAGCATTAACACCTCTAAGAACTCTAAGAGGTGATCGTTGACTTCAGGAGGAGGAAGTCTGGCCTGCAGCCTATCATAATCAGTGGGGAGTGTGTGGTGAGTGTGGCCAGGTTTAAGTTCCTGGACGCACGGATACAGACCGCCAATGGAGCTCAAATACCACATTGATTGTGAAAAGCCCCTACAATGTGTCCACTTTCTGAGGATCCTCAGAAGGCTCCTGAGGCAGGAGCTGCTTCGACCGGTACACTATTGAGAGTGTACTGACTTGCTGTCTAGAATAGTGTGGAATAGAATGCTCTTCATTTTCATTATGTGTATAACAAGATTGGAGAGAGCTACTCTTTTCAGTGCAGGCACAAAGTATATACCACAATAGTGCAAGCACTATTAACAGTTAAAATACAACATATAAAAATATTGAAAATATATTCAAAAAATACAAAAGATATAAAAGTATGTTTTACCAGGTGAAAACAGAGAAACGCAGCAGTAAAAAGTGTCAGTGAGTCATTATTGACCATCGTACATTATTTTCTTGCCACAGTGTCTATATGATGTCTGACATGCAACGTGAGCCTTTCCAGCTCAATGTCAATGTGTACTGCAGATAATTATTTCAAACTGATACAAAAAAATAAATATGTTTAGCAGCGGCAGACTTGGATAATGCAGTCTCAAAGGGGGCATAGTGTTCTGTGTCCCATTTTAAGGTTAGGGTTGGGTTCAGGGATTTTAAGCATTTAGGGTTAATAGTCCAGAGCAACAGAGAGTGTTGAAAAGAGGTTAAGAAACTTGTCCAAGCAGGTTGGAATGGGTGTAGAAAAGTGTCAGGTGTTATGTGATAAAAGAGATGCAATGTATTTGAATGCCGTTTGATAGAGACAAGAAATTGGCATTCCAACCTTTAAAAAAAAGAAGAAAAAAAAAAAAAATCACTCGGCTTTTACAAAACTATTGACACTGAAATACAATTTACGCTTTATTTGTGTAACAAATATTGTTTCAGGTTCATGTACCTTGTAGTATGTCAGTAATGTTCTGTTGTGACTGTCACTTTAAAATCTTAGACAAATGTGTTTCTTACAATGGTTCATTCAGCTATCTGACAAATTCTGTTTTTATGGTTTTCATTCAAAGCTGATCAAAATCCAACTGGCAATGTGCCAGTATACATATGGTTTTATAAATCACAAGTGGAACTGGTCCTATTGTCATTTCTCTACCCACATATGTACACCAGTTTTCAATTGTATTTGCTATTCACCCACACACCTACACATTGCCTGCTGTTACACATTTATGATGAACAGCACCATTTTATGCTAATTAATAACTGAATGAGCTGCTAAGTTAAAGTCAAAATGCCAGTCTTGCAATGAAGAGACGACAACTCTACCACTGAACTACGGCTAGTCCTGTGAATTTGAATAACATTTATTAATAAAAGTAAATGATAAAACAGTATGGATTTAAGAGCTCAAAGTTACGCAAACAGTTCTGCTTTATTCATCACTTAAACGATATGGAGCATGGAAGTTTACTAAGTATTGTATCAAATCCCAAGAGTCAAAAATTTAAATAAAAACATGTTTTGCAACAACCTTAAAGTGATAACAAATCTGAACTGGTTGGACTTCTGATAAACGCAACATGTAGGAACAGGATAAAATCCATCATGTATGGATGGATGGTTGGCAGGTATAAAAATGTGATACAAGAGATTTACAAGAAACAAAAACAAACATGCCAGAAATGTGGCAGAGGTCTTAATCAGCAGCAGCTGGTTTATTTAAACAGAAAACCAGGGAAGATAAAAACAGTCATTTAGCACCGCTTTGTTGAGACAAGTGAGACAATGTTTCTTCAGCTGTTTCTAACGTTCCTGACTTGCAAATTAAAAAAAGGTGCAAAAACAGAATAATTATGATTTACTGGTTACAACGTGCCGGTCATTTTCACTAAACTATCACTTCACCTATTACAGCTTTAAAGAACTCTCCAGATACTGAAAAAAGTAAATCTTTATAAAAAAAAAAATCTACAATCAGAATTGTATGTTGGAGGATGAGTCCCTGCTGATCCAACAACCTTCCTGGTTTAAGTAAAAAAAAGAAAAAAAAAAGGTCAACTTTGCTGAGCACCTACGACGGAAATGCAAAAACATGCAGGCATTCACGAGAGCATCAGCCCCGCATGTTTTGCATCTACCCACACTTTCCCTCATGCTCCGACATTCTCATCACCTTCCCCCGCACTGTGTGACATCCTCTATATTCCGAGCCTCATTAACAAACACTCCAAACGCTAACATTGCATAACACGGGCTGCAGCCATTGCTAAATGTCAACCCTGCCCACACAAACACACTTGTCACAGTGTGAGGAAAACTATGCGACTACACCGCAACCTCTTACTGGAACATCTGCCAATTTGCTTATCATTTAGCAAATCTGTGAGTGTGTTTTTCCACCCTCATTTCCATCTTCCCATTTGCTTTCTTGGCCTACAGGTCCTTCCATCTGTTAGCCAGCTGGTGGAGGCGGAGGACGGAAAGAGAGAGGGGGTTCCTGCTCCACCCGTATTTTTGTGACTCCCAACAGTCTAAGTTTCTCCCTCTTACTGGAATGATTCCTCTGTGGGTCTCGTTGGGGTCTGACCCGACCCGGGCACTGGTTTCACCTCCCTGCATGATGTAACATTCCAGGCCAAACACACCACAATGTTAAATACAGAGCAGTGTAACAAATTACTGACAAGATCCTTCATCCATTCATTAGCTTCCTTATGTCTGTAAGCAGCACCAATGAGAAGTATTCATACCACTCAAACCTTTCCACATATTGTCTCGTCAGATTTAATTTTTTTTTATGTTATTTCATTATGCATGAAAAATAAAGAAATTTTTAAAATATAAAAATCTGAAAGGGATGACTATTTGTATTCACTTCTCTTTGTTCAAATATCCCAAATTAAATTTTAGTGCAACAAATTTAATTTTTTTTTCAATTCAATTGAATTTTATTTATATAGTGCCAATTCATGAAACATGTCATCTCGAGGCACTTTACAAAGTCAAAATCAGTCAGATTATACAGATTGGTCAAAAATGTTCCTATATAAGGGAACCAGTTGATTGCTTTAAAGTCCCGACAAGCAGCATTCACTCCTGAAGAAGCGTAGAGCCACAGGGAGAGTCGTCTGCATTGTCCATGGCTTTGCAGCAATCCTTCATACTGCGCAAGCATAAGAATTTAAGAAGTCAACCTTATTAGTAAATAGGGCACCATGTGTGAGCAAGTCATTTTCTGTATTAATCCAAGTCTTCTGAGACGGCCTCAGAGGTTCGTTAAAGAATGTTAATGAATAGTCAGCATTATGAAGATCAAAGACAACAGCAAAGAAATATTTATTACAATTGTGGAGAGGCTTAAAGCAGGGGTAAGTTCTAGAATAAGATCCATCACCTGAAAATGGGAAAAAGTACTGCTCAACTCCAAAACTGGACTGCAAAAGGCCGATGGTAATTATGGAGCAGCTGCGGAAATTCACAATTAAGGTCAGGAAGTGGACTACTTTGAGTGACACACGTCACAGTTCTGACCTTCATGGAACAGCAGCACCAAAACATCCATTGGCAACGCAAAGCAATTAAAAGTCATACCTGCCACATGCCATAAGGAGGCACATCAAACAAGGAAGGTGTTTTAGTTTGATGAGCGCTAATTTAAAATAGTTGCCCTACTTGCAAAATACTGCATGTAGCAAGAAGGTAGCACTCATCATTCTGAACAAAAACAAAAAAATAATCTGTTACAATCTGGCATTAGCAAGGCTAGTCAACAGGTCCCTGGATTAAGCAATATCATTGGTAGCTACCTTTATCTTGGTTAGAATCAGAAGAATAGGAACTTGTATTGAACAAAGGTTCAAATATCTCAAAAAACATTTACAAAGGAGGTCTGGTTGTAGCGACGCGCTGATGAGACGCGTGTATCTCTGCTCTGCCACTAAAATCATAATATTCTTTTTGAAACTGAAAGTGTTTTTTTAAAAAGCTATTCAACCCAATTATAACCTCAATATTAAGAAAATTACCAATGAAAATGAAAATCAAACTTTGCAATATCAAGTGCTAGCTCTGAGCGCCAAGCTAACGCCAAACTGACGCAGATGCAAAAGTCCTTTGGTCTGCACCAAAAGTGTTTTATTTGCAGTTTGCTTTACCATTGTACCTTTTGCAAGTGAACCATTGAACCATTGCCTGTATACAAAGCCACATGTGTGACGATCGTTGCTGACATTGGACAAAAATAACTAGGGCGGAACGTAGCACAGACCTGGAAATTGATGAAAACCTATGGAAATCCTGCATGCATCACCTCTTTTTTGCCTATTTGTACCGTTACAGCTGCTAAATCATGAAGAGCAGCTCATTCCGCACAAGTTTTGAGACATTTAAATTATAATTTTGGAATGTGTCTGAGAATGCGTCCTGCAAGCCGGAGTCTCACAGCATACTGGCAGCAGCATTGCTAAGCAACAGATATGATTTCAATAATATGTTCACTGCTACGGTGGCTTGGAAAGCCCAAAGAGACGAAGGTTTTCTGCGGTTAGGTTGGATCGAGGCGGTTTTATGTTCGCACCAGAAGTGAACCACGCCAGAGTCTGTTTGGAAGAGGTTGTTTGGTTGACATTCTCTACGTATTTATCATTACGTACATTAGGAAATAGCATGGGTAGGCTAGAATGTATAAGCTCCAAAACTTGTGAGTTTGACCCAAAATGATTACTTGTTGCCACAGCTGGGTTCAAAAATATCAGAATCTATGACTGCATGGGGGTGTGAAATTCTGTCCCCCTGAAATATTTTGCTCCCCTGTGCTTACAGCAACCATAGAGTGTTCACTGTAATGACATTTTTCAGCTCCCATTCATTTATTATGGGAATTGCTAAGTCAATGCCGAGTTTTTTTTTGCAATTTACTGAAAAATCGTTCAAGTTTTCTAAAAGCTATATGCAAGCACACTTTTAATTACTCTGCATCTCTCCATGTATTTTGAGCCATAACGTACAAACCGTACAGGACTAGTCAGGCGCTGCAAAAGTGATGGGAAACAGGATATAAAACTAACGACCGGAATAAGTATGCACAATTCTACTGTGTCTGCCTTATTGTAACCATACTAACATTTCAAACTCAATACAGATATGAGAAAAATACTCCATACCATTTTTAATACTACGGCAATATTTTTTGAAAGCTCAGGTTTATTTCTGGTTTGGAGAAAAAAAAAAATTAAGTGCAATGTGGCAAACTTAACTTTAACTTCCTTTATTAGGGCAAACCAATATGTCGGAGACAATTCAGCCCTCGTTTACAGAAGTATGTGATTTTAGGGTCACTTCCTTGTCTGGAAAAACAGTAGACAAGGTAACAATAAAAGTGTTATCCTTTTTGGATGTACCTTTGATTCAGTCACACAATCATTTCAGCCCGTTTGTTCAGCTATAGTGTGCAACTGAGCTTCCATTTGCCCATCAATTTACTGCTTATACAATCACACATTCACAACAGATTTTATATTAGGTTCTGGTCCATACAAATTTACTCAGCAGTAGCCTTGTAAAATATCTGTCTTTTTGGTAATTTTGCATTATACTTTCTTGAGTGATCCACTACAGCAGTAGGGTAGGTAGCTACAGGTTCCTACTTTTTTCTGCTCCATTCGTCAGCATCAGTCCGGCTCGACCAGAATCTGTTTCATCATTAGTCTCATTAGGCTCCAATAGCTTTACAACGAAACAGAAGTAATGGAGGGGGTTCACATTTTTTTTTCTGCTTTGATAAATCAGACATTAGCTGATTATCATATTCCTGTGTTGACTTGGAATGGAGCGGAAGCACATCTCGACAGGGGGAGCTCAGACCGACAGAACACAGTAATTTGATTGTCGGCGTCCCTGAAGTTACAGATACAGAAGCTTTACCGACCTTTTTACTTTGCTGTGCCTTAGCATTAGCTTTTAGCATTAGCATAGCATGCTGCATCATTCTGCGTTTAATTTTTTCTCTTTTAGTCTGCCTTTATAGGGAAAGATCCTCCAAACAATGCTTTTGTGTTTGTCTTGTCGATAAAGAGTGTTGAATTTTTTTTTTTTTTTTTTTTTTTTAATGGCTGCACTTGACGTGTTAGCATGGTTTAAACTTTCAGCAGCAATCTCTAGATTTTTATTTAAGTAATGTATCAGTAAATAAACTGCACTACAATCATATTTGTTACATGAAGTTGCTTTGCTAAATTGTTTGACTACATAAGAACCCAAAAGCAGTCAACAGCGCTCACCTGAATGGGGGCCATTGATTAAAGCCTGTGTGTCAAAATGTGTCACTCAATCTTTTTTTTTCTCCTCCTCCTCCTTTTCACTCTCCTCTCTGCCTCTGACAGACATTTCAGGGTGAAGCTGATAATGTGTAACCCGACCCTGCCCAGAACTCGCACTCTCGCTGTAATGATCTTGGCGCACTCCCATTCCCAGTGTTGGTTTAACCTGATGTTAATGTGGCCCTTCTGGGCTTCTGAATCAAAGCTCTGTTCCACTCGGTCAAACACATGTCTAGCTTCTGTCGCCTCCGCTGTCCAACGTAGTTTTTCAGGTAGTACTGTCTCAAACAACAAAGAATGTATTTTTACATCTGTATTCACATATGGTATTGCTTGTCACAGCAGGGGAAAGACATGAGTGAGTGGCAGACTGGCAACCTGATCTTTAGAAAATGTCTCCACTACTACAGTGGTCTTCCTAGAAATACTGACATTAGAAACACTTTGAACTCAGGAAGCTGTAAGAGATATACCTCCTTTTAATAACTGCTGGAACAATTCATTGATTTGAACCCAACTTCTTTAACTCAGTCATGGTGCAAATGATGAACATAAACTTAGATCAGACATTTTGAATGATTAAAACATTTATAATTACTAAATAGGATGAAGTAAAAAAAAAAAAAAACTCCACATGTTTTTTTAGGATTTGTTAATTAATTTTTCAGGAATTAATTCCAAACAATAGATATATCTTGACAATGAGATAGTCAAGTGTTCTTTTGAAAGGTAGAACATGAGAGACAAACATCTGAATATTTTCAAGGGAAAATGTTTGACAATTTTGTTTTGGAACTTTCTTTAAACTCCCAATTTTTTTTAAATTAGTCAAAGCAAACTTTAGGAACATTTTGGTACATATTTTGTTTTGTTAGACATTTGTTAAGGCATGATCCTAATATTTAATTTTTCTTACACAAGCATACAAAAAATTACCATAAATGTTTCCTAGAACTAAATCTGCAAAACATAGAAGTACAATTGGAATATAAATGATAAATGGACTGATACATGGTTCCTGGGGTACTTCAAACGTTATTTTTCCAAATTCTTTTCAGGTAAAACTGTTCATTTAAACATAAGTTCAGGGTTCAGAGGTTGGTGAACGAGAGGAGTGCCGATCAGGGAATAAATTTGCCTTTATCGTCCCACTGAGGAGAAATTTGTCTCTGCGTTCAACCCATCCCTTAGGGAGCAGTGTGCTGCCAACACTCAGTGGCGTACAGGGAGCGATCTGTGGTCGAGGGTCCCAGAGTGACACCCAGCTCACTAACCACGATGCCACCACTCCGACTCCAATAGAGAAAGACTACAAAAGGAAATAGCAAAGACAAGAACATGGGCTTGCACTACTGAATTTCTTTGGGTGATCTGTCCTCACCGACCCCAGCAATGCTGACTACGCTTTTAGAGGTCCAAAGCTGAAGACCTATCATAACCCAAACCAGGAAAAAGATGACTGAATGTACAATTTAGTCTCTGCTAATCAATGCTACTTCCACTTTGTTAAAGCATAAACTGAGCTGGTATTTCTTATAGTGTAATGAATTTGATGAGATCTTGGTGACGCCTTTTTATAAAAATAAAAAAAACGTGAATGTTTCAGCTGCAGTCATTGTGAAACAAATGTGACAGCTTTGAACACTTATTGCTCTGAAAAAAAATTGCAAATAATTTACACCAGTACGCCAAGATTATGAACATTTTTAGTTTTTTCATAACCAGGCTGTTAAAAACTGCAACGATGTGAATAGTTTGTGACGCCTGCATTCGAAAGCCAAGGAAATAAACATACGGTTCTCATTTATAAAACATCTACAGCAGAAAAATCTGTTTCCCAGAAGTTTATGACACTGAGGACTATTGAGGTGCAGCAAGGGAATTCAAATTGTGTTTAGGATCATAAGATTTCAGGTGATATGGTTATTTTGCAGCATATATGATTAATAGTTTTTCAATTCCAAACTTAGAAAGACTTACAGGAAAATGTTTTATACAGGATATTTAAGCTAGAACGGAAACAGTTCATATACGTACTTTTAAAATCAGAACGGTTTCCTGGCCAAAGCATATCCAATGGGAACAAATGGGTACTTCTGAAATAATTAGCTGCTTTTAATTTCAGGCACTCGTATGTTCACCAGTATTAAAGTATAACTACAGAATTAAATGCACTCAGTACCTGGCAAAAGTATTCAACCACTTTGAACTTTTCAGCATTTTCTCACTTTAAACCTGTGATATACACTTCTTCAGGTTGGTCTTTTTTATTAAAATAAATAAAAAAAAAATGCCCATTCTTCTTTGAAAATTAGCTAAAAAAATTTGCTCAACCTCAATCAGATTGGATGAAGAAAATGTGTAAACATCAATTTTCTCCCGACAGAAATTCTTAATTAATTTAGGCCTAGGCTTTAACCAGAAGATTCCAACAGGTGAACATACCATTTTCGCTCTGACTTTACCTTCACCACAGCATGATCATATCGCCATCATATTTCCTCATGGATGGTTTTTGAGGGTTGATGTGCAGTCCTAGCTTTCTGTCATACATAGGGCTCCAAATGTCACTTTCTTTAGCCACTTTCCCCCCAAAGGCGCATCCAACTTTCCCATCTGAGCTGTCAATCTCAGCAGAGATACTACTACCCTCTTTCCTGCTTCTCCTGTTGATGCTGGGATCCCCACGCTGACAGCCATGCGGTTTGATGTTGTGCTTTACTCTCATTCAAGTGATGGATTGAACTCTTCTCTTTAATATTTTAAAAGTTGGGATATTGTGTTTTTCCTGCTGCTTCAAATTTCTCCACATCTTCATCTTTGACCTGTCGGCTATGTTTCTTGGTCTTCACAAGTTTGTTCACTCATATTCTCTAACAAACACCTTCACAGAGGAGCTAGATTTGGAGAATGTTTAATGCTTAAGTGACTTTTGAAGGTAGTTGATTGCTCTACAGTTTATTTAAGGATATCCGAGTAAAGGAGCTGAATACAACTGCATGACATACTTTCCAGGTTTTTATTTGTAAAAACAAAATTGGACAAAATTTCCTCCCACTTTACAATATTTTTTTTTACAATCATGTGCTACTTTGCATAAAATTACTGTTTATGGGAGGTACATACGCAATCCCAAAATGACAAGTGTGTGATTTTAAGGTGACAGCCGACCATTAAGGCCTGGACATACTTTGTCATTGTAAAAATGCTTTTAAACTGTATGACTACTTTACAAAACTCATTCTTTGGGGCTATTATGCATTACTTCATTTACAACTGGATATAAAGTCACATTAATAGTTTCATAACAAGGAATACTGTTATACTGTGATTCCAAACAAAGCAAGAAACCAGTACATTTAATGTAACTGAAAAGAGAAAGAAATAAAACACTTAATCTCTTCCCCAAAGCATTTTCCAGATCTCCCCGCCTAGATCAACCACCTTATCATGGCAAAAAGAAACTTTGGGCCCCGCCGACCCTTGGAGCTGTGCTGTCTGGATCACTTAACTTCTTGCAGGGTTTCGAATAGCAAATTGTTCTCAGACACGAGGCCCGACAACAAGCCAGTGAGTGACACCTCATGCGTGACTGCATGAGCAACACGTGCTGCAGGTACTTTGAGAAGGAGAAGCTTTCTGAAACCATTAACCTGCTTTGTTTTTAACACAATCTGAAAGCTCAGGGTTTACACTTCTCTTTTCCTTCCCGCTTGCTGTGTGTGGTGTAACAACGTGTGCTTGAAGGCATGAGCAGAGCAGTCACGGAACATGTGTTTCCGCCACCTCCGCTCCTATTACAACATATTTGTTATTAACTTGAGATAACAAGTTTGCACACTTCTTTGGAGCCAAGACCAGTGATTCTTGGATGCACTTCTTGATCTGCTCTTTGTTTCCCTTTGAAAATGTGCTGCTGTTTAACAAATCTCTTAAGAGTTCTCCAGAGAAAAGAAGTACCGGGCATGGTGAGAAGCAAACCCAGATGATTTGGAAGTCCAGGCTTTGAAGTTTTATGGCACATTAGCTGTATGAAAGCTAAGAGTGGAAATGGCAGATTTTTCCCATTGACCTTCCTATTCTCTACAGGTAGGGTTGCAAGTATATATTGTACTTGTACATTTCTTATTTTTATGTGTTTGGTCCTGCATTCACAGGTTCTGAATGAACTTGTACACATGCAGAATGCTGATACGTAGAATTTACAGAACTCTGCGTTTGATTCCACCTTTAGAAAGTTGCACCAAACCAAGTTGCTTTTAGTATCCTAGTAGTCCATTGCAAACTGTTCGTATTGGGGGAAATCTTTCTCTGCAGTAGTCTACAGCAGCAGACATGTGATAGCTACAGGCCAGTTCACCCCTTTGCTTAATTGTTCCCATCCTGCAATTTTAGACCATTCAGCACTGTCTAAAACATCAGTTTTAAACGCATGCTGAAAATAATGGAAGCAATTGTTACCAAGGTCACTTTCATCAGCATTTTAGTTTTTAAGTAACAGTTTCTGAAATGGGAAGCATAAGCTAGAGTTGTCCACAATTTATCAAAGGCTTCAGCCTTTAGGACCTATAGTGATGGAAATCTAAACAGTATTGGTGTCTTCACAAGTTTTGATGTCTTCACAATGTATCTGCAATGTGGAAAGTCATAGAAATAAGCAAAAGCCATTGAATGACAAAGGTGAGCCCAAACTTTTGAATATACATACTCAAATATGTATATTTTTCTACGTAAAATGCAAATTCCTCAAAACAGCTTTTTTCTTTTTTTTTTTTTTTTTTTTACAGCCTTATTTTGTTAGGAAAAGTTCTAAACTTAGGAGTTTCATTGCTTTGTTTGGCTGCTTAAACCAACCCCAATTTGAAAACTACACAGGTTCAAAACTCTGATCTTGATCTGTGGGTTCTCTCACTGAGTAACTCTAAAACTAGAACCCCACAAAGTAATTTCTTCCCTTTGTAGACCTGAATGTATTTATTTTCATCATTTTTTTTTTTACAAATGTGGTTACAGTTCAACAAAAATTCACGTTGAGACATCGCAATTCAAACTAGATATCACTAGGATTTATGTGATGTGCTGCAATTTATTCCATACTCCTATTTGCTTTTCCTCCCAAACATTTCCAGGCTTTAAAACTGTGCAGTAACTCTGATGTTATATTAATCTAGAGAATATAAATTGAGTTATTTTAATTGTTGATACTAGACATAAGAACAAATATAGAATAAAGACACATGCTAAATGTTAGTTATGTGGTATGACCTGTGTTCCCATTTTCACACCATGACCGACTGTTTTGCAACTGTTACTTTTTCCAGACAGCCAAATGTGCTTGTCTTATAAGTGAAGCCATCTGAATGGCAGTCCACAGCAACAAGTCAGAGTAGGGGAAAGTGGTGCCCTACTTTCCCTACAGCCAGAGAAACCTTGAGTCACTCAGAGTTTGGATGAAATCTCAGAATAATTTTAAGCAATATGATGGTAAATGTTATCAATCCATACCTGCTTAAAACCTCTTTTTACTCCGATACCGTAACAGGCCCATGCTTAGTACAGTTACACGCCCACAAATAAGCCTAATGTTTTTTCAAAACAAAGTCAATTGTCCACTAGCCAGAAAACCCTTAGTGAAGGAACAGGCCATCCATTTTAGACTGACTTCATTCCAACAGATCCACCCACTTTTGCTGCCTGTCTCTCCTATTCATGCCGTCTTAGGTGAAAAGAGTTAAGTCTTTCCTCTTTCAATAAGATGCCTGCTCATTCTAGCGGAGGTTTCCATGTCTGTCCAAACACAGCGAGGCTTAGGTCTGAAGAAAAGCCAACCGAGTGAGGAATCCCATCTGTGTCCTCATCCATTCTGCAGGTCTGGACATGAGCAAACAACATGCTTTCACCACCCTGGCAACCATTTTTCACTTTGCACTGGCAAACTGCAAACAGGAGCACAAATCAAAGTTTGTGACGGCAGACCCGGCACCCTCTCATGGACTGATCGAGACTTCCTGGCTCTTTGTGACTGTGTCTAAGAAGCCTGGAGATGCACACTGAGCTGCAAGGACCACAGAACCTCAAACACCATTCTGTTGAAATGCAACGCCTTACAACGTCAACACAATGACGATACGTTTACTCTTTGCATATGGTGTCCTGACATGGAAATACTTTCATGCTGCAAACTAAGACAAAGCATTCCAGATCTGAAAATAGATAATTTAATTATTTACAATCAGAAAGTTTCACTTTATCTTTAACCGTCGTCTTGTTCAATTAAGAAATCAGATCTTTGAGACTATGCAAAACCATAATTTCCCAAAACAGCTTCCTAATTAGAACTAAATACATTTGACATGTGAACCTCGGACCGAATTAAACTCTAATGTGTTCATTACAGACCTGTTTTTAAATGCAAAGGTTGCCTCCTGTTCATTTCAAAGCTCATTGAACGTTTCCATTGCACGTCACACAGGCAGAGTGATGTGATGGGAAAGTTCAGTCCTCAATTCAGGGGTTTGCTTGGATAGATTGGACAAATATTTCTTTTGTGGGGTTGTATCCTCCCCTCAGTTGGGCCCTGACAACCTCGGGAGAAGGAGTAGACAAATCAAACTTTGCTATATCATGGGCTGGCTGCTCTACGACACGTGGCATTCTCACCCTGAGTGCAAGGCACCAATTTATTTTATTTTTTTAATTCAATGATTAATTTCAAAGTGGAGCTCTTTGTCTCTATTGCAGTCAAAACTACAGAAAATAAATCTTACCAGTTTAATGAGATGCTCCAAATACACAATAACGCTGTTTAAAATCTAATCAAAATTATTTGATCAACTAAATGTTTTGAGTTGGAGAGAAGGAAAACAATTCCTTAAAAGAAACCACTGTGCCTGATCATTATTCCAAAGCAAACCGAGTGAAGCCTTTAGACATCTTTTGCACCATATGGGGCTCTCTTAAGAGTCAAAGGCTCTGTAACAGCACACCGACTGCAAGGACAAACAGCAGCCCAGACCACATGTCCCTGTAAATCAAACCCCGTCTGCTCTTTCGCATCAGTGCCATACAGTGAGTGCTGAAGCGCAGGTGACGGCGTTACGGTCGCTTCATAATGCTGCTTCACGGGCCTGTTCGGCAGAGGAGATAAAAACATGGTGCTCCTCAACCTGGGAACCATTATCTGCAGTTTGTCAGAGCACATGCAGGCATTTTACATGGAAACCGCATGTAGAGTCCTGTTTTCATTAATACTTTTCTTTTCCTGATGATACTACAGTTATTTCAATGCCTTTTTCAACCAATGATAAAGAGCCAGTACAACCATAAACCAAATTGGGCTGGGGGTGGGGGGGGGGGGGGGGGCGCTTGTGTCCTGGAGATTATGCAAGTTCCCCCGTTTGAATCCCACGTACTGCCACTGTGGGTCTGACTAAAGGTTAGGATTACAGTTAGCCCACTGTTCCCTAACAAAATGGCCAGGTTAAATGTAGACAGCAAAGTTTTATTAGAATGCATGTTGCAATGACAACATGGTGTTATGATTGTGATTATGCTTTTCATCATCATCATCATTATTAGAAACCATATAAGCCTTTCAACAGCATCATCTGTGCCCTGATGTAGGGCGAAGGCACACTTCCTTTTAACGCCTTCTCTCCCACTGGATATTTAAAAAGAATGGACACAGCGATTGACAAGATCCCTTTAAAGGGAACATAGCATGGTTTTAAGTTCTTCCTTTTCACATTTAAATCATTTAGTTGTGGTCTATATAAAATGGAACTACAATGCTTTGGTCTGAATTCCTCGTTATAGTTGCCCCTGTTATGGGGTTCGCCTGAGAACAACTCATTTTGGTGCTGTCTCTTTAAATTCAAAGGAGGCACTTCACACCCCGCTCTCCTCCAGGTCACAGATCATGCCACTTCACCCTGTTCAGCCATTTTTGAAGTATGCTGGGGGACGGTGTAATGAATTATGTGGGATAATACACCCAAATATGGGACATTTTCACTTATCCACCTGTAGATACACCCTCCTTCAGCTTGCACTACAAAATTGCGGTCATAAAAATAAATAAATAAAAGAAACGTTAGAGGCATATGTTTTGATTCAGAAATTAGAAACATATCATGTCTCCATTTTCTTAGGGATCTACTACTACCTTGATCTCAGAATTTGCAGCACATTATTTCCTATATGTTAGTTTTTAGGGAAAAAAATGGCAAAATTTGTTTTTGTCACAACAGAAAAGCCAGAAGCCGAAGCCAGAGCAGAGAAAGCCAGACTACTGGACCGCTACAGCATAATTAACATTCTTAGAGTTTATATTCATACCACATTGATCCGATCGATTCCTATTTTGAGGCTGTACTAGTAACATCAATGTTTTTAAACAGGCAATCATTGTCAGGCAGGAACAGCATCTCTCTGAAAATGTACAGCCCATGTTATTTGTAGTCTATCAAAAAGTTGCTTTGGGTCTCAAAAACCTATCTAATAAATCCATCTTACGGCTGTGTTCAGCCAATGGCATCATTTAGTGATGTCTCCTTGCCTGAAACATTGTGGAAACCAGTATGTCTAATCTCATATATAAAATCACACTTAGTATGATAACGTCACGAGACTGCACAGTCTTATTCACCCACTGCTCTAGATATGCTCAAGAAACTGAAGACTGTGACTTTAAAACAGTTTGATCCAGAATTTAGTTTAACTGTATCACTGTGGTTTTTCATGTTTCCAAAGCAGGCCTGTTGAACCTCTTGGATACAATATGTGGTCGACCACGATATTTTAAAGTGCTGTTTGTTTAAACTTCGATTGCCAATTACATCTTGGGCCACTTGGATAATATTTCACTTGCTTTTATGTTCCCACCTTATATGGATCTGAGAGATCTAGGTCTTAAAGCTCACCCTACTGTGATGACGGGAAAGAAAGAGTGGGGAGGATTGTAATCGATATCATTGCAGTAATGATCAATACTGTGCTCCCACTGAAACAAAAAACATCGCCTCTTTTGTGAACATAAGCTCACATTTTATTCTTTTTTTCTAAATCCCGACACCGTAAAAAAGGAAAACCTTTGTGTATTTCCATACAAACCAAACCCTATTAGTTACAGCCATAGCACTGAAGTCAAACAGTGTTTTACTTTTAGCATCCAAAGCAAACAAGAACAAGCTCCTTAACAACAAATGTGTTACGTTACGGCTCCATTATGTTCTTGTTTAGTCTAATGATCATAAACGTTTTATGAAATCGAGGGCAAAAAAAAAAAAAAAAAAAAATCCAATTCACATCACATTGCTGGGAAACTGACATCAGAGTCTTGGCAGCAGCAGGCTTTGATGAAGGGAAACGGCATCATCATGGTGATTGGAAAGGAGGAGAACCAAACAGTTCTAATGTTACTCATTCCGTGACAATTAATCTGTCCTTCGCTATTTACAGCTTCATAGCCTCAAAGCCAGTGGGCCCGTAACTGGAACTGACTGAGGCCGACTGTGAGAAAAGGCCACTCACACACTGTTTGCCAACCTCAGGGACATGATACCCTCTGAGAAAGCAGAAGAAAGGAAGAGAGAGAAAAGGAGCAGCAGGTGTGAAGCAGCTGAAATCTGTCAAATTTCTTCTGGCATCACTACAGACATTATCTGGCCTCCTACGGCAAGAGATCCATTAGAGATTTTATAACAGGGTCGATCAGACAGCCTTTCCTCTCCCAAAAGGCCAGTAACAGCGTCATCATTCCCCCCTACTCCACCCTGTTCTTGCATGCCGTCCCTGGGAGAGCAGATAAAATAACAGAAACCAAATCAAAGCGTTCACTATCATCTGCAGTACTTGGACTGCTTTTGTATTGAAGCAAAGGGAGCAAAGGCTAAAGATAACTTATGAAACAAACAAAAAAGCAAATGTCCTGTCTTCGTAGTGCATCAGCATCATAATTTTCTGATTCAGAGTAGAGATACATGGGGTTCCTATAAATTCTTAAAAATGTTGAATTTAATTTCATCATTTTCCAATTATGGAAAAGTGTGGAAAAACTGGACACCAAGTATGGAAAAATGTTTGATCTTCCACGTTTCTTTTCTTTCAAAAGAAAAATCTCTAATAATGCTTCATAAATGCAGTGTTAACATTGATTTGACAAACCTTATCGTTGATTTCCAAATCACTGATTTTATTTTTTCACATTTTATCAGTTCTTTTTAACCGAATGAATGCACACTTATTCAAAAAAAGAAATAAAATAAAGTGACAAAAAAAATCCCTGAATCTGCTATTTTTTCTTTACAAAAATTAACAAAACCGTAAATGTAGTTTACAAACTGTTTTAACTGTACAATATTCCATCCTTTGAGAAACCCAGAGTTGCAGGTTCTGAAATAGAGCTGATCCAAGGAGGTCCAGAGGCCATAAAAATCAGTAAAATGACCCTATAATAGGCTTTGATAATCAGAAGCCGATTTTAGCATTGTGTGGTTTCATTATTTGCTGAAGCTACACACAAGACCCGACCAGTGTTAAAGAAAGATTACGGTTAACTCTATGATGCTGATGTGCACATTTGAATATTTTTCAAAGCAGAAAAAGACATTTAAGTCTGGAAAATAACATTGGAAGCCTGAAATTCTGCATGAATGAGTTGTTAAGGCCTGTTCCAGTTTGCAGTTTGAATAATGCTTTAAGTTGCCAAGTGTTTGGCTACTTTTAGATTCAAAATTTTCATACATTTCAGCTGAATTTTAATATTTTGTTGTAAGTTAAAAAGAAAATGTTTAAAAGAAAGAAAAATGCATTGCTAGAAATCTACCTTGTTGGTATTGGACAGAACTATTTTTTCATATAAAACTTAAATTAGTGCCGTATCGCACTACAATAATTTTGTTTTTAACCAACAAATCCTCTAAACAGTTTTAGAGAGTGGGAGTAAACTATGTTTTATTTGAGAGAAAATAAGTGACCAAATGATTCATGCATTATATTGTTAAATCATTCATTTTATTGGAACTAGACAAAAAAAAAAGTGTAAAAATGTTAAACTTGTCTGAACCTGGAAAATACATTTAACTGATGTAGTCTGTAATGTATAATTCACTTGTATTTTTTTTTTTATTTCTGCAGAAACTTCGTCTTTCCCTAAGAAGTAAGTGTTTTATGACAGAGATCCATTTCTGGTGGCAGCTAAAAAAAAAAAAATAAGACGAGAATGTGCCATTCAAGCAAGTAAGATATGTGTAAACTTATAAGACATAAGGCATTGAAAGAAAACCGTTCACTTAAATGTTCATATCAAATGTCAGAGGATTAATTTAACCTAAATCAGCTGTGACAAAAAAGGACAAAGGTTCACAGAGTTGGGAGGATGGTAGTTCTCATTCATCCAAGAAGGACAGATTAAGAATAATTTTATATTTACATCAGAATGGCAACAGAAATGGCCCGAGAATAAGAAGCTAGAGAGAGGTAAAAAAAAATGTTTTCCAAAGCTCCCTGTTGGATTCACAATGTGAGATTATCTTGTTGTAATTGAAGAACGTTTTTATCAGCAGCAGAAACGGGGAATAAATGTGACGATAATTTATAGGCAACTTATTGTTCGGTTAACAGAGAAGTAAAACTAGAAACCGACATCCCAAACGTATTTAGTCAGCTTAAACACTTTGTGTCTTCTTACTCCATTATTAAGCATTTTTATAAACATTTCACAAATTTTCACTCACTCAGACTTTAACAACCTAGACCTAGGACCCCACAAAAAATTCTGATTAAATACAAATTTGTAAGGTTGCATTTTTTGTCTCCATAAATAAGAGTGAAATTAAATTGCCTCATCTTCATGTTTTGCACAATGAAAAAGAGATCCCACTACACACAAAAAGCCATGATTTTCACATTTGATCTAATTATTCTAACTGTACAAGAATATTTGAACCAGTTCCCCACAAAAACAACCATACAAGCAAAGACAGAAATTCAAGAACGCTTTATCTAAAAGAAAAATGAAGGAAAGGGACATTTGATCATGGCAGGTTGGAAAAACTGATTAATTACCAATAAAACATCTGGATTGTAGCGTTCAAAAAAAGTAAGGAAACAATATTTTTTTCACAGATTGTAGAGTGTCATGATAAATATTAGGGATATGCAATATAAAGTTATTTAGAGGGCTGAAGTAAAAAAAAAAAAAAAAAGAGAGATAAGGCACCAGCACTGATTTTATGTTCTCAGCCAAGTGCCAGCAGCCTCTGGCAATAGGTTTGACAAATGGGTGCCAACACAAAAAAAGAACGCCAGCAGCAAATCGGAATAAAGCAGCACGAGAATGTGTAATAAATCACAGTTGTGTGGACTTTATAAATTACCCTGCAACTTTATATGTAAATGGAAACACAAAAGAACAAGACAGCTTGTTGGTGCTTTTGAGAAAAAAAGGTATTGAAAGACAAACCCGACTTTAACTATACGCTTGGGAGTTGTTCCAAAATAACCTGAGGGACATTCAGTGGGTAATAATACAAAGCAGCTTGACAATAGGTGTAAATATGATCAGGTTAACAAGTTCTTTGTGTCCCTGCCACAATCTTTAGTTTCACTCCAGACTCAAATAATAATAAAAAAAAAAATCCACTCAAATAAATTCAAAGATTTCCAACACATGGCGAGACCTCTCAAACCTAGATTAGGTTACTATGCTTGAAAAAGTATCAACAGAATGCACGCACAAAGATTTCCTGGACGAAGCGACGGACTGTTTGGGTGAGTCACTCGATCCAGGTTTAGGATTCTCCCCACAAGACCCTAGATTGGTCGAACCGACACACACACACACACACACACACACACACACACACACACACACACACACACACACACACACACACACACACACACACACACGCCTTTGAAATGATCCCCAAGCGTCTGGAACACTGACCGCATCACGGTCAGCCAACAGAACCATAAATTAGTCTGTGTGAAAGCAAGGGAGAGATCCAGACATGACAGCTAAGACTACCGTTCTCACGTAATGAAGTTCTGAAGTTAACCTTAAAGTGCTGCGGAGCCTGCTGGAGCCTGTGACTCAGAAATCTGCCATCATGCAACTCACAATCAGGCGGAGATCGCAACAGGATTGATGTTCCTGCATCCTCAAGGTAATCCTGCTGGATTCTATCTGAAACAAAATGACACAGCGATGACCTCCTAGGGGTGCCGAGAAGAACTTGCTGCTTCTGGTGGTGATTTCTTTCCGATCAAACAAAACACATTTAAATGGAGCTGAGTCATCTGCTTCTGTTGTTTATCATAGACATTTGGCCTTTATTTATCTTCATTAATATGGAAACACATCAATGCAGTCCTTTTTTTGTGAATATCAAAGTGCACAAAAGTGCTGCAACAAAAACATTTAAAGGCTTTGGAAAACAGCTGGGCTCAAGCCAGCCACACACTTGTTTAATACAGACAATATGTCCATCAACAACGCTGCAGATTCCTGTCCAAACCCAGCAGCCCTCCGCTATCCGCAGAACAATGATGGATATCTCCTGGTTAACAACGCTGGAAGAAAAGATGGCCAAAAGCTGACCGAGGTAACAATGTGAAGTTGAATAATGGATCGGATTCTGTAATGCGTCCCAAATGCTAAAATAAATAACAGCCGTATTCTTGCATTCGATTTTCATTTAAGATTGGTCAGAAGTCAAGATGCTTCATGGCTTTGCTTTACTTCTCTTTGTTAAAACCACTAAAATGAATACAACAGAACAAAAAAAGTGTTGCAAAAAATAAAGTCTATTTAGGTGTTCATCAGTGAAGAAAAAAAACATGAACAAGAGCCACACTTTTCTGTATTTACAAATGAAATAAGGTGTACAACTGTAACATATCTTTCCAGAAAACAACATGTATCCATCCATTCATCCTTTGTGTAAACCCACTTACCAGTGCAGGGTCACGTGGGAGGGGGGCTCCAGAAGTCACTGGGTGAGAGGCCGGGTAGATCCTGGGCAGGTCACTGGTACATCACAGGGTGACACAGGACAAACAGCTACATAAACCCACTCAAGGACAATTTAGAGACGGTAACTAACCTAATCGTTATGCCTTTGGGCTGTGGGAGGAAGCCAGAGTACCCAGAGAGAGAACAGCACATAACCCATAAAACAAACACGTCTTAGTTTAACGTGCCTTCAAAGTGGGCTAACTTTAGCGTGAACATGAAATTATATCTTCTATTCAAAACACCTAGAATTGTTTGAGACTCTTGTGTTTCAAACAATAAAGAACACCCTCTAGCCAATATACCTATGTATAAAATTATAAACGATTAGGAAGGAGCCCTGTTTGTGGGTGAAGTGTCTGACATGGAGGATTCACCTGATCAGCCAAATGTGGATCACCTGGGAGGCGGGTAGTGAGAGTGGAGAAGACAAAGCATGAGAGAGGAGAGAGCCTGGGAGGAGTTCAGCGTTTGTAAGCTGCTCATCAGGTGTGCTGGCTGCTTTTTTTCAGCTTATGGTGCCATCAGCGGTGAAGCTGGCTAGATGCCTCCTTTAGGTAGCCAGGGAGCAGGGATGAGCCTTGAACAGTAGCCTAGTGTGCTTTCTGTAAGGCACAATAAAACTGGTGTGGTGTTCACCCCAACTGCAATTGGAAGCTGCTCCAAAGGGGCACCATCGATCTAGACTCCAGGAGTGGGTCTTAACACTCCTCTCAAACTTGAATTGTGCCTGAATAAAGTGATTTAATTTGTCATAAACCGTTGTACTGCTTTGAAGGCAATCATTTTGGTTGTCATCTTTAGATGAAGTTATACAACCATCTACAACAGAATGAGACTAATAAGAATTAAATCTTTGTTACAAGTAGAATAAAAATGAAAAAACTAAATAAAACCAAACTTCATGGACCAAGGCAAGTTTTGAGCTTTCCATATTTATGAAAGGAATAAATAATCCACTTTAAAAGAGCACAAAGTTTGAGGCTACATGACATATTGTGACTGAAACAAAAGCTTGAGTGCTAAAAACTAAACTGCCCTTTTTTGTTCAAATCAAAATTGTTGCTCATTTCTATATTATTTTTGTACAAAGTTGTCAAGAGCAACTACTGATAGACTCTGGAGCCACGGGCTGCAAGAATTATATATATATATATATATATATATATATATATATATATATATATATATATATATATATATATATATATATATATAATATATTTTTGTCCAGCATTAATGCCTACATTAGCTTGAAATAGACAGTGCAGATTTTTGGGCTGATGAAAAACTTTAAGAAATAAGTCTTAGAGAACAGAAAAGGTTTATGTCGCTAGTTATGCGAGAACTAGCGCTTCCCTTGTGGAAAACAAAAAGCTAATTTTGTCTTGAATTACAGTCATCTTAAAATGGATCCAAATCTACCCTGGTCACCCTACTGAAGGGTCCACAAAGTAAAGCTTAATATGGAGTTTTTAAAAACACTACCGGAGACAATGAAACAAAGAAATTATTCTAGTTGTAGGTTTAGAAAAGTTGGGCAAAATTATTTTTGATCAGAAATCCCCAAGAATATACTTAGCTTATTTCTTAAGATGAATAGAAACAAGTCTTTCTGTATGTTTGTTAATGTATGAAAGAAGTCTAGTCAAGGATTTACTTATCTTATTCCTTTGTTAATGTGATGTTTGTTTTTTCCTATGCCTGTAATGTTTTTCTGTTCATGTACAGCACTTTGAATCATCTTGTTACTGAAAACTGCTATATAAATAAACTTGCCTTGCCTAGGAGCAGCTTAGACTACTGTGGTAGGTAATTATTCAGGCCTTTAGGACGTTGGTATTAGACAAAAATGTTTTATAGCTAAACCTAATATTTTCACAGTCTGTAAAAATTCAATTCAGTTTATTTAGATATTGTCAATTGACAACATGTGATCCCAAGTCAATTCAATGGGATCATGCAGACGGATTCCAAGTCATGTACATACTTTCCAAATTGATCCTGATTATCAAAAAAAGGTAGGTCAGTTTATTACATTAATATTCAAATTGGTCAAAAAGTTTTCTATCTAAGGAAACCCAGCAGATGGCACTGAGTCAATGACATGCAACATTCACATGAAAGGAAGAGAAAGGAAAACTCTGCTGTAACAGGGACAAACCTTCAGCTGAACCACGCTCAGTGTGAACGACCATCTGCCACGCCCGTCTGGGGTTAGAGAAGGCAGCATTCACACAAAACGAACACAGAGGAACTGATCTTGGAGTACTTTCTGTGTGAGAGAAAAGTAAAAGGGTAAGAGCTGGCTCAGAGCAGATAAGCTCTAAGCCAGTTTTCAAGTCCATAGAGTGAAAGAGATCACATATAGTTGGTTGCAGTAAAAGCTCAGTTAATAGCCACGTCTAGGAGGGAGTCAGGATTAAACAATGAAAGACAGGGCCAAGTGTATCATCGATAGGAGAACACGAGCTGTTGGTAGCAGTAGCTCAGCTGATGCCCCCCCAGGACGGTGTCACGGCTAAACAACGGCAGGCCAGATGTATCTATGAAAAGAAAAAACAGAGAGAACATAAACAGTTGAAATAGCAGCAAATATTGCAAAATTGGAGAGTAGTAGGAGAACTCAGCATAGTGAGAAAAATAGACCCTGATTTCTTCCAGCAGCCTAATCATAGGGCAGCATAACTATAGAGAAAGCTCAGAGTAACCTAAACCACTCTAACTATAAGCTTTGTCAAAAAAGAAAGTTTTAAGCTTAGTCTTAAAAGTAGACAGGGTGTCTGCCTCACGGACCAAAACTGGGAGTTGCTTCCACAGGGAAGGAGCCTCATGGCTACTTTTAGAGACTGTTAGAGACTCGAGGAACCACCAGTAGACCTGCAGTCTGAGAGCGAAGTGCTCTGAATTACAATAGACTAGTTTTTTGGTGTCACTCCTTGTCAGAATACTTTGTTCTGGCAATACACCTCACCAGGGAGGCGTCCAGGAGGCATCCTAACCAGATGCCCGAGCCACCTCAACTGGTCACATATATGACCATAAAAAAGAAAACAAAAAAAAACATATTCATCTCCAAATAAAACAATACACACCAAGCCTTCGTCCTGATGGTGTTTTAGTTCTTTTTGAGCCTGAAACTAACTTTCCACCGGGCATGATGAGCAGACATAAACATTGTTGTACCATTTACCAGAACTAAAGAAAGCAAGATGGTGACAACTGACCCAGCTACTGTAAGAGCCAGCAGACCGTCCTGCAATGTCCCACAGTACAGTGACTGCTCTCCGTGGTCAAAGACCAACCAGATCTACAGGGTTAGGGTTTCTTTCTATTCGCTCCTCCGCTGGGCGTTGCTGACTCGCTCAACTCCATCACAGAAATAAATACATGGACACCTTGTTTAGCACTAAATCGCACATTGACATCATTGCCATGTTAGAAGTGGCATAGTGGAGGGATACAGAGAAGATGCCTCATTCACCGTGCATTGATTTGTACCAACCAATTCACAGCACAGATCTACATGCATTACCTTTCACAAGTAAAAATGTATATATAATTATGATTGTATTTATTCCTTTTGTTAGTATAACATCATTATATGTTTGTGGGCTCCATTGCCTCTGCTTGTTTACTTAGTGCATGCATGCGCAGTATCGTACATCCGGTCACGTGGTCTTTTTGTGGTAAATATTCACAAAAGCTCTTAACACACACTGTGTAAAACACAGAAATAAAATATAATAAGCCAACAGAGCATGACAATTTAATCGTAAAACCTTTCTATGCAACTAGAGTGAGCCACTGGTGTAGAAATTAGTAGTCATAGTATGTAACTAAGCCCCTTTAAGTGGCTGCACAGTCACACACACAAAGACATAAGATACATTTTTAATCTCCCCATCTCACATAAAAACAGACTAAATTTTCATCATAAGCTTTTATTTTCAAAACTTGAAGACTGCATATACTTACGTAGTATTTGGTTGAATAACCTTCTAAACTCTATACTTTGGGTCAAATGCTTGTGGAAAGATTTGCACTCTTTTCAGCTCCACCCACAATTTATTTGTAGGACTAAAGCAGGCCTTCGTGATGGCAACTCTAAAATTTTACCTCATTTATGATTTCCTTTCCTAATGACGCCATCCATTTTGTGAAGTGCACCCGGAACTCATGCAATTATTCCCACAATATGATACTCCCACTCCTTTACTTCACAGTCGGGGTGATATTCTAAAGATCGGAAGCCATATTTTCATTATGGTCAACCACTTCAATTTTAGTTTCATCAGACGACAGTACATGTGTCTAATTTCTTTTTTCTAAAGGCATATCCAAACTGCACTGTTGGTTTTTATGTTGTTTTTGGACCAAAGGCTTCTTCATCTCTGAGCAACCTTTTAGCCTATATCAGTACAGGACTTATTTAACTGAGCTTAGCGTCAGTGTTTTAGCAGCTTCACTTATCCTCTTGCTTTGAGGCCGATACACCTAATCCACATCATTCATCTCTGGGATACCGAATGTGTATTCTGCCCAAATGGTGCAATGAGAGGACATTGCCATGGTGTTTATATTTGAATACACTTATTTGAACAGATGAGCGTGGAAACTTCAAGCATCTGGAAATTGTACCCAAGAATTAACAAGACTTGTAGAAATGACATGTTGACATGTTGGTGGTTTCTTTAGGTTTTTTTGTTTTTTTGCATGAAGCAGTGTGTTTTAGTAGATCCCTTAAAATATATCCACGGATGCCTCCAATTTACTCAAAATGTTGTTAGTTAACCAAAATCTTACAAAGCCCTTGCATCATCATTTCAGCATTCCCAAATTATTCAAAGGCATCATAGAGTTTATGCTACCAGACAAAGGCTTGGAGACAACTTCTCATTTAATAGTTTGTATTTATTTTTATTACTTCTTCTAAGAACTCCTTCAAGACTGTTGGAAAACTACTTCAGGTGACCAACTCATAAGGCTCATTGAGAGAATGCCAAGCGTGCGCAAAGTCGTTATTAAAAAGGGAGGTGGCTATTTTGCTGAATCTAATGTATAAAAGGTTTCACAATTTCTTGTTTTCTACATAATTCTATATACTTTTCTAGTCTTGATGTCTTCACTATTTATCTACAATGTAGGAAGTGATAAAAAATAAGGAAACCCCATTGAATGACAAAGGTGTGTCCAAACTTTAGACAGGTAGTGTATGTGTACTTAAAGACAATTGTCATTTATCATTCTTCCATTTAATAAATGATTGATTTTGGTAAAGCTAACATTCCTGAAACAGGAAATATTTAATGTTATGGACAGCGAGGAAAAGAGGTAATGTGTTGGTGTCACGTTTGCAGATGTGAACCTGTAATTCAGCCGACACAGAGTACATTTCAAAGGTTTATTAGGAAGGTGAGTAGAGTTCTGGCAGATAAGGCAGGCAGGAACGGGCAGGGGACCAGAAGATGCCGGTAGTAACAGACCAGAACCGAGGATGAAGGCAGGAGCTGACCAGAGTAGATGATGCAGGCCGAGGAACCACCAGGACAGGCAGAGCAAGCAGCTGGATCCCCCAAGGAGCACACAGACACTGGAACTAAACATCAGTGGGGCTGAACATGAGCGGAGGCACAGCGTCTAGCTGGCTGAGCACACAGGAGCTGGTAGGAGTTACGGCAGCCGTTCATATGAGATGAGACATTCTGGCCGTGGGTGGTTAAGTGAGGGAGACATTGAGTCTTTGCATGTAACGTCATGCTCTTCAAAAACTCCGCCATGACGGATGTCAAAACAACCGGTATCCAGTGCCTGTTAATACTGTAAAGCCTGTCCAGAAACAAATCGTTGGCAGCCTAATATCACTTTTATACATTTGTTTTCACTGTATAATGGTCAACGTGTGCTGCGCGGTCGGCTGCACAAACAGACAAGGATGCAAACCAAATGTGTCATTTTATTGTTTTGGTTCAGACGCAGGGCGTTTCTCATCCTTCGGGTTTAACTCTATGGTTCCCTTTAAGCAGCAAAAGCAATCTGACAAAGCAAATCAATATAATTATCGCAAGCATCTTGTGATTCTTTTAGCTTCAATTGCTAGATCCTTGCCATGATTATGTAAATCCAATGTAGGGCTACGTGACCAAAAAAAATGCAATTGCATTAATTAACAAGCTAGTCTTACCTTCGTCATTATGGGGTATCTTGTCCCATCTACGCTGGAGTAGCACCTTGTCCCATTGAGCTAGTCAGCGATAAAAAAACTGGTAAGCATCTAGACTTTTGTATGCTTTTAAGTCTGCTCCGGTGTAAGGGTTTAAATCATGTGGCGTGGATTCAGGCAAAGTTGACTGAGGAGTGGACTGAGCTGATAGGATGGTGACAGATGGCTGTTGGCTGAGGGGAATGGAAACTAATATATAAATCATTCAAACAAATCAGGACATCTGGATTCCGAAGCAAAGTTTAAAATCAATGACTTAATTTTTGACCTCAAACACACCTTATTACATTTCTACACAGAACCTTCTCAGCAAGCTCCAATATTTTAAGCTACAAATAACAAATTGTTCATTCCCTCAATGTGAACTCCCTTTCATTTGTGCTGTATGTTCTGATGAAGCCCAGTCTGTTCAGTTGTAAATCAAGACCTGGGTCAGTCCGCTGGCTGTTGATGGTGGTCCGGTCCTTCCAGTTAGTAACGGGGATGCCTGACCTTCTTCCTGGGTGGCCCTTACAGTGGCTCCCATTGGTGCTGTGTATAAACCCTCACACATACACTGAGGCTGATTTCTCCAGAGAGATGCTTTTAAAGAGACACAGCTTAATCTCTCCGCTTCTAGCGCAAAGCCTGGAACTAATATCGTTCAGCAAGTGATGAAATATCAGCAGTATAAAACCAGCAATCATCCCTGTGATAAGTCATTCAATCAAGACTGTCCCCACAATTTCTTTTTAAATAATGGGGGACATGTGGGGGAAACAAACACCAAAGAAAAGGCATCAGATTGCTCCTTTTGTGTGACATCTGTGGCTGTGAGTAAAGTCTTCATATTTCAAATTGACTCGTCTTCCTCTAAAACTCTTACGTGTTCATATTTAGCTGATGTATAAATGAAAGACTGACAGAGACATATGAGCTTAAAGAAACTATTGATTGTAAGGCTGGGTTAACATGCTTGTAATCTGCAGGACAGCAGCAGATGGCAACCGTCCCGAGCGCATTTCAGAGAAATGTCAATGTGAAAGCTGTATTAAGCATTGCAAGACTTTTGTGGGAGGAAAATATTGTTTATAGTGTTATAAAGATTATATCAAGGCACCAGTGCAACCAAATTATGCCATGTCCTGAAATTCCTCCCTCCGACCACATCCCTTATTTAACGAGAACGCTATGTGCTCATTTACATGCGGCATTAATCTACACATGTTTTACAGGATGAGGTTTTAAGTGATCAGTCCTCTCACACATTCTTAGAAGGAGTCACCCATAATGAAATAGGACTCAAGATCTGAGAAGTTTGTTGACCACATCCCAAGGGACAGTGTGAAAAAAAAGCTGGGGGAAATCTCACCACATGTCTCAGTAGGTTTTGAATGTAGGGATCAGACCATGTCCACGATGTGTTTGTGTGTCTCTGGAGCAGACGTCGCCTGTGTAACCCTCAGACAACCACAGTTTAACAGACGCATGCCCAGGCAAACACACAGGGGCACAGTCATGGACAGAACCCATTTCTCTTTCTCTGTCAGCACCTCAAGGGGAGTAAGAGACAAAACGATCTATGGAGCAAGAACCCAGCTCAGATAAAACCAGGTAAACAACTTTGGGTGATATATTTGTATAAAAGTAGTTTAGTCTCTAAGGGGAAAATTATTTCTAGCCCTGTTTGGAACCTCTGAATATGAATAGAAAGCAGTTATATGTTTAAATTAAAAAAATGAACATGAATAATTGCTCATAACTGACCGAGGTCCCTCAAGGTTGTGTGCTTAGTTCATTGCCGTTGATGCTGTAATTGCCATGTTTTGAGGTATTTTCCTGACCCACATGCAGAACGCAGTATGTGAAACGTAAAGGGCTTTATTTAAAATATTAACAAGGAATATGAGCACAAATTGAGAGGGATTTATCTGAGTCTGTGGTTCTGTAGCATCTGGAAAAGGAGATGAGCAGTTTGATGTGGTGGGATGAATAATAAAGAAAAAATATACAGGAGAAACTGAAAAGAAGATGGCTTAGTGGTTCGGGGGGGAAAGCTGGAGTTTGAGGGAGAAATGATGATCGTTGTGGTGGAGTATGCATGTCTCCATGAGAATTTGTGTCCAGGAGGTGGTTTTGTTGGCTGTGTTGCAACCCGAGACGCACACGAACAGAGAATTGGTGAGTGAGCTGCTGGATGGCAACTGAAGACAGCAAAGCTGTAGTGGCCGACTGTGGAGGTTCGTCGAAGGAATCCAGAGTTGGACGGGACAACTTCAACATTGCACAGAGAGCACAAGGGTAAGTTAAGCAGAGGAAAGCTAACATAAATTCATAACTCAGAACCTACAAGAAAACTATAAAAATCGTAACAATAAGGATACAGGGGGCTTGACTCTACCAGCAAAGATGATCACCAGGCAAAGTGTAGTCATTCTGCCGCTCCTAAAATCCTCAGCATTTGATGAGGGAAACTGCAGACAGGTGAGCAACCTGCAGTGGGCCAGCCACGCCCTCCAGCAGGGGTCCTCTGTTCAAGAAAAGGCTCACACACGCAATAAACCACACTCACACACCAGGATCATGATAGCAACACATGGGAGAGGAAGGAGGGGTAACTGTTTCAAATATCCAAAGAAGGCATTTAAATTCAGAGGTAAGGAAAGTAAGCTCACCTTTCCGTGACCGTCTATCCGAACAGTTTGACATAAGAGTAAAACTGGAAATATGTGTTGTATTATTTTTGTTACAAGACGGGCCTTCCGTTGGATCTTAAAAAGATTTGGGTGAAAAACAATTACTACTATTGTAGTTTTTATTGTGGGAATGTTTGCCTAATCCCCCCCCCCCCATATCAGCATTGATGAACTGCAATGTATCACACCTGAATGGTCGTATGGTCATTCTTCCTTATAAACCACGAACAAATAACAGACGCACACCTCTATAGCATGTTTCATAACAGATGACTAGACATACTGCATATGGGCTTGCTGATCTGTACGTATAAGGAATTATTGCCAGGTTCTTGAAGTGGGTTTCTATTTCGAAGAGAAATACTTTATCCACTACTCTTTGAACTTTAAAGCAACTGCCAACTGTTTTGGAAAGTGGATTCAACTCACATGACCAGGCGTACAAAATGTAACTACTTTGGTAGAGTTTGGATGGAATCCTTGGGTTGTTTCAAGCCTAAAATCAGAATTAATTTTTGACTTTCAATAGTCAATAATCTTCTTTGTACCACACTTGGTTAGACATTGGTTGTTTAAAATGACTGAACAACGTTTTGAACAGAGCGGAACATTTCAGGAAAATTAGTCGTCGGAAAGCTTTAAAAACAACAGGGATAAAACAGAACAAGTGCACTAAAACATTTTAATTTATTTCACAGCATTCCACGTATTTCCTTCTACAACATATTTTCTATCTGAAAAGGACAAAATCTTTTAACAGTCCATGTCGATTAAACACGTTCATTATATGAGTGTGCTGTCCTGACGATGTAAATCTGTACTAGGCCGAGAAAAGGAGTCCATCAGGAACAATATGCATCTTCTGTCTGGTCTCCATACACAAGTTCAGTATCATGCTTCAATGCAAACAAAAATAAACAGCATATCCCTTAGTTTCAAGTAATATTTTCTCAGTTTATCATTCAGTTACAGTACAATGTTTATGAAACGGGGGTGAAAAAGTATACAATCTTTTTTTGCTATTTTCATTCACACACTTTATAAAAATAGTTATCTTTGAACAGTTATTCAAAATATCCAGTGTTTTGCATAATTGTTTGTTTGGAACAGGCCCTCTGGTCTTCATCGCTATAGGCCTGTGGAAAAATGAAAGATGAAAACATCAGTCAACTGGAAACCTGCACGAGCCACATTTAGCCACTAAATGTATTAATAACTGAGGTAATTACAATAAAAGAGCTATTTAATGTTTGAATAGAAAAAAAATGAGAGGTGGAAAACAAGGCAGTCCAGCGGAGACTCCAGTCTCCAGATTTTACAATATGGAAGAGATCTGGGACGGCGCTGAGCTTTGAGTTTGGTTGCTGTGGCAATGCGCTGGCCTCTC
Organism: Fundulus diaphanus; assembly: GCA_037039145.1. Lineage (NCBI taxonomy): Eukaryota > Metazoa > Chordata > Actinopteri > Cyprinodontiformes > Fundulidae > Fundulus > Fundulus diaphanus. Next base: position 23,636,868 of record CM073137.1, on the reverse strand, counting down.
TGATAGCCAAGCAGCAGCAGCAGCAAAACAGCAGCAGCCAGTCCTCTGATCTCCCTCCAGACTGGCACGCTCACGCTGGGAACTGTGGGCACCTCCAAAGCCACAAGAAGGGGAGCCACAGACGACCTCAAACCAGACAGACTTTCTCCTTCTCCCAAATGTTGATGCTGGGAGTCGACGCTGTCTGCCGCGTGTAAACTCAGAACCAAAGTGACTTAATGGAACCGAGCATCAGTGTTTCCCGGCCCCACACACAAGCAGCCTCCACCAATCGCCTTTGAGAGCCTCTGTGTCCTCTATTTAGCCTCTGACGGTAATCCACAGGGCCATAAATGAAGGTGGAGGCTGCTATGGTAAGTCAACCATCGGCAGTTATTTGGGCTACGTGTGGCTCCACAAATGAGGTCATGTAAAGAGGCAGAAGCTCTCTCATTTTAAGGCGGTAGCTTACATTAGCAGGCCTATTGAAGCATTGGTTGTCATTTTGTAGCCCCAGCCTTGCGGCTGAAAAAGTCAAACAACAAAGATCCTTACCTGAAAACACGGATCTTTTGTTGGCATCCCTTGAACTACCTGTGAAACAAAATACACACCAGAGTCACCAGAGCTCGTTTATGATCAGGAATACTTTTAAACAGTGTGGGGAATACATTTCGTATTGCCCCTCTAAGAGCAATTTGAGAAAAGAAGTATCACTTTAAAAGAAGGTATGAAGGAGCTGTTTTGCTTTGCCAATACTTTTCAATGGCCCTTTTTCAAAGGGGGAAAAATTGTTTGAGAATGAAGCAACTGCATGAGAAGATTCTCTTTACACCAGATTAACACTGCTTCACGGTCTCCAGGACCTCCATTACAATTTAAATGTGGCTGGATAAATTCCCATGTGAAGCCAATCGTGATGCTTCTCTGCTAACACTCCCGAACATAATTTTTTTTTTATATATTTCTGTTTACGTGACCATATCTTTCACATTTGCCCCAAGATGTTGAGTTGGAAATTCCCTATACATATGGGAGTTTTTTTTTGCGTCTCCCCTATCGGTTTCAGTGTCACTGAGGAGGAGTAAGCACCTTACCATTGCTTCTCAGCAGAGTGACAACATGCAGATGAGGGGTTGTTTTTGGAAAGGGCTCTAAGCAAATGTCTCCCCGAGTGCAGTCAGAAGAAATCATGCACACACGCACACAAACAAAGATCAAATCTGTGTGGTTTGTATGAAGCTCTGAACAACAATTGGTAGTATAAACCTATGAGCCGCTTCTTGTGCTTTTTCAACTTCTGATTGCTAAATATGATGCTTCTCTTTGAGAATGCAACAAATACATTGGCATTCCAACAGCAGCCTGAAAGCCTCAAAGCTTCGTTTATGTGCAATCCGGGAGCTTCAACTCCGCTGGGAGCACCGTGCCAAAGGGAGCAGAGGATACGGGTCTCTATTTACTGTAAGAAGCCTGATCCTTGCACGGTAATTACTGCCATGGAGATTGTGGATTGTTAGGTGTATGATCTACTGGAGGCCTTATGGAGGCATCGCATTTACTGCAGCAAAAGCAGCAGCTGTGGTGCAAAGAAGGTTATAATAAAACACTTGAGTTGTAGAGTGGTAATGGCCAGGCTGTATCCTTAGCATAAGTCACTTCCTGTTTCAAAGTTTCATATGACTAACCTATGCCAGTGGATGTGGAGTGAACCTCACAGATAAGCCTCCACTGTGGCTAATAGGTTTCTCAAAGCAGCACCCAGGACCAGAATATGTTGGTATGATACTGGGCCATCGCCATCTCACAGCCAGGGAACTTCGGGGACAAATAAAGTGTTATTAAATTAAATTAAATTAAATTGGAAGGAAACAGTTCTTGATTTGCCCCAGAAGACCCTGCAGAGACCACCCACTTCTTGGCTGATTTTCAATGTCATGACGCGGGGTCAGTGTGAAGAGGGTCTAACCGTATAATATAAAACAAGAATTGCAGAAGTGCACACATCTGTAATTTGTCGAGAAGGATTTAACACAAAAAATATGCAACTGGGTTATCCAAAACAATACATCTGGTCTGTTTGGACTTAAATTATCTTTAGCCTAAAAACAACCAACAGTTGCAAATCAGTTTGCGATAACTAGAAAATAAAATAACAAAAACCAGTTGTGAACATCATAAATAATAAAAAGTAAATAAAGACTAATAAATAAAACTTTTTTTTATTTTTTACTGTGGATATTATTTCATAAGTTATATTTACAAATGTGTAGAAAAGAGAAGATTTCACTTGTAATGTGGCATTTGTGGTTGATACTTTGTGGATGTTTTCAGAATAACAGGAAATAACTTTTTGATTGATTTTCCACAATCATGGAGCTCTCGATTTGGACACATAAGCTGTGATTCTTTGTCGAGGTTTGAATGCACTAACGATATGAAGTGATGTTTTACTGAGAAGAGGAGTGTGTGGTAGCACACTCATTTCCTCTTCTCTTGCCAGAATAAACAAATCAAAAGAGCTTTGATTTTGTTTCTTGCAACAGGATATTGATTTTGGGTATTTGTAAACAAAAATATAGGAAAAAAGAAAATGTTTTTCTGATGTGACCTGATTTTGATTAGTGTCAATTTTATTAAGGGCAAAAATAGCCTTAACTCATCCTATTATGTACGGTAATAGGAACACTGAAAAGCTGCAATGCTTAAAAATAAACTATAAAACTAAATTTGATTCAAATAAATTTGACCACATATTTTATGAACTATGATATTGTACATATTTACAATACTTTTATAAAGTGTAATTTCTTCATGTTTGTATCCAAAGAGCCAGATTTTCTTGTCATCTTTTAATGAAGTCTTGATCAGTAGTTTTTGTGATCTTTTATGAAGTTTTTCTAAAACCTTCAGCTGGAAAAATGGCTTTCCTCTTGCCACACCACCATAAAAGCCAGACGTGTGGTGCACACTTGGGTATATTTGTCCTCCCAGAACATTATTCACTGGGAGCTGTGGATCTCCTGGCCTTCTGACAGCAGTTGATGAAAAAAACATGATATGGCATATTAGCAGTAATGAGGTGAGTATCTAAAAACTTGGAATAATGAAGATGAACAAACTGAAGAACGAAGCTTCTCTTTATCACAGCAGAAAATAGGTTTTAGCATGAAAACCCACTGCGCCTGGATTTTGACTTTTTAATATTATAGAAGGGAAAGAAACCTCAGGTGCAGAAGCGCTTATCAAGCAGCTATCCTCACAACACTGGCACTAACGGACGATGCATAGTAAGCGTTCTACAGAATAAATATATTATCAACTGACGGACACTACGTGGTTGTCTTGTTTGATGCTGCCATGTTAATCTATCAGAAAAAGGCTCTGCTGCAAGTCGCATCGCTGAAATTACCAAGATGCAGCCTACAGCAGCATGTGAGAAACATTTTCCCTAACACTCTGAAATGCCTTTTATCTTTGTATTAACATCACCTTTAAAGATTACAAGGAAGTCTGGTTGCTTCGGAGCTATTTACATTAAGGGGTGGGGGGTGTAAAACCTTTACAAAGTAATGCATCCGACCCAGAAAACTGAAAACATAAAGCCTTCAGCTACGGGTGTCACAAACCGTTGAGGCATAAAAATTGCTCTGGAAAACACTATATAATGTGATTAAAGGGCTGAATTTGTCCTCTAAAGACGATTTTCATGTTTTCCCCTGACTAATAACATCTTTCTCATGCACTCACACAAAGACATACAAACCAGATTTGAGCGAACAGTCCTGCGGGGCTTCTCTCACGCCATAAGGTGCTTTGTCACGTCTTGTGGCTGCCGACTTTCTCTCTCTGACTCCCTGAGCCACATCTAATTCAATGTGTGCTTAATATCCTTTCTCAACATGCCACTACCACTTGCCAAGGACTCAGAGCAGGCCCCCAGGGGCTATTAGGAAAACCTATCCATTTATTGTGCAAGATACGCATTTGGCAAAACAACGACCCTCCAGAGAAAGCTTGTCAGAGGGGTTATATTTCCATGTGACAACCACTCGCCAGCTTGATCTTTCCTTTGGCTGAAATTCTTGTGTCATAACGTCAGCAAGAGCTGTCCTTTCAAGTCCCACATGCAGTTAATTTTCAGTTTGAGTAGCTGATCTTTGTTTACTGTGAAAACATGGTTACGCTTAACTCAAGGACAATTCTCATTTCGTGCATACATCATTTTCTGGACTCATTCATTAACAAACCAAAGTCGTGAGGCAACGTAAATGTGGAGATGCGGGTCTGGCTGATGGTTTAGGACAATCCCAGCATTCATGGGAAACACAGGTCCAGGACAAGGGGTGCTGACAAGCGTGTTAGATGACTCCAAACGTTGGTTTTCACATTTTCACTGGTTGTAATTTCTTCTTTGGAAGCAGGAATGAATTGATTTTGTGAAAATATGAAAAACAAATATTTTTGCTCACCTACATATGAGGCAAATGTATAACAGAACTTTTCAGAGCTGGTATGTACAGCGCCTTACAAATGTACATTTTCAGTTTGTCATGTTATAACCACAAACTTAAGTGTGTGTTTTATGTGACAGACGTACACAAAGTAGTGCAGAGTGGTGATGTTGAAGGGAAATTTGATACGTGTCCCCCATTTATATTCAGCCCCCTTTACTCTGATACCAGTAAAAACAATCAAGTCAAGCTATTGTCGTTTAGAAATCCCCTTATAAATTAACAGTCAACAGTTTACTGAAAGTAAAGGTTTGTTAGAGAAGATTAGTGAACAAAAAGCATCATGAAGACCAAGGAACACAGAAGACAGCTTAGAGATACGGTTGTGGAGACATTTAAAATAGGGTGAGGTGAGAAAACAGAATCCAAAGCTTTGAACATCTCACAGGGCACTGTTCAGTCCACAATCTTAAAATTTAAATAGTATGGCACAACTGCAAAACCTACAAAGACATGGCCATCTCCCTAACCCAATAAGCTTAGCATTAGTCAGAGAAGCAGCCAAGAGGTAATTAGCTCTGCAGAAGCTGAAGAGAACCACAGCTCAGGTGGGAGAATCTGTTGATAGGTCAGGTATTAGCCATGCTTTCCATAGGTCTGTCTTTACAGAAGCTGAATTGTTAAAAGAAATCCCCTCAGAGGTTTACTGCTGGGGAACAAGGTGCTATAGTCAGATCAAACCAAAACTGAAGCTCTTGAAAAACAAACAAAACACTATGTGTGAACATGACTGCAGACACCAACCATCTACAGTAAAATACGGAGGTGAGATCATCATGATACGAGGATGCTTTTCTTCCCAAGGGAGAGGGAAGCCAGTCCTAGTTGATGGGAAGATGAATGGAGCTAAAAACCGGTGAAATTCCAGAATCCAAATGAGTATTAGTGGTTAGTTTTGAAAGCTGATGTTCTTAAAAGAGGAAGAAAAAGATTTGCTCTGTTGGTGCAGCGCTTCTCAATGTTAGAGCAGACTCACCATACAGTGCGTCTAACAGACTCTTTTAGACAATTGTTGCTTAATTGTCACAGACTGATGCTAGATTTAAAGTCACTGAGGTGCCTGATCTACGCTTATCAAGGCTCATACTGGAAGCATTTAGCTGCATGCATACAAAAAAACTGCTGTAATTCACTTTCCAAGCCCTTTTCAGCATTGCCAACGTTAATACAATAATTTACAAAACTGACAGTAATTAATTCAATTCAATTCAATTTTATTTATATAGCGCCAATTCATGAAACATGTCATCTCAAGGCACTTTACAAAGTTAAGTTCAATCATATTATACAGATTGGGTCAGATTATACAGATTGGTCAAAAATGTTCCTATATAAGGAAACCAGTTGATTGCATCAAAGTCCCGACAAGCAGCATTCACTCCTGGAGAAGCGTAGAGCCACAGGGAGAGTCGTCTGCATTGTACATGGCTTTGCTGCAATCCCTCAAACTGAGCAAGCATGAAGCGACAGTGGGAAGAAAAACTCCCCAATTATTATTCTTAATTATGCCTAATGTTGCTAATTAACATCATACCTAAGTTCATAGCTATTGTATGGGCCATATTCAAATGAACAATTTCAACTTAATTCAGTGTCTATTTGAAAGCACAAAAATCATCATTGTTTCGTTAAATTGCAAATAAATTTAGGCAGTAAGGTGTTAGTCTTTGAATCAACCATCCAAGTTTTCGCCTCCTGGGTCTAGATCATTTGGTACATGCTCCCACTTCTATTTCTGCCACCTTTCCTGTCAGGTTGTTGTAAATAAAGGCAACTAGCACCCTAAAACATACTGTAAGAAAATCAGCCTTTGGATGTTTAAGGCTGGTATAGTCATACATTAAAAAGACTATGCGTTATTTCTGTTAAATAAATAATCAAAATTATTGAATTTTGGGGTTGTTAGGTGACAAAATGTGAAAATGTTCAAGTGGTGTGAAAACCTTTGGATGGAACTGTAAGCTTTAAGTGTCAGACAATATAATAAACTAAGTAATTAAGTAGAATGTATGTATTAAGTCATTAAGGCCTCTCCTCAACCACAGCAGGTGTGGTACTTGCAGTCTGAGCAGCGCGGCTCTAAACCAGTCTTTTCCAAGTGCTCAAATAAATCTGTTCTCTTCCAGAAACAAGCCCCGGAGCAAGACCCTAAATAACGTTGACATATATCCTTTTTCATTGAGAGAGGGCCCAGGCTGTAAATTCTTACCCATATCTCAAAGGATGAGAGATGTTTAGCTAAACGTTAACCTGCGCTAAAACAAGCAAAAGTCTGACGGTTCTGGTTGGATCACAGAGAACCGAGAAGTACTTGGTTTCCGTCTGCCGAGGCCCAGACCGTTGGACCGTAATGCCTCATGCATCTGTATGATTTACGGAGCAGAATATCCGAGGAGGGCTGATCTCATTCGACGCTAGTAGATTTGGCTTTGCTGTGTAGCAGCCAGACCTTTACTGCAAACGATTTATGATCTTCAACAACAATCGTTCACGTTGATTGACTAGATCTTGATAGAGACATATAGCAATTGATGCCAAAACAGGACATTTTACATGAAAATCTTTCCCCCCCTTGTTAAAATCCCCAACAGTGAAATATGGAAATATTCTCCTTGTGTTCCAGCTGAAAATTTACAACTAGTAATTTTGCTTTTATACTTTAATGCGGTGGTAATTTTGGGGGCAGAGTGACATAATGAAATAAACCTCACATGTTAGGAAGACAGAAATAAAGGAGCTGCAGGAAGGTAAAATCATTATAGGAGTCCTTTGTGAGCTGCATATTCACACGGGAGACCCGGCAACTGCGCAAACCTGTGAATAATGGCGCAGTAACCTTGATCAGCGTGCAAGAAACGGAAAGCAGAGAGAAGCAAAAAAGAAAGGTAGGCGACTCACTCTTATCCTGTTCAGGAGGCTCCATGATGTCACTGTCTGTGTCGCTGGGAATATGCCAGGGCTGTCTGATGGCCTGGAGCTGCTGGTAAAACTCATCCTGAAGTAGGAAAAAAAAAGACAAGACAGAGGAGAATTGATGTGAGACAGAAATATGGCTGATAGGTTAGAGACTGTTGTTTACCAAAGCGTCTCAGCTTGGCACCAGGGTGATGTAACACAAAGGGATTGATGCCTGTTCCTTTATTTTTTCTGTCATATTTAAATGTTTCACGTTTTCAAACAAATGTTATGGTTCAAAAAAGATACCCTGAGTCAATGCAAAAGGCCAGCATTAATGATGCACCAAAAGGAAAGAGACTGGGAGGAGTTTCAGAGTGAGAAACACAACTTAGCCTACAGTACATATCTGTACCTGTCTAAAAGAGGAATTTTTTGGGAAAAGCAGCAGTTCTTGGAAGACGGCAGCTTAGGAAAAGAATATCCCACAGGCAGTCAAACGTGTGGTTTTGTTACGGTCTGTGCTTCTTCAGAACCTGAATGTTGTCATAATTAATGGAACGACGAATTAAACACTCTGTCTATGTTGCTGCTGTCAGCATGACAACTGCAGGGCCATGTTTACATGACACCTTAAATCAAATTATGCGTTTGTCATGTCTTTATCAAGCAGTACAATATAAACATACACTTACCAAAATTGGAACGAAATTTGGAACCAATTTGCACCACTGCTGACTCTGGCGTTTTTAAGGCCAGGCTTAAAACCTATTCATTCAGACTGGCTTTTAACACTCAGCAGCATAGTGTCATATTTTGTATTTTATTTTGTACTTTTTTATGTTTATGTTTTTAATTCTGTTTCTATAATGTTGATTTGATGTACAGCACTTTGGTCACCTAATGTTGTAAAGGGATAGATAGATAGATAGATAGATAGATAGATAGATAGATAGATAGATAGATAGATAGATAGATAGATAGATAGATAGATAGATAGATAGATAGATAGATAGATAGATAGATAGATAGATAGATAGATAGATAGATAGATAGATAGATAGATAGATAGATAGATAGATAGATAGATAGATAGATAGATAGATAGATAGATAGATAGATAGATAGATAGATAGATAGATAGATAGATAGATAGATAGATAGATAGATAGATAGATAGATAGATAGATAGATAGATAGATAGATAGATAGATAGATAGATAGATGCTTCAGAATTGCCATAATCCGTTCTGGTGTAGATATGATACCACCACACAGTTGAGGCAGATTTGTTGGCTGCGCATCCATAATGAGAATCTCCATTACATACCAACGGCGCTCTGTTTGATTGAGATCTTTTGGCTACGGAATCTACCAGAGGACCTTGAATTCAATGTGTTGTTCAAGAAGCCAGGCTAAGATGATCTGAGCTTTGTGACATAATGCATTATTCTGATGGATGTCACCATCAAAAGACGGGTACATTGTGGTCACGCTCAGTTGGTGCAAAGGGTCCAAATGTGGGCCAAGAAAATATTCCCCACGCCATCACACCACCTGCACCAGCAGCCTAAACTATTGGTACAAGGCAGCGTGGATTAGTCCTTTCATGCATTTTTTTTAACATTTTATTTTATGCAAATTTCTGACCCTTCAATCTGAATGTCACGGCTGAAACTAAGACCAATCAGACCAATCAGCGTTCTCCCAATCTGTTGTCCAATTTTGGGGCCCCAGTTTCCTGTTCTGAGCTGACAGGAGAGGCAGTGGTTTTTCTCAGATACGGCCATGGCCATCTGCTTAAAGGTTCTGTGTTGATATTCTGCGTGCCTTGGTGGGAACAAGCGCATATTTGAACCCCTGTTGGCTTTCTATCATCTCAAACCGGTCTTTCTATTCTCCTAAAGTTATCCTTATCAGTTAAACCCAAATTATCTATTTAGATTTGAAATTGTCTTCATGCAACCAAGAACATAATTTCTGACAGGAAACCACATGGGCAGCTGTAAAAACATATTAAAACACTGTCATTAAAAATTGAAAATTAATTAGATTTTAATAAAAACTGACATGCCAAAATGTATTTATACCCTTAATTTTCCAGCCACCCATTGCCTATACCCACTGGTCCTAACAGGATCATAGAGGGCCTGGTGTCCACCTCCAGTGATCATTAGACGGGAGGCAGAGTACACCTGGGCAGGTGGCCACTTCATCACAGGCCAACACAGAGACCCACAGGACAAAGAACCATGCACGCACACACTCATAAGGGAAACTTAGAAAGGCCAATACACTAAAATACACTACTTTTATATTTTATGTGTTTCTTGTGTTTTTATGTGTGAAGTGTGAATGTTTATTACTACTGCACAAAAGTTGCCCATATTGGGACAAATAAAGTTACTACTACTACTACTACTACTACTACTAAAAGTCACATTGGAACCCACACCTGCAAGTCGGAGAACTTCTTCATCCAACTCCATCTTCATCAAGATGGAATTGGCTCCTAATTCACACCCAGGACCTTTTTACTACAAGGCAACGGTGTTAGATGTGGCACCGTACAGCCCTGCTTCTGCTTCATGGGAAAGGTTTTATAAGCATTACTGCAATCAAGTCCTTCTTCTAATTGCCGACCAACTGTGGCACGTATCCATCTAAAATATAAATTATTGCTCAAAAGAAACATAGATCCAAAAATGATTTTAAATTCCTACATTTTTTGGATAAATGATCCTACACTTTTGACAAAAAAAATGTAAAATACATTTTTTAAGGAAAAGAAAAACATAAAGAGCAATAACTTAAGAAAAGCTGACTTTTTTTTTTCTCTCCTGTTCATCAGTATCGTATGTACAGAATACTCTCGGTTCCTAACCAGGGTTTGCTTTAAGGATTTCGTCTTACCCAAGAACAGGTGGCCCCAATAAAGACAGACAGGGTGCACTAAAATAATGTTTTGGATAATGTCACAAAGTGTCGACTGGCGTGACTGTCAAGCTGTATACAAAGGGACTGTAAAACCCCTGCCCATCATTAAGAGAGCCTTCAAAAAAGGCCTCGTATTTAACAGGGCTGCTGTTAAGTAGATCATGAAAGGAAAGTAAGAAAGAAATCCCTCTGAAAGCACCTCTTTAATGCCAGGCTCATTTTTCCACAGTGAAATGACATCCTACCATACAGACCTCCGCGGCTCTGCATGAAACCCCACACGAAGGGTGTGCATGCCTCGGCTCGCGCACGCACTCGCTCATAGTCCATCTGTGTAAAAGGCTCCCGCATTTTCTCGCTCTCTGTGTTCTACAGCTTTAAAGGAGAAATTATTTTTAAGCCCACGACCAATAGCTGCATCCTGTGCTTTAAACCGTGTGTGTATACTTAATCTATTTAACACTGATGCATGAAAACTAATTTTCCATTTCAACGCCAACTTTATTTGTTTTCTTGAGAGGATGGGCTCTCCCTCAGTATCTACGTGTCACACATGGATCTACTCACAGCAGACAGACACAAGGGTTGCTAAAGAGGCAGAAGTAAACAGCTAGACCGCCTCTGTCTAAAGGTTAAGAAAATATACAAAAACTAAGTGCAAAAATAACAATTTGTGGTCCTCGTGTTGGACATTTTGTTTGCGTAGCCTATACTTTCTGGAGTCTTGTGATGATTATTTCCAGGAAGTCCATGTGCAAACCCAGGGATTATCCTGTCTGTCAAACAGGAATTTTCATTTCTACAGTGTTTTGCGCAGAGTGTTCGTCCCTCTTAATCTTTTTTCACTTTACAACCAGAAACATAAAACACTTTTATATTTTAAAAGTAAAAGTCTAAAGCTTTTAGTGTGAATTTGGTATTTAGCCCCCGTTACTCTTGAATCCCTACGTAAAACCCACTGCAACCCACCTGGAAACCAAAATGCAACTGTTCCTCAATGGGGTTTTTTTTTTAGCGAACATTATTGAACAGCACCACAAAGACCAAAGTTTAAATTAGAATTAGGTTATGAAGGAATGTCTCTCACAGCTCCCAAATTAATCGTTTTACACAGCACACCACCTCAAACATACTCTCAGAGAAACTTGGTGGTGGCAGCATTATGCTGTGGAGATATTTTAATTCATCAGACACAAAGAGCTGTTCAAAGTTATGAGAAGATGGATAGAGCTAAGTACATGGAAATTCTGGAAGAAAACCTGTTCAAGGCTCCATACAAGAGATGGGGGCCGAGGTTCATCTTCCAGCAGCACAATGTACTTAACAAACAACCAGAGCTGCAGTTCCTAAAAGAAGACCATTCTTGTAGCCATGCAAAATAACGAAGGCTACGAATGTTATATTGTTCAGTGTTTATTTATACTTAACGCTTGTCCTCATGCAAATAAACAACAAAAGAGGAAAAAAGAAATGCTTTAAATTAATGCACATTCATTTGTCAAAATGGCCTAATCAAAGTCCTGATTTTAAGTCAACTGACAACTTGTGGCAAGACTAGATTATTGATGGTCACAAATGTTCTTCATCTAATCTGACTGAGTTTGAGTTGTATTTTAAAGACGAATGGACTAAATTCTCTGTCTCTGGAAGAGATATCTCAAAAAGACTTGCAGCTGTAATGATAGCGAAAGGTGATTCTAAGTATTGATTCAGGGGGACTGAATACAAATTCACACAACACTTTTAAGACATATTTGTAGTAAAAAAAATTAAAGATGTATTTTTTCCCCTACATCTCACAATTCTGGGCTGTTCTGAGGTTTTCTATAATATAAGACCACAGCAGTGGTTATAAAAGTACAGACGGTGTCTGTATGCAGTGGAAAGCAGATGTTTGATGAAAGTCAAGTTGATAATTAAAATTTTTATAAAAGAGATTACAGGTCTTTCTTGGGCATTTTTAGCAAAACATATGGGTAGCTATCGACATGAGTGTGCTCCAAAGTAAAAATGTAAGTCTATTTTTGTGGCTCACCTCAGACAGATATGCCCGAAGGCTGGCACCGAGGCTGTCTGTGGTACTTAGTCCTGGAGGGGTGAGCAGTGGTCGAGGAAGCGGCGGCTGACTTGTAGGTGTCACGGGTCGGCTCCTTGACCTACGGAATGTTACTTCTTTATGACCTCCGGGGTTAAAGGAGGAGCGTGTCAGCAAGCTGTTTGGGGTCAGGGGCCTGCTGGGTGTTCTGGGGGTTTGAGTCCTGCTCCCAGGGTTGCTGGGGGTTTGAGTCCTGCTCCCAGGGTTGCTGGGGGTTTGAGTCCTGCTCCCAGGGTTGCTGGGGGTGCGGCCCATGGACATGGATAGCGAGGTGGGTTTGGGGCTCAGCAAGGGGAGGCCGATGCCACAGGGCTTGCCTGAGAAGCCACTGGTTGTAGACTGAGGCCTGGAGATGAGGCTGGTGAGCGGAAGAGTGTCCGGGAGGGTTCGGTGGCTTAGCGGGGTGTGGAGTAGACTCCCGTGTGGGTTGTTGGTGCTCCGAGTAGTCATCTTTCCTACTTCTGCCAGTTTAGCCAGGTCTTTCTCAACCTCTAAAAAAGAAAACGAGTCAACATTCAAAGGTCATTATTTAGACTTCAAGCAGGCATGTCACACTAAAAATAATGATATAAACAAACCCTAAGAAATAACTAAGAACAACTAAAACTAAGTGTACTGTGAATGTGGTTGAAACTTTTTTTTCTAAAAGCGGATACCAAAGCACACTGTAAGGTTAAACAGTCTAATAATTGTTGTTTGTTTGGGCACCACAAATCACACCTTTTACCTCATTTAACCGGCCTTCTTCAAGTACCTTCAAAATATCTCTGAATATTTAATTAGACACAACAGCCTCTTTCCCCACACAGATGCTGTCCTGAAACTACGAAATGTCAGTGTTTCCCCAAGAGTCTGTTCTGAATGTCAACGTGTCAAAAAGCTTTTAAATGGATTTTATTTAAAATGAGCCAATTTCAGAAAAGCTATTAAAATCGTCCATCTTAATTTTTCAGAGTGTTTAACTAAAAATACGGATTTATTTGTTAGGTTCTGAAAAAAACAACAACATGCAATCATTCAATACAATGATTTCAGGTTATTGACTTTCAAATGAGACTTTCCCAAAGCTCGCCTCTGATTGGATGATAAGGCCCTCATGATTACTCTTGAAGCTGGCACTTGTGTTCTGAGACGCCTAAATGAAAAGGATCAGCGCCAGCCTGAGTGAGAACCAGGCCTGATCACTCTGTTTATTGTTTTGTTTGTGTTTTTTAGGATCTGTGCAGATTATGTTACAATAAAAGTTTTTGTTTGTGTCGTACAACTTTGCTTTAGGTGTGAAATTCAAGCAATAATTTTAGTTTAGCTTTGTTTTGGTTTTAACAAATTTTCAAATCCAATGAAGCAGCAATAACGTAAAATCGATGAGTTCTTTGTTGTTCTAGTTGTTTTGTGTGTGTTTCGTTTTAATTCTAATTGACAGGTCTTAGAGTGTAAATATTCATTTGATTAGTCATGACTTAATTACTGATGACATGATGAAATTTCTGTGGTTTATTTGTTTAATCCTTGATTTGAATTCTAATAATTGTAGTAATGACAAATAAATCTTAATCTAATAAATATACAAAACCTCTTTCCTTCTCTAAATGTGTGATCGAAGTTGTTTAATGGAAAGTGGAAGATTTCATCCTCTAACAGACATCTGATAAATTATGAGTGATTTAGTTTAATGTAGCTGATCAATTCTATAGAATGCAGCATCTTGGCTTGTTCTATTCACCTGTTTATCAAAAGTTGGACTGACACATGTATCTTAACAGTGTAAAACTTTGATTAGCAATTTTTCTTATCTGCCCTTTTTCTTTATTCAAATCCTTGTTTCACAAATTGGAATGACGTTTGGATCCAGTTTGCAGATCTTAGTGATAGTGCCTGTAATTTGCAAAAATCCCAGATTACTAACAAAATTTCTTCCAAGATTCCATCATAACGTCAGCTCTGCTTTTGATCATAACTCGGAAGGGGAAAAAAACACCGGTCTGCGTCCCACTACACAGATGATTCACAAATTTTACCGAGCATTAAAGGGGGCGCTTGCTCACTTTCATCCCTCTTCTGGGCAATGGATGACAATATTTATAGATCTTGTAAACTGTGGTAAATTCAGCTTCCCCTTATTAAAAAAGTCCCAACTTGAGATATAGTGAGCACAGAATGTAAAGATCTTTGCGACCCTTTCATGACAAAAGCTAATTTGTTTGCTTCTCTGCTAGTTTTAGGAACTATGTCTGTTTGTGAAAGAACAGATACTGCCAACTTGTGGGATCAACATCTGGCTCACCCCCCCCCCCCCCCTCGTTTGTTATGTTTTCAGTACAAATGCTGGCAATCTTGTCTTCAACAAAACTCTCTGGGAGTTATCATGTGCGAGGCATAATTTCACGAGTGAGTCATCAAGAGCGAGTCCTTCTGAGGATCTGTGTGTGTCGTTAAGTGAATAACAAAAGGAAGCATGACAAGTATTCCATAAACCTTGACTTCCTTGTTTTTGAGCAAATGGTGCTTTTGCTCCCATGCAAACAACATTTTTCCGTGAGCTAATATGAACCACATGTTGCCGCTCGCTGACAAATGTCCATTTAGTATGCAAAGCAGAAGATGTCTTCATTGAGCTTAGGGAAAGACGCTTGTTTGCAAATGCGTTCCAGACTGTTTTTAGGGTTCATATGCATGTTTGTTTGACAATAGATGTAAGTTTTTAAACTTCAGAAGGCCTTTCCATGGAAAGTAGGCCTGGCTCAGTGCTACTTATACTTGGCTGTGTCTCATTCCTGGAAAGGGGTCATCGATGTATGTATTCCTGTTCTGTCCTGTTTTTTGGGGGTTTTTTTACCTTTCAGAAGAAACACTGGACCCAGTGTTTCTCTTCTTAGCTGTCTGTTTTCCTTTACAGAATCGCTGACAGAGCTATTACTGCAATTAACATTTTGTTCTTTGATTCTCTGTAGAGAGTGTCCCTTGCCCAGTGACTCTGTGTTTGGCTATGTCTGATGCCTGATGGAGCTATTGCTGGGATTAATCTTATGCACTTTGCTTGTTTTTCTTTTCTTAGAAAGTATTTCAGGCCAAGTGGCTCAGTGTTTAAAATGTGTTTGTATCCAAGACAGTCATTGGCAGAGCCAATGCTGCCATTAATTCAACGTAGTCTCTTTTTCTTACCTCTCCCTTATCACTGCTCCGGTCATTTTTCTCCCCCATATCTTTCCTGTCATCTCAATCCCCAGTTGTTTGTAGCAGACAACTGCTTATACTGAGTGTGGTTCTGCTTGAGCCTGTTCTTTTTAAATCCTTTCTCAGTAAAAGGGAATGTTGATCATTGAATTTGACTACAGTTTTGTGATTTGGGCTAAACGTCTGTAATCGAGTCTGGATGTATGATTAGACAAGATTGGCTTGAACTGAATTTTAACTGAACTGGATTCTACATAAGTAAATATACATTTGCACTGTTTGTGCAGTAAGGTGCCTTAAAATTACTCCTGTTGCAAAGTAGTGCTATGAAAATATACTGAATTGAAAGTCATTATTAAAGCTGCAGTAAGGAGTTCTGAGAAAATTGTGGAAATTTAAACATGCACACCTTAAAGGTTCCTCCCTCTCGCTCTCTGCTGCGCTATAGCCCTCCCTTCACAGCTCCGCCCACACAGCGGAGCCTGCCGTGCTGCTCCAATGTTTACCCTCATTGTATTTCAGACTCAGTCAAATTTTTTCTTTTTAGCTTGGTTTTCGTCATCAGTCCTCTTCCGTTCACCTGTCTTTGTTTTCTGAGCAGGTGCCACTGGAGAAATTGAGAGTTTTCCTCTAACGTAGGTAATTTCTCCGCTATTTCTCCATAAAGCTGCAGCACACCAGCAATCTTGAGCTTGAATAGCGGTGACTGACACTGCTAAGACATTCCTCCTGGCTCTGATTGGTTGTTTCTGACCGGGAGCGGTGTATTTCTGCAAATGACAGTAGGACCACTGGGAGGAGCCAGAGGAGCTTGATTTTTTTCTCTCTCACATATCTGCTTTATATTTGACTGTCAGGACACTGTGACAATTTTAACAAATATGTAAAAAAAAAAAAATTTACACACTTTACCTACTGAAGCTTTAAAGACAACTTTTACTGTGCCATTTAGTTTATTCAATGGTGTAAAAGGTAACAAATAATCGTTTTTCGTTGTTTTTGACAAAAATATTTTTAGGGCGGTTAATTAAATGTTTGTCGGCTCCGGTCATAGCGTGACATCAGCTTTTGGTTGCATTTGATTTAAATTTTAAAGCAGCACTCTAATTAGCTGACACGCCCGCAAAGCTCCTGACCATGAGACCGAACAACAGGGAAACACCCTTGTGTCAATGAAATAAATGTTACACAGTAAAAAAAAAAAAAAAATGTTCTCTGTATAACTTTCAGTTCCTAACCGCCTACACTGTGTCAATGGATTCTTGTGTGATTATTATATTCAGCTGTAAACAGGATATGTTTGTTAGCCGTCTGTTCCCATAAAGCTGACGTGTTGGACTGAAGATATTTACAATTCTAATGAAAACACCACATGTTTTTGTTTTCATACATCTTCCTTCCTTCCATAAATGGTTACAACAGCCATGATCCTACTGTAAACTAGGTTTCCAAACTTCCTAACACTAAAGAGCAGTCTAATAAAAGCAGCACATTTTTTGAAGATCCTGTGCTGTCGATATTGTAAACACAGTCCAACTTTTACGGCAACTGATGCAAAATGACTGGTTTCTGGTGATCAAAGATGAGAAAAATCACACACGTCAAAATACAGCTGGTATTAAGTTTGCGTCGTTGTGATCTGAATTTCACATTAAAGGCAGGGAAAAGAAAGCAAAGTGGAAAATAAGACAGAGAAGAAGACACGAAGAAATACAGACCAAATCTATTAAAGCCTTTGATCAAGAAGCAGATGCACGTGCTGAGAGAGTACACGGCCGTAGCACGCTATAAAACTATTCAGAACTCATGCAAGCTTTATTGGGTCCCTTCTCTGAAAATAAACAAGAGCACTAACGACATACTTGTCTTCAGGCCTCCAACTATGCAGAATAAAGCTTGCTGGATAAATTAAAACACCACCTACTGAACCCAGAATAAACAGACAAAGTACACTTTCCTAACAATGTAATGTTTATGGTAAAACGATTATTCAACACGGGTAAGTTTAGAGTACTTCCAGATGCATCTAAAAAAAAAAAAACACATGAGACAATATCGGAAACTTCGAAAACTAGATGTTATTTAGAGTTACCCTCTATCATATTTTTCTCAAGACAGATAGGCAAATGTCCTCAAATACAGAACTGATACCAAGCATGGATTTTCTGAATCTGTGAAAACTATAGACCCATTCTCTACAGATAATTGTGAAGAGAGGTTAGACTTTTGACAGCCATTCGGTACTTTGCAAACTTAATAAACGCCACTTGGAAAAAGTAAAAACAAAGGTTACTTGAGATTTTGTCCGCAGTACTGTGAGTAATCTATCAAATATTTTCTGTACAAAAGCCCTCCCATATTTCTCACTGACCTTCTGATGTGACTCATAAAAGGACATACACTTAATATTTTTCTGTAAATATGTATTTAGACTTTACAAACTTTGCCCAATATGTTGTGGCTTTTTTATTTGATGATTTAATTTACAAAGAAGAAAAAGGCTATCTAAAGCAACCTGGCTCTATGTGAAAGAGTATCTGATCCCTAAACTTAATAACTGGTTGAGCTATGATTAGTTAAAAGGGGCCACATTGGAAGGTTTTTTGCAAGAATGACCCTTTTTAAGTTCATCCCACAGAAGAAATCAAATCCCTGCACTGTTAACACAAGTCATTGTCTATCTGTGTTGTCTTAAAAACACATGTTACTTTGTTGACAGAAAATCTGTCGGTTCACTAATATTATTCAAATAATTCTGGTATGTGATGATATGTACAGGCTCTTTAAACAGTGTGATGCTGTCAAATAGAGTGGGCAGACATGCACAAACAAACAAGTGTTTGACACATGACACTAAATGGCGCCTTTGCCTCTGGCTTACATTCCAGTCTACAATCTGTTTTATAAACCAACACATGTGTGATTTTAGTGACTAAAAGCAGCCTCGCAGATTTCAGACATCAGATATATCAAAGATGAGAACTGTATTATATCATGAATAAGATAGGCCAAATTTCAAAATTTTAAAAATTTACTGGAAAGATGTTAATCTCCTGTAAAGGCCATAATGACTCTTGCACTCTTGACTTTTGTTAAATGAAGGTCATTAAATTAGGCACATCACAGGAATTACAATAAATTCTTAGTATGCGGAAAATGACATGTCCATTTAGACTCGTAGTATTTCAGATGAAATCAAAAGATTTTATTCAAGCAAGGCGATGTTTTCACCAAAGGGAGCACATCTTTGGCCAAAAGTAAAGCATAGTTTGGCAAGACTCTCTCCCCAGGTGTAATCTACACCCCCATAAATTACTAAAATAGTCATCCGAGATATGTGTACATGTTTGGAACAGCAAAGCATTTTTTTTTTTTTTTTTTTTTTTGCAAAACCAATTTCTTGGTTGGTGATTATGGTAACTTATTTGACATGTAATTACCTATCCTTTGTTTTTTGCCATGAATGTGCAACTCAAGTCCCAGTCTAAAACCCAAGTCCCCTATCTCTGCTATAATTCCTCCATTTTAAGATCTCTTGGCCACAACTTATACAACTTGCAGGCTCCACATTGGTGGCAGTTAGTAATATATGTTTAGGAAAATATATTACTTGAATATATTGCTTTTAACTTTTTTTAACCTTAATACGAGGCACATTAATTTACTCATTTACTTTTTTTAAGTTAGTTTGAAGTGACACACATGAAGAGAAGCCTGTTCTTAGCTCATTGTGTAATACCACTAGCAGGAAACATTTTGTTATATTTCCATTGTTTACAACGGCAGGGTCGCTATCTTGTTTTCCAAGCATATTTCAGAGTTTGTATTTAGTTGCACAATTCAGGTCAACTCCGCAACGAAATGCTTAACATAATTGCAAGGTTTTAAAATTATTTCTTCAATTTCTTTTTGTGAAACGAAAAGGAGGGGGGGGGATGATTAATCGGATTTGGTATAATAATATTGGAGATTTTATTTTTAAGCCATATCATCCAGCCCAACAGGATTCCATAACATTATAAGCCAAATTAAACTGTGTGAAACATTTGTTTGCAAACTATTTCTTTTAGCTTTATTTCTCTAGCTCCATATCGTCTGCCCTTAAAAATTGGTTTTATTCTGTTCTTTGTGTTTTAAGCTGCCTTCAAACTGCCTCTGGGAACAGGCATTGCGTATTAGCATAGGCTATAAATGTTTTGGGATTTCTTGGTACTAAACACTTGTCTCCTTTAGAAGTAAACAACAAGTGATAAAAAACAACATTTGACAACAATTTACCATTAAATTTCCTAAAACAAAGATATACTCTGCAGCCACAAAGACACATACACACACACACACACACACACATACACACACACATACACAAACACACACACACGCGCGCACACACACACACACACACACACACACACAGCCTACCAGCGAGCTGCTTGCCCATGTTCTCCAGTTCTTTGGAAAAGAGGGAGTCGCCAAGCAGCAGCCCCGTCTGCCCGACAGAACTCCCACCTCTCGCAAACTTCAGATCAGCCTCCCAGACAGCCTGACGCTAGTTAGTGAGGGGAACAGAAAAAGAGAGCAAGTCACATTAGAAGAAAGACCCTTCAATTAACTCTTTATATAATTTTCAGCTATTGCTGAAAGTATCTGAGCCATATCTGCTTGGGGGGGGGAAGAAAAGAACCAATTATTATTTTATGGGCTTTAGAAAAACACAAAAAACCACAGCAAGTGTAGATGAAAGCATGCAGCACGGAGGGAACTCTGTTAAGTGAATGTGGCCCGCTAGACAGTCAGTAGTGGTTCAGGGCATTTTTCTGTAACCATCAGCAGAGGCGCTTACCCTTCGTACACTGGTATGTTGGCAATAGGTTTGTCAGCAAAATTAGAACTCAAAGCAAAAATAAAAATGATATTATTTACACTATTTGTGGCCTGTTTAGGGAAAAAAACTTGTTAGACAAAGTTCACTTTGCCAAGTCTGGTAATGGAAGCCTGCCTAATCATAACTTTATTCTTTTTTTTGTAGCCTGCTGATGTATAGAGTTAATGCCCTCAGTGTTCATGAGCCCCAAGCGCAGGTGAGAAACAAAACCTGACAGCTATAACCCCACCACCTGTTTGTTTAGTTCGCACAAGATAAGTTATGATGCAGCAGATGCCAGCGGTTACATCATTTGATATGCTAAGCTTTTAATGAGAAACAGAGCCGTCTTGACTAAGTGCTGAGATGCTCTGAGACATCTGGTTGTATGCAGCACGCTTTTCGAGCCATTACTGAGGGATCGCCCTGTGATATACATGCACTAGCTATGAAGAATAGTCCACAAAGTATAAAAAAAAACTGAACGTCCCTGTTACCACAGACACCAATGAGTACAAAAGTCATTGAAACTTACTGAAACATATTTTTGTTGGTGTATCACATTTAACATTAAGGAAATATAACAACGATAGCAGTTGTGTGGGTTTCTCCCATTTTCAGACACTTCTATGTATTTTCATGTTTCTTGTGGTTTATCACCAGCCAAACACCCCTGCTTTTAATTTGGGTGATTACTGCATTTTCCTGTATTTTATCTGGAGCGGATTTATCCATGTATGTTTAGGGCGTGATGCGTGTTATTTCGCGTATGCGTTCGACGGCCAGATCTTCAGCAGTATGGATGTCGCTGTTTTAATTGGTGAGCTGTGTTAATTACCGTGAATAAGCTCATGTATACGTATTATACAGTCATGTCTGTGTAATTAATGTTGGGGGTTTTGTATTCCCTTTGTGTCATTTCAGTTGATTAACTCCCAAACGACACGGTTACTGTACGGGGCTAGTTTAGTTAGCCAAGGAAGCAATGCTTGTGTCAATAAACGTTATAGAGACAGAAATTGGATGCCCAGGTTTAGTGAAACACTTTCATAAATCAAACACACCCTTTACTGTGGGAATTACTGAACTAAAGGTAGTTAGTTTAATAAAACTGTACAGTAGTATTAGAGAGTCACACTAATAATAAAAGCAGTTCACAGTCCAAAAACTTTAACTGGAAACCAAAAGGTATGAAATTTAGCTTGACGTAGGTTAAGTATTATCAGTAAAAGTGGTGTTGTCATGAGTCATTAGACAAAGTAGAGGGAATGTCACCCTGTGTGACTGCCATACAAGAAAAATACCATAAATTGTCAAAAATTAAATCAAGGTTCAGGTTCCACCGGCACCAAATCCAACAACAAATAAGTAGACATCTACCCTAAAACCCTGGTAGGGAGTTAGGACTGTTAGGATGGAGCCTGAACTAAAGGTGGAGCTAAGCACATGCTAAGCATTTCACACTGGCTAAGTATCCCAAGTATTTTGTCATCTACCAGTTTTTCTTCCACTGAAGTTCATATTTTCTAACAGGAGTTCTATATTTCTATTGCGAAAACAACATTTAAACCCAGGTACCCATAATGAATATCATACTGTTTTGCAGTTTGCAATCAAATACACGGGTAAAATCCACCAAGCTGAGAGGCCATGTTTAATGAAAGGAAGTGTGGACATCTGCTTTGAGTGTCTCCACACAAATGAAGCTAGAACTGCTCTCATCAAAGCCTTTTTTGGAGGTTTTAACTGGGAGGGTTAAAACATTTTTCATCATTCATGTTTTGAGGTACAGAGTAAAGTCACCACAACTCAGGATTGTTGATTACTGACAGATTTTTAGTTTAAATGGAGCAGAATCATTTCTGGGGTGCATACGGTTATGAGACATTTCACAGGCTATATTCTAATGATCCGTAGATCACTACAAACTTCCTTTTCAGTTGGAAGTGATTTTCATTCAGTTTCAGAGCTTAACTATTATGAAATTCTGATAAATTATTTATTTTGATAGCCGAATGTAAACCCTTATGAAGCTCTTCTCTTTTCCTCTCTGAGAGTCAGGTTCGATGTAGTTCCTTAAAAATCCAAATAGCCTGTCCTCTACACAGTTTGGAGCGGCAGCCCTTGGCTTTTAAACTTTAACTGCTGTGAAACAGTTTTAGGTCATTGGTGTAGTGATTTTGCAGTTTTTAATCACATTATAGACGCCACTGTTTCAGAGGGTGGAGATCCGTTTTCCCAAACCGAAGCGCCGCACAGGCTGGAGGAGGACCTGCTCAGCATTCAGGGGACATAAACTACACAAACGACCCAGGTTTCAAAGCCCAAAATGAACTACACAGAAGTTTACAATGAAACTAAATTCATTAGAATTTTTTGCTCTGTTTTACAGGATTGATATATATGGTTTGGTCATAAGATGTTAACTGTCTGCGGAAAACCTTTAGTAATGTTTTCAGACCAATCTAGTTCCTGTTTTTAAAAACACAACCAGCAACTTTTTCTGGAGTCATTGGAGACTTTCAGAGACTCATGAAATCACACGTATCTGATCTTGCTCTTCCCTACGATCAGATATATCCTGCTTCTGTCCCAAAGCACTCACAAGCAGCCAAGTCCTTGTGAAGCAGTCCCTCTCAGCTGCAGTCACTCAGGCCCGCTCTGATAGCACCACTGTGGTCAGTTACAGGCAGACTGGGTTCTTACCAGACAGCTGATAAATGCTTAGGCAGGTTGACGGGCTGTTTCCAACTTTAAAGTTCTAATCAAAATGGGATGTACTAGCTGAAGAAACTGGCATTACACTTTCAGATGCTTTAAATCTGTGTCATGGTGCGCATGCCCAATTTTCAAAGAGTACAAAAGATGGCAAATCTGATCTTATAAGTTTACGTTTGAGTGCCCACACGCTGAACAAAAATGTCAGCCTCAGCCCAAGGAATCTTGACAGGTATAGGTGTTTTGACCAGACAGTGATCCTAAACACACTGCAAATTTAGCTTTGGCTACACTGACCAAAGAGCATTTTCAAATGATCTTTTAGAAATGTAGCTATTGTAGATTGCAAAAAGGAAACTTAAAGAACAATTTCAAGAATATGTAGATTTTTTTTCCTGTAGCAGGAGTGCTCCTTTTTTGTTCCTTGAGATTATAAGGAGCTTATATTGTCCATGCAGCTTTGCTGTTTTTATTAATGTACATGATAACTATCCTCATCCAAATGAAAAAGAAACATGTTTAACCATTTAAATCTACACCAAATTTACCCTAATTTGTGCTATGATGCACACAAAACAATTCCAAGTACAGTGCTTAAAAAATATAAATACCTCTTAAATGTTTTCACATTTTGTTATATAACAAAAATGTTCAATTCATTTTATAATAAATTAACAAGATAAACCATCACAAAGTAATGCATACTGGAATGCTTAAAATGCTGTGATGAACCAAAATACAATCAGTGCCAATAATCAACTTCAGATGTAACTTTATTAGTAAATAAGGTTCATCTGTGTGTAATTCAGTCTCAGTATAAATCCAGCTGCTCTGTGAAGGTCTCCGAGGTTTGTCAGAGAACCTTAATGAACAAATAGTATCATGAAAACCAAGGACCATATGAGACGGATCATTGTTGGGAAGATGTTTCAAGCAAGATTAGGTGATGAAATAATAGCAGAAGCATTCAGCATATCACAAGCACTGTTTAATTCATTATCTGAAAAGAAAAGTGTTTATCGGTTCACATGACAGACAATGACAGACCAGACAAGGAGAGCATTAACTAGAGAACCAATAGTTAATCTGGAGGACAAGCAGAGACCCACAGCTCAGGTGGAAGATGTTTGCTGGCACGACAAGTATTAGTCACGCGTTGCACAAAAAGCCATTGTTGAAAGACAGCCAGAAGAAGTCTTTTTTGCAGTTTGCCTTAAGCCATTTGAAGATATAGTAAAAGTGCAGGAAAAAAGTGCTCTGATCATATCAGACCAAATTTTAAAACTTCACCTTATTTCCTACCTCCTGGAAAATGTGTAGTGGAAAACTAATTCTGCATGCCTCCCTGAACACACTATAACCACCCTGAATAATGGTGGAGGCAGGATCATGCTTTGAGGATAGTTTTCTTCAGCCGGGCCATTAAAGCTGGTTGGCCGGAGCTAAATACTGTGATAATGGAAGAAAACCTGTTAGGTGCTGCAAAAGACTGGACACTGGGGTGGAAGCTTGCCTTCCAGAAGGTCATTGACTAAACATACAGACAGCTCAATGCAATGGGCTAGCTAGACCAAAGCATGTGTTCAAATGATTCATCAATGTCCGAACCTAAATCGACTTGAGAAATGATGTCCACAGAAAATCTCCCTTCTGTCTGGATGAACCTAAACCTCTGGAAAAACAACACTGAAAATGTTGGTCTCTAGTTGTGCAAAGCTGACAGATACAGACCTGACCTCAGCCCCCCTCAGGGAGCTGAATACAAATACACAACCCATTATTTAGGATTTTATTTGTGAAGAAAATTAAATGTATTTTTGCTTTCACTTCAAAATGATGCAGTATTTTTGTTTTTCTGTGTCTGTCCCAAAACTTCCCAATAAAATCCATGGAGGTTTGTGGCCTGAACGTGTCCAAGAGGTGTGAAGACTTTTGCTAGACACTCATTTTTACTGAGCGTGCTGGTGGAAAAAAACAAGGAAAACTGCTATTCTCTTGTGTACGGCTGACCATTGAATTTCAAGTGCGCTACATTGATCTCTGTGTCTGTCAAACAGATGAAGCATTTTGTGGCAGCATAACCACCTCACCACAAGCCAATCTTTAATTACAGCCCCCATAAAGCAACGATGTGAGCTGAACATCATAGCTGAATCCACTCCCTGACTTTATTTCTTTTTCTTTGGTGGTGTCTCCCCAAATCCAACAGCATTACATCATCTTCTCCGCCTCTCGCTCTGGGTCTCCTCGGTTCCAGCACACAAGGCCACCAACACATTGCGATTTTTTAAAATTTCCCAACACTGTAAAATCTTTACTGGGTCGTAATTTAAGTCTAGAGGCACTGCAGCTGAAATTCTTTGGAAAACCAGATACATAACTGAAAATGTTTCTAAACAATAACACTTTTTTTTTTTTTACAATGCCTTCTTGTTTTTAATCTTACAAGGATCATAAAGTTTATCCCAGGGACTCCAGACATGAGAATGAGGCAACTAGCAGTTCAAAGCAGTCCTAAAGGCCTAAAACAACAACTAGATACACTGCAAACAATTCCTACAATCAGATACCATCAACCCAGAAACAAACACTATAATCAAAATCCCTTATTTCCTTCCATGATTTTTGGTGAACTGAAACATTATTTCAAAGGAAAACATCTACATGTGCAGTCAGACCTTATAAATGCAAATGAAAGAATGACATAAAAATCAGAAATGGTTCAGTTTAATTTGGGGAAAATGAACTGAACACCTTAAATTTAGCCTAAAATACACAATGTGGGGATGAAAAGCAGTCTCAGGTTCCTTTTGCCTTTGTATGCCAGACAATGTAGGACATGGGCAGATATGGTCTGAAGCTTTTCTTCCCCTTTGTTTTGAAGCTAAGTTTGGATGCTTTAAACTACAAGAAAAAAAAGAAGCACTTTTTCATCTCCAACAAACACAGATTGACCATAATTTATTTTCACTAACTTTATTTTTATGAGCGGTGCAAAACTGAATTTTATAACCCCCCCCCCCCTCCCCCCATGTTACCATAAAACGGGAAACATAGAAGGAAATAAATGGAAAAACCTCTGTTTCTGCTTCTGCTCAAATGACCACCGTGGATCTAATTTTTGATAAATGATTTCCATGTTGAACTCAAATAAGACAAAAAAGAAATAGGATGGAAGTCTTTATGTTTTATGCACTGTGTGCTCAGCTATACGTGTGTGGTCGGCCCTTAAGATCACCACAATCTGGAGTTTGCTCCAGTGTGGCTGAACACAAAACGAGAACTGTTAGAGATTTGGGAGTGCAGTCTCAAAACCAAAACATTATCAGGCTGGGTTCGCACAAGAGCCAAGAAGGGACCGACACGGAAACATACAAGGCCGACATTATTTCTTTCATGCATATTTTATTTTATGATGTGTGTCTTGGCTTGATCTAAATTATTTTAATAATTTTTCTACTCATTGTTGAGCCTGTCTCAGAAACCAGTTGTTTGGTTGAAGTTGACCTACTGCTGTGCCTCTAAACTGGGCATGTTCAGGCAGTGGCCCATTGGCCGAATGAAATCTTCCTGTTGCCCACAGAAAATTGCCAGAAACTCAGATTAGATTGAGCTGTGGATCCTAAAATTATGAAATACATGTCAGCTGGTATGATACAACAATGTGTGCATCCTTTCAATAGACTATCTCTGTGGGGGTAGCCGTGGCAATGACGTGTGTGACCGTTTACCCCTAATTGTCCCGCACAAAGACGGTAAGGCGGTAGCACCACGGACCGAAGAACATTGCAAAAGCTAAAGTCAGCAGGGTAAACTAGCTTAATATTGTCTCTTTCAAATACAAAAAACATGGAAAATTGACAGTAAAAATAGACAATTCCAGAGCAAACATACTTGTTTATTCTCCCAACAGCGACAGGTTGTAAGCCTTACTGTTTACTTTGCAATGGCAGCGTTGCTGTGATGGAGTATAATTTGAAATGACACAACAATACAACCTATGGTTCTTTTTCTGCAGGTTTTCTAGAAGTCCTGGGGAACGGAGGTCTAAAGTACAGAGACCACTGGCATCATTTCAACAGTGGCTATTGGAGGCTTCCCCTCGTAACAGGAGGCAGCAATGATAGCATCCCTATAAGTACCATGGACATTAATGCCAAAGAGGCGACCTTTTACTGCGGCTGAAACAGTGAGGGAATGCATGCTTGCTGTCACCAATGAAGTTGTGGTCGACCAACAATTAATAAGTGAATCTGTTCATTCATCAAAGTGCAGTTATCCAGTACGTCAGCCGAATATGTACAGAGATACTTTCAAACGACGTCTCAAAAAAGCTGTTTGAAGATCTCAGGAAATATGGTGTCATGACGATTGCTGTTAATGAATCCACAGACTGCATCAACATATCAGCGTTGCATCTATCTAAGATGCTGTTTGTTTTCAGAGAGAACTTCTTGAACTTACTCCACTTGAAGGACAGGTGAAGCAATATATCGGGGTGGGGTGGATCTGGCACTAAGAACCTTAAATCTATCCAGGACTACAATGAAGTTCCCAGTCTACCAAGGTATTCCACAGAGCACCAAACAATCCTTGTATCAGCTAAATGCACTGAAAGAATTCATAAGACTGTTCTTCACTGGCACCTTTATGAGCCCACATCTTAACAATATAAAACATCTGTAAAAATATCTGAAAACTACAGGGTTGAGATGGCCTCCTTCAACCCTTGCAGCACTTTCCTTAGTAAGCGAGTGGTAAATCACCTGTAGGCAGGGGCGGTGCTAGTCTTTTGGGTGCTCTAACTGTAAATGTTTTGTGGTGTTCCACACATGCATAGCCGGAAACAGCTAAATAGTACAGTATTTATCAATGTGTCTCTCTTTATTATTAGAATAACTTCTCAATTGTAAGTTTTTGAAAACATGTGGAGTAAGTGAGAGGGGAATTAAAACTCTTAGTAAAGCTGGGCATACAGTGTACGTGTTTTTGCCCTTTTCGGGCCGATTCTACAGTCGTGCGAGAATTTTTTGGATCGGGCCGAGTTTCAGCTTGATCGTGCGTCCTGCATCGTGTAGTATACAGGGGGTAACGAGGAGCGATTAGCCTCTCATGATCACTTCCCAATAAGGAATCAGACGGTCGGATGAAAGTCAAACATGTTTGAAATTTAGACGGCTCTCGTGAGCTCATCCTGCTCTTGTAGCAGAGTTACAAGCGTCTATGAGCCGATTTCCCCCAACCTCGCGCACTGCGCATGTGCAAACAAGGGAATTCTTCTTCTTCTTCTCAGACGAAAACATGGCAGTGAAGAGAAGCATGGTGGCAGCAGGTGTGACATGGAGTCAAACTACGCAGGTGCAACTCGAAGAATTGCCAAGGCATCGCATTTCGTTCTTGTGAGCCTTATATTTAACAGTGAGCATTGACACTTGTGTCTTTTTCTTCTTCTACTGTTTACATTGGGCTTCCGGGTAGCGCCATCTCTCTTACGGGGCTGAGTCCGACGTATTGTTTTTGGACGTACAGAGTGAGCAGTCAGGTCGCATCAGAGCGTCGGGCCGCACAGTGTAAGAACAGATATGGTGAGCAGTGAACTTACTGTACGAGTTTGAACTTACAAACTCGTACAGTTTGAGCTGTATATGAGTACCACAATTGAAAATAGCGTATAGTTTATGACACTAAACTAATTTTAGATCAAAAACACACTTATGGTAGCTATTTTATAGGTTAATTCTATTCTTGAATTTCCCTTTGGATAAATAAAGTATCTATCTATCTATCTATCTATCTATCTATCTATCTATCTATCTATCTATCTATCTATCTATCTATCTATCTATCTATCTATCTATCTATCTATCTATCTATCTATCTATCTATCTATCTATCTATCTATCTATCTATCTATCTATCTATCTATCTATCTATCTATCTATCTATCCTGCTGTTTCTTTAGAGCTAATTTAGATAAGACCAGTTCCAAAAATCCTCAAAGTCTGCAGAACTTCTCCATGTTATTTGTGATTAACAGACTTTAACACTGCTGCTCAGAGTAAATGGTTTTGACAGATTTAACAGGCTGAACATGGGATCATTTCTCATGTCTATGTTGCTTTTGCACTTATAATTTTTCATGTTTTTCATTTGTTTGCGGTTCCCTATTGCTTCAGTTGTGAATAACTGCATGTGAAATTATGCTTTACTATGTTTTAAACTACAAAAGTAAAAAGAAACTCCATAGGTTATTTTTAGATCTCTCCCAGTCAGCCGCTACAGAGAGGTACTTTGAGTGCGTCCAGTAGGAGAGACAGGAGACGGGACAGAGTGGAGCTGCTTTTTATTTGCTCATGAATGCATATGAAATGGTGCTTTGCAATGTTTTTACTATTTATTTTTTCTCTACAACTATGAAAACCTCCAAAGGTTCTTTCTGCATCTCTCCCTCTCAGCCGCTGCTGAGATGCTCCCACTGCTCCTCTGAGCCTACAAAGCAAGAGAGACCTTGAAACGGGAGAAACAGCTGAAACATAAAACCAAATAAGGTTCAAACTACAACACAGACAAGGTCCAAAAAGTGTAGAAACATGTGTGTTTATCACGCATAAAAAAAATTAACTGCTTAAAGATTTCATGCCCTACGCGAAGTGCGTGGTGCGCGTGGGCAGAGCTTAGGCACTGCCTGTAGGTAAATGCAGATGTCTCATTTTGTTAAGTCAGGAGATCACTTGTTGTTGAATCAGATTTTACCTTCGGCATCATGTTTTCCACCTGAAGCAACTGGGACCTGATGCTGGAACAGCCAACAACCACCCGGATGGTTGTCTGGCCAGTTTTTGGCTTAGAATAGGCAAAGAGGAAAAGCTGCTGAGTCAAAAATAGATTAATAATTGTTCTTCAGAATCTCAGAAATGTTCTTTTGCTCAAGATTAGGTCCGTTGTTATTATATTTTGTGTCCTCTAGATGCCAAAACAATTAAAAATGAGATTTTAATCCATGTGGAATTATTTAGTGAGAATAGAGCGAGTCTCAGCTTAATTTCTCTGTCAGTTTTTTTTTCTGTCTTTGATGCTTTTATTTAGAAATAGATCATTCATTTATTAAGACCAAAGGGGGGGGGGGGACAGTATAACAGTATAACATGGGTTTAGACCACAGAGCACTGTTAGCTCTGTGTTATCTGGTGTTATTTTACCATAGAACTTCATAGAATTTTCTTAAATATTTACCACATTCTTCTTGGCATTAGGAAATTATATGAAATAGTAAAGAACGTTGCTTTTTGCCTATGTTTAAATATTCTTATAACAAAGCTGAAAGATCAAATTACAGGATCATAAGTTCATTGCTAGTGAGCAAAACATCTGTAAATGTAGTTTGGTTGCAGCATCTCCGGCTTTGTTTGTGCTTTTTGGACCAAGGTCTGCTCTTGTTGTATGATGAAGTGTCAACCCAGAGCAGTTTTTTGGTGAAAAGATTAACGTGTGGTTTTTGCTCTGCGGTACCGGACAGGACACATTTTAATCTACATGTAAGATGTAATGTAATGTAATTAAATCAACTCAAAACGAGAAAAACGTCTGGAGTCAAGAACTGAGTTTACAGAAGTAAAATAGACGTCTCGGTTCTATGGGTCTGTTTTCATATTCTGGGAAAAAGGTCGACTCCTCAATTGTCACGACATGTCTTGCACCCTGATTCTATGAAATTATATGAATATTTGTGGGGCTGGGGTGTCTAATATTGTATATTAAAGCACATAGTAAGTACGTTGTTTATTAAATATATTTATATCAACAGAAATATCAACAGCACTAACAAATTATTTAATCAGGACCATTTTAACAAAAGAATATCCAGTTAAACTGCCCTATCTGTTCATGAAAATGATGGGAGATTTTAGTTAATTGATAATAGGGTTTTTTGATCTTGAAGTTGGATTTTTATTAAAATTTTATTGGCTTCTAGCCACTAATGCAAGTGTAACGAGTACATTTTGCAATTTGCGGGGGCCCATAATAAGAAAGAAATGTTAAAAATCCGCCATTTGTACAGAACTCATCCACGGCGTCTAAGTTATGCTGTGAGATTTCCCTCAGCGGATAGAAACGTATGTAGAACTGTGTGACAAAGTATGCCGACGCCAAATATTTAAAAGCCAGGCAGCATATCAACAGATACCGGGCCAAAATCCTGCTGCAAATAAAATAAAACCATCATAAAATCCCCTCTTTTTTGCATGCACATAACATTACAGCACACCAATTATCTCATTTCTATCAGAAAAGCGAACATTCTCCCCTCACACATTATATGGCCTTAACAGGCATACCATTCACGGCTAAACATGATTAAAACCAATCGCCCCGCTCTCACAAAGAAGGTCATAGAGGTATTTTGGAGGGGGGATTTGTCCCGGCTATTGCTTTAGGAAAGTATTTGTCTTTATGAGGCAATTATCACCTAAAAGAGCTGGCAGAGACAGGGGGTCTGTGAGTCTAATAATAATAATAACTATTAACAGTGTTTGCCATGCTCCAGTATTGCCGTGCGTTTAAAGCTCAAAATAGCACTGCCTACAGTTTAAATTGTGCATTTTTATGGACAGTCATAAATATTCTCATAATAAAATATGACCTGAAACTTCTGATCTTAGGGGAAATGTGTTAAATATTTTTTTCTTTAATGACAACAAGCAGTGGAGCAACAGAAAACCAACAGTCCAGTTTCTACAAACCCAAAGTCTACCTTTATTCGTGCATGTCCACGTACATCGTCCCCCAGGCTTGCAAAAAGAGTACAGGGTTCATATGATGTGACTGACTGTTTTTCAAAGACATCCCCAAAGCTATTCAAGATTAACATGAAATGCTTTGCTAATAGCTTTTGCCTTTCGAACAAGTTGGAGAGGATTAAACCAGAACTACAGGGTTACATTAAGTTTGACTCATATTGCATTGAATTGTGAAACGGAAAGGAGCCTTGCATATGTTTTTTAAAAATTATTGATGAATAAAAATCTGAAACTTAAGTGTGCATGTGGATTCACCCTCTCTGGATTCTTAGAACCACCAAGTGGGATGTCTCTACCACCTTTGCGCATCTACATACTACCACTAGTCTGTCTGTCCAGAGGCATCTCCCTGTTGGATGGGGAACCTTCACCCTGACCGTTTTGCAGCCTCTAACCGGTTCTCTCTCTGAACGGCCGTGTATTCAGATGCCTCCATCCATCCAATCAGCTCTCACCAGCTTTCCCCACGGCATGATGCTGCCCCCACCGTGTTTCACCTTGGGAGATTGTGCGTTCAGCGTAAAGTACTATGACGGTTTATTTGCACAAACAGCCCCATGTTGGCTGTAACCCCTTCATGGTTTACAGGAAATACAGGAAATCATGCTAATGCCCTCTCTCTGTGGCTGGCCAAGTCAGCTTGAGATGTTAAAAGTTTGGAGAGTGATTTACAGCTCAACCCCACCTTAATCTTCACAACTTGTCTTCACGATGCTGCTTGGTGGTCTAACAAAGCTCCGGGAGCTTCACAGGGCAGCTGGATTGACAGTCACGGCCAATAAATTACAATATGGGTTACCATGAGGCTTGCTTTTGAGTAGCTTTTCTAAATAACCTTTTAAGCAGGTATTAAACAAACGTTTTATGAAGAGCATATTTCTGTATTTATTATAGTTAATACCGTAATTTAGCTTTAAGTGGGAAACCATCATAATTAACAGAAACAAAGGTTTGAAAACAGTGTGTGTGTAATTAATCTACATGATGCTTCAATTAGTGAATGGAGTTACTGAAATAAAGTAACATTTCAATAATATTCTAATTAATTGAATATGACTGTAGATTCAGTTACCCACAAGAGGACTGTTTAGTTGTTAGGTGACTTCTATAGGCAACTGACTGCGCTGGATTTTGTTTTAGCGATATCACAGTAAAATGGGTCTGAATACAAATACGCACTACACTTTATAGTTATATCAGTAGAAAAATATCCACTCTATGAACCCAAAGGCTTGCGCTTGTCAGACGTCTGCTGGTTCGCACAGCCTCTAAAAGTCGGCTCCCAGTCAGTGTGGAGCCACTTTGCATGTGCTCCACACACGGAGAGGCCTTGGCTCCAAACCATTTTCACTCTTTAAAAAAGAAAGGCCTCGTCTAACAATTAAACTGGCCGACTATGAAAAAGGTATTGGCTTTTATTGTACTTATGGAAAGGTTCTAGCCTCTAAGCTGCACACCTTATTAACAGCATGTGAGAGTCTGCCTTTATAGAGGTCTGGTTTGGGCCAACTATATATTGCTTTGCCTGAAGTGTGTGAGGTGAACTGAACAGTAAACGCCTCCCACCACAGAGTTAACGTAAAATTTCATTAAATCTTTTCAGCTTGAACAGAAGCGCCCTGAGAGGCAAGCGAAGCGATATAGGTAGATGTCAATTGTTCTGTGAGCTGAAACGCCCACATGAGGATGGATCGTTTTCTCTCACAGAGTTCTGTTCGCAAGAAGCTTGAGGTGGTTTTCGCTCAATATCAGGCAACAAAGCTGCAGAGGAGAGATAGCTACGAGGTAATTGATGGCTTGTAAAGTGATCTTAATTGTTCGGTGATGGGTGCAGGGAAGGACACTCACGGAGGCTGACACTTGAGATAAGGCCTCGCATTCCTGAAGTCGACCCGCCGCCACGTCCACCCCGGGCAACGGCGCTGCTGCAGACGAACCCATTCATGACAAGGGAAGCAAGGAAAACAGCAGAGAGTAACAAAAACACACAGATATGGGGCAAAACAAAAATATTTAGATTTGATTGGCCGTGTTATGAAACTCACCGGAGATGTCAGGCACAGCCTGCTCAGATACGTGAGGCCTGTGGTCCTCTTCAGATCGGCTGTCCGATAGTGTGTCTCCCTGCAGCCTGGAAACGACACGTAAAACACACTCAAAGCTGTACACAAGGCCAGACAACTATGCATGCACTGCATGTCTAGAGGCTGAAGGTCCGACAAAGACGAGACGGGTTGGTTGCTATCATTGTGAGGTGATGACACAAGGAAGAAACGTTGACCAAATTCATAATCCGCGCCGCAAAATGCGGGATGACAAAAGAAGAGACACAGGGAAACCAGAACACTGTTTATAGACAGTGAAGGCGTAATTGATGATTACAATGATAAATGAAGGTTGTTGATAGTAATAGTGGGAGCCAGAAAGGTGGACAGGGCTGAGAGAAAGATTGAGTCCTGCTTTATTAAATGCTAAATGTAAAATGTATATGTATAAAATCATTAAAAAAAATTATATTCATCTCTAATGAAGATAAACTGAAAAATACAAAAGGCAGTTAAAGGTCCACCACTGTTTCCATGTTTTCACCGGTTTCCTGAAGGCGAAAACCCTTAGATTTTGTAACCCTTAGATCGGCGATTATCTGCTGCCTTTTGAATTTTTTTACCTACTCCATGTTGCCAAACAGGTTGTATTTAGGTGATATTATTCTACAGGTCAAACAAAAATGTCGACTTTTGAAATAAATGAACCAAATAATCTTGCATTTGTTGACTTATCGTGAAGGTCAGATAATCAAACGTCCGCACCATTAGCATGATACAGTGTTGCTCACTGTGAGCTGCAATGGAGGGCTTCCGTTTAAGACTTTTTTGTCAAACGTTTCAAATCATCAAACTAAATTCAATATTATACAAAGACAAGTAGAGCGAATACAGAATCAGTTTTTAAATGATGTTCCATCCATCCGTCCATCCATTTTCCAACACGCTTATCCCTCATCTCCTTTTTAAATGGTGATTTCATTTCTAAAGCAACGTAAGCTATCCAAACCAGCCTCACCCTGTGGGAATTTTGTTTTTCACAGGAACTCATTAGATTTGGTTTGTGATTTTCGGATAAATGACGCCTCTTTTTTGGATTGAATGTGCTCGTTTACAATGCTTCACTAACTAACTATGTTGCGTTGATGATTTTGGGCCTTGGCTTTTCTTTTGTTTCCCACAAGCGTTCTGAAACCTTTAGGGTTGTTTTTCTAATCAAGCTAAAATGGTATTTTGTTAGACGTCTTGCCATAAAGTAGTTATTCCACCTCATCAGCGCACATAGGAGGAAGCAGCTTCTCTCGGCTCACTAAAAAGTGCAACAAAATCTTTCTCGGATTGTTTAAGAAAGGCCGTTGCCGCTTTTTAGCACAACGTATTCCTAGGTCCTTATAGCTTTGTTTCAGATTTTTATAAAGATATGTTTGCAGAGAAATACAAGCTGGTCCCAGGGATTTGGCTGCTCCCTCAAGGCACTAGAACATTTACATTCCCGGATACTAAAACAAACTGTGGAGGTAAAAACAGAATGTAATTGTTCTGAATTTACAACTTAAACATTGAATTGAACCCCTTTTATTTATTTATTTTTTACAAATCATTAAAAAACTAAATCATGAAATAAATCTAAGTCCAGCCTCTCCTGTGAACAGTTTCCACTTCATCAGAACAAAAAATAAAGGAAAACAACCCCATTTGCTTTTATAGTGCAGCTGCATTCCAGCCACAGGGTCTCTTCGTCTCTACCTCTAGAATGAGGGGTATTTAAAATTAAAATATAAAAGTCTATTTTATTTCTTTTGATCTTTATATACCCGTATCCTTTTCTCTTGCACTGTTAAATGCTCATTGTAAGGCATTTAAAGTAACCCAGGATGGTTTTAGGGAAGGCCTTGTTATTTTATGCCATAAACTTGAACTAAGCATGAATCATTTAGTCTTTTAGATGCTAAGGTGCACTTGCACACGCCTTAGCCACTTTGAAATGCTGCTGTACTAGCAGCAAGTTGGTGCTCTTTTTTTCCACTGTTAATTTTAATGTTTCATCTCTTTTTTACCTGAGCATGCCATATTATGATTATTATTATGATTGCACAATATTTACTCTGGCATTTATTTTGTACTTTGTACTGTTTCTGATAAAGCTCATCCTCTGCTGCTTTAGAACTGACTTTAGATTAGATTAGCTTGTTTTTTCATTACTGTAAAACTGTGTGTAACTCTGTCTGTGTCTTTGCCACTGCCACGCCTGAATTACCCCATTGTGGGACAATAAAGGAATTTCTTCCTGTTATTAAAGCTCTTTATTGGTTGAGGAACTGAAAACTATTTTCTCAGCAGAGTGGTTTTAAAAGCCTTTATATAAAGTAGAAACCAGAGTTGTACATACATTGAATAGAAAGAGTTTTCTGGCTTTCACTGTCTGACATCAAAGAATACAGACTAAACTTTTGCTGTTTTAGGTCAGTTAAGATTATTTACATTTCCCAAATAATGTGCCTGGATAATGTGAGATAAAAAAAGTTTTGTCTTTCCTTTTAAACTGTATCAATCAAGTCAGCACATCCCAGTACAGGTCTTATTGAACTCTCTGTTACAAGCTTTAGCAACAATATACACACATTTCGGACCAAAACACTTTTATCTCTGGGAATAGAACCTATTTGCTTCCTGAATAGTGTCTTGGATGGGTATTCCCATTTTTTGCAAGCTGCCTCAAGTGAAAAAAGCTGGATTTTACAACAGCTCTAATGTGGGCATCCAACTTAAGTTCAATGTCAATCTTTACCTCAAGGTTCTAAGATGTAGTTCCAAAACCACTATGATTTCCTGTCATACCATTCATACAATTTAAAAGTCCCTCAAGGAGTTGCAGGAGAAAGCAGCGGATCAAGGGCAGTTTTTTCCAGCTGTAGCATATAACTATCCTGCACGTCCCCACCTGTTGCTGCACACTGCTGACCAGCTGCCTGAAACAATCTCACTAGAGAGACACACTTGGCTCTTTGGAAAAATTGGATTGAACATAAGTTGAATGGTTAATGTGTCAAAACTAAAGGAATGCGAGTCATCCATCTTCTTAGGCTAATATTCTAGAGCCATCGGGGGAGTCCTCTTTGAAAAGTGTTGAAATAATAAAAGTAGAGGGCTAATGCATACAGCAACGTTCCTTAACAAAATGAATCCAAAAGAGGTGGAATTTTTCTAAGATGACAGTTCGGAGGCCAGCACTCGGTCAGCCATGTGTCTGGAGACTAGCGCACGTCTCCAAGCCACCTTTATTTCTAAAGCACTTTAGACAACCATGGTACCAAAGTGCTATACAGTTACCGTCAATAACACACAACAGCAGTCACAGTGCATAAACAAAGAAAAATGAAACAATAAACACATAAAACCAATTAAAGCAATCTTAATTTAAACTAAAAATCAACATCTCAGATGGTGACGAAACGCAAAGTGAAGAGACGGGTCTTAAGAGGTGATTTAAAAGCCGACACAAAAGCCGCCGGTCTGATGTTACGTACTGTGACGATATCTATTAAAAGTATATATTATCAGCATGCAATATCCATTGCAAACAAATAATATAATCCAAGCAGTCGTTTACAATTGCGATATTACCAACGTTGCGATGACGACTGCGATTTGATGCATCGTACTCTAAACGTTAACCCTTGTTAAAGCGTTAAGCTCTAAACACGTTTGCAGTGCAATCCTTCTCCAACTGCAAAGAAGCTTTAGAGAAAACCTTTTCCAGCTACATTCAGGTGAAATTGGCAACAAAAACAAGCACATTAACTTTCTTCGTTTCCATATTTTGAGCATTTATCATCACATTAAGCTTCCCAGTCAGACAGTTTTTTGTCCTCAGCTGCATCTTTGTTTTCTCTTTAAGTGTACAAGGATTCCAATCAGCTATAACTGGATAAGTGATAACTCTGATAACGCTGCCATCATTAACCGTTCGTAAGTTTGCAAGGAGTGAATTGTTGTATCTGACTGTGAAAAAAAAAATCGAATAATTTCCTACTCTGCTGAGAGATTTTCCTGTAAAGCACAAAAAAAGCTAACTATGTGAGCACCGCTTTCCATCTTGCCGGTGTGTTTGTGGCCCTTAGATGACCCAACAAGCGAATGACAAAGTCCAGGACTGCTTGGAGAACAAAACTCATAAAAGATTTGGTGGTCAGATTTAAAGGGAACAAAGCAAGAATTCAGTTGGAACCTAAAGGAGAGGGCTGACATTTCTGAAAAGAAGCACACAGCGAATCAAAACAACCCCTCACAGATGTTACTTTACTTTGTCACTATTGTATCCATGGAACAAGGACCGTAAACAATTTGCTTGGAAAAATCACGCAAATAAACTGCCAACAAAAAAAAAAAACAGAGATACAATTCCTACTCCAGCAGAACGTGTGACGGCATCCTGCAGCCTGTGTGTTGGAAAGAAAGAAAAAGTTGATAAGCTGCGTGAATGAAAGAAAAGTGGCAAACGAACCCAAAACAGTAAAGGTAGCACAGACAGATGTCGTCTCATCCTGGAGATACCCGTTTATCGCCGGCTGGCATCAAGGGAGATCTATGCCCACACCTGTCTGAGATATCGCACCCAAAACTCTGAAATCTGAGCGCTACA
Source organism: Fundulus diaphanus (assembly GCA_037039145.1). Classification (NCBI taxonomy): domain Eukaryota; kingdom Metazoa; phylum Chordata; class Actinopteri; order Cyprinodontiformes; family Fundulidae; genus Fundulus; species Fundulus diaphanus. The sequence goes on along the minus strand of CM073137.1, from coordinate 23,598,207 downwards.
CTGATACTGGATGATGCAGGAAATGTGTCAGAGGAGAAGACAGCGATAAAACCAGAAGCTGCGATAAGCTGCAGGGTTATCCATGCAGGAACCTTGAAAACAAGCAGCGGAGGAACAGACTTAAGTTATGTCACACTCTGCTTCCTTCCCTGTCAAATATTTAGGACGGACGGACGGACGGATGTATGGATACCAGAAAGAAAAGGAACAAAGAGAGGAACAAAAGAAGGAATGACACCAAGAAGAAAGGAAGGACATGAGAAACAAAAGTAGTAAGGGCCACTTTTAGACATTGGAATACAGAATAAAGTCTGGAAATTCAAAGAATACTTTCCATACACCATTTTCTTTGTGCAGGGTTACTCGGGTCTGGAAAGTACTGAAATCCACATCCATACCTTTCCAGACTATGGTGGTATTCTATAAAACCAGAAATCTGAGCAATGCTAGCATTGTCTTACTGATTTTTACACTGGAGTTGTTCAAAGATGACAGACATCCATTTTGAAACTTGCCTTACTCTGATAAACCAGACTGTGGACATTTTATCGAAAGGTCTGATTGCGTGTAAGTAAGTTACGGACTGCTTATAAACAATTTTACAGAAGTACACAAAATCAAAACCGTCTATCCAAACTAAACCAAACTGTTCACCTCCACTCAGCTTCAGAGTCTTCAGATCAGAGAAGGTGGAAACATTTACCTGGCACACCTGGAGCAGATGTTGAGCGTAACTTTGGCCTGCGGTTCAAGCTGATAGGAGCTGCGTCCCTGGCTGAACTTACTGCCGGATGGAACCAGCCCCGTTACGCCCTCCATCCGCAGGTCATCCAGGTCCTCTGGGAGGAGAGGGAAGCACACACACAGATGGGGTTTGGTGGGGTGGGGAGGAAAAGAGACAGAAAGGGCAGCCATTAATCATACTTTGGTCTTTCCCATGTCAACATAATCCCCTGTGATGACAGTCTGCTGAGAGCCAAAGGAGGTAAACATAATCAGAACAGTCATTCCGATTACTTTACTTTGCAAAATGCAGATTTTGAACCTCTGGACCGCTCCCATTGCTGCAAAACCATTTCCAGTGAGAATGATGTTGGGTAGCCACAATGGCTGTGACGAAGGCAAACATATTTACTCGAGAAAAAGCGAACAAGAATATGAAGGGGGGGGGGCATAGATGAAGAGGGTTTGCTGATATATTCTCTACCCTGAAGGGTCACGTGATAAGCCGCTCTCTTGTTGAGAGGAGTAGCTGTCAACATGGAGCAACTGAACACCCCAACGTCTGGACAAGACTCAAGCCAAAACAGATCAGCTGTCATATCAGCATGATGAATTTCTAACATCAAGGCCTAATCCCGTGCACATTTCCATACTTCTGTCTTAGCCGCAGCACTATTATAATAGAGAGAAGATGTTTAAATCACCCCCTAATGCAGTGGTTAGGGCCTAATGGCAAGATTTATGACAGAAAATAGTGATGTTGAAAAATATGAAATCCGTGTTTTTTTGTGCCTCAGTAGGACTTGTTACAGTTAGTTTATAATGATCAAAGGTGGAGACTCTGCCTCAACCAGACAGCTTTAGTTTTCTATCCATTCCTCTGAGATAAAACTTACTGTCGTACACTTTCCAGGCCACAGTTTCTACAGACAGACTGAATATGGAGAGCAGGTATGAGAGTCAGAAGCCAGGAGCACCTTAAATAATTATGCCACGATATTGTTGTACTTAGTCAAGCAATGTTTTTTTTAAACATGGAAATATGATCTAATGAATTTTATTTAAGACTAAAAAGCAACAACAGGTATCCCGATGCTTTTGTACCATCACAGATATGCATTTAATTACTTCGCTTTGCCATAATTCTGACTTTAACTCGTTAAAACAAAACATTTAATAAAAGGAGAATACCTGTAATTTACACAGCTCCATGTCAGCGCATAGATACTAAAGATTTTACCTTTAAGAACTCCACCACTGAGAAAAAAAAAAAAACACTGTCCATGTGACTGGCTGCCACGAGGCGTAGCTTTATCGGGCGGAGTAGTGTAACAAAGGACTAAACCGACTCGGCACAGAGACTGCTGTGTGATTGAAACAGGACACGTTATACTTTACAAAAGGTACAACGAACTCCAGAAACAACTGCAATAAACTAAATAGTACAGGGAGAAAAAATACTCAGTCATTTCCTGTAATCCTCAGATAAATATGATAAAAAATATGACTTGGGGACTGAAAGGTTTTTTTTCTAAGAAGGTGTTCATTAGAGTTTTGAATCCTACCTAAACAATTCCCATCTGTGGACTTTGTCCTCAGAGAGCTGATTAATCATATATAGCTAGCTGTGTGGTTTTAGTAAAAGAGTTGCAGTTCAGATATTTTTCATTTTATTTTGTCACCTACTGTAACCCCACACCCAAACGTGCGTACTTGCTGCGCTGTTTGCCGCTGCACCTTGTTCACTTCATAAATAAAAGCCCATGGAGGAGGACAATCCTTACCCTAAGAAGCACTGGCTTCTGAAAAGATTTTAGGTTTGAGAAACAACAACTGATGTCGTCTAGTCCTTTCATGATTAGTAATAAGTCATCAGGGCATGACATCCTGCTCTTTCCACCCTCGACTGCACTGGCAACAACCAGCAGACAATGGCCACTGATAATAGGCAGATACACAACTATAGAACCTTCAGTCATTTAAAAGCATAGAAAATGGCAGATCAATACCAATTTAAATGTGTTTTTTTTTTTTTTTACCTGTGTTCTTCATCTGTAGCAGTGCATAAGACAAGGCAGATGAATATGCTGGTTTAAATAATCAGAGCCCATTTTTTCAGATCATGTTCCTAATGTTTAAAAGAAGAATGGACTGGTCTGACGGTATTATTCAGTTTAAGATGTAAAAGTTGATCATCCTACATGTGTTTTAACAGCAGATACCTTGGTGTTGAGGTAGCCAATAAAAATTAGCTGACACATGAAGGAATCGAGGAATAAGGTTTCCTATTTATTTTGTTTTTTAAACATGTTGGGAGTTATCGCCTTTTATGCCACATTTAATTAGATTTTTAATAAACTATTCAAAATATTGCAGCTGTTTAATTCTAATCCCCTATTTTTAGTTGTTACCAAAATGGCATTTTTCTGCATCTGTCAGTGAAAAGCGGGGTCACGCTGAGAACAGACTACATGTAGTGCAGAGCTTGCTTGATTTTCAGTGTATCCAGCTTTCTGAAAGCGACACTGAAACATCTTTTTGTTTGGGATCATATTACGCAGTCCCCTAATACAAGAGGGAAAAAAACATATGTTTGACACCTTGCAAGAGGAGAATGCATGACTAATCACAAGGGTTAGTTTGGATGACACTTGCTCAAGAGAACACTCTCCCTTCATCCATCACTGTGAAAGCAACCCCACCCCACCCCCCCCCCCCCCAAAAAAAAAAATGATTTCATCAATCTGACAAGAAACATTTCTGACTAAACAACATAAATGTAATCCTGGAATCTGTCCTGATCTGCTCTACCCGGCTGCAGAAAATGATCTCAAAAGGCACAATGGATATATGTATCCTGCTGGTTTCAGTCGATAATAAAGATAAAAGAGAGATTTCTTGTGTTTATGTTACAGCAGCAATATAGATTATTTTAGTTTATCAGGTTGTGGATTGGTCACTTTTCTTTCACTTTTCCTTACTTTTGTAAATTTTTTGTTTGGTACGCTAAACCTAAAAAGGCTAATTATGGTGAAATTTTAGAAACAAGCCAAGGGGAAGAAAAAAACATTAAATTGTCCTAATATTAAAATGTCCATAGGCAAATTTGGGAAATGTTTAAATTTTTATGTTGAACTTAATATAGGTGGGGATTCGGAATCCTTTTCATACAATTTCATGTGTTTCTATGAAGCTGCAGCAAATGATTTACAATCTATGAAGCACAAGTCTAATATTGTGCAATAATTTGATCATTATTACTAATTTGGGAATTAGTAGTTGTGATAAATTAAGCCTAATTTTAGGGTGGTAAAATACTTATGAAAAGCAAACCCTTGATCATGTTCACATTTAGTCCAATTACAACAATAAACTTCAGCATATTCCATTTTATTATCAACATCAAGTAGCTATGAAGTGGAATCTAAATTATACGTTCCCTTTGGAACCAGTAGACCTTCAGAATAAAGGTATGTCAACATGAAGCTCAAAGATCTCAAAAAGTAACAAATTGTGCCTCAAGCTAAAGACATTGAAGAACAGACGAGATAGAAAATCATACCAGTAAGGGAAGTGTTACAAAGCCATTTCTAAGGCTTTGGGACACCAGCCGGCCAAGGTGAGAACCATTATCCACTAAAAGAAGAAACATGGAACGACAGTAAGCCCACTCAGGAGTGGTCAAATCAGACACTGATGTTCAGGTGTGTATCCTGAACATCGATGCGTAACCAACATCATCTGAAGCACTGCATTCCTCAGTTAAGGTCAGAATTCATGATTCAACAATAAAAAAGCATCATATTGGTGGTAGTGTGGTGGTCTGGGTGTGATTGCACCATGAATTTCCACTAACGTGCACAAAATCCTAAAAATCATGTTGTGACCTTAAGGCCATTAGAGATATTCAGCAGTGCAGTGACACAAAGCACACCACCATGTTCACCCCTGATTGGTTATAAAGCAAAACTAAGGTTTTGGAGTGGTCAAGTCAAAGCCCAACCTTATATCTGATATGTCACCAGGAGATAATTAGGAGCTTGTTCGATGATCTCAGTTATTTAATGTGACAAAAAAAGCAAAAACAAACAAAAATCTATATCGGCAAAATCATTTTTTTTACATATTTCATAGTCTAAAGAATATTTTTAACAAAATAATTTTAATGAACACCTTCATAAGCAAAATCAGTTGGCTTGACAAATAATTAAACACTTTCCTTTATTACAGCATACAAACAAAAGGCTGGAATACGATTTGGTTTTGTAAAACTCAGGAAGCCCCTTTGTCTTCTCACATTATGCTTTTGACATTAGAATGTCACTCCTATATACACTGCTAAAGAAACTGTGGTTTTAGAGTCCTGAGAAGGACAGATAAGCTGCATTCCACTGATGCCCCTAAGCACAGCGATATTAAATGTCTCATTCATCACGTAATGCATGGGAGGCGTGGCAGCAGAGCGAGCCACCAGTGATTTGGGCAATTTTCTGGTCGTGGGAATTGCACAGTAAGGTGCCTTCCCACTTTTCCTGTTCTCTCCCGTTCCATTCCCACTTCTTTCCCCCCTTCCAGCTATTATCCTGTTCTATTGGCGACCCGCTAATTCGACATACCAGATTTTCTTTGGGTCATAGAGGGTGATACAAATCATTACTTGGCACACGGAAGTATACATTTGTGAAACTACCGCTTGTATGAGATACCAAAAGGATAGGTTTAAGTGGCGCTGACCCTGATAAAGAACACGACCTCAGTGACCACAGCTGCTTCTAACCTCAACTCCTTTTTTCGTCTTTTTGACTTGTTTCTCTCTGGTTCAGACAAAACAGCACATTGAGGAGTAGAAAGGCCTCAGTGTCTAAAGGCATTAAAAAAAAGGGAATGTCCGACACTAAAAAGGTCAACCACATAAACATATGAACTTGAACATAAGTAGAAACTAATAATAAAAAAACTAAACAAACTATCCCATTGTATAAACCTGCAAGTATATCCTAAGGTGTGACCTTGAGTAGTAGTAAGTGATAAAGTACTAAGAGATAAAGCTGTAAAAAGTAAGAACTAGCAGAACCACTTTATGTTAAGACTCTCCTTATAGATGGCTAATAAATCGTTTATACATATGGTATTAATTAATCTGTAAACAATTTATAACTCATTCATAAGTGTTTAATATGCATTAATTAAGGTTGAGCAAGAGACAAATTGAGTTTGTGTAAGTTGGAAACTCATCAACATGCTTCTCCCTTTCAGGTCTTTTTTTTCTGATGATCACATTTTTGACAATAATTTAGAGTCAAGTCTAACTTTTCAACTTGTTTCATTTCATGTTTTGTATCTGTGTATTACGTAAAACAGCAAACACTTTAAACAACACTTAGAAATTGTTATAAATACAAGGACTACTGAGAATTTATTAGACTTCACTGTTGAAAAAATGTTCCAGAAGTACATTTTTAATATAAAAAAACCCCACTTCCTTTTAAAACATTTGTAAATATCAGTTATGAAACGGTGCTTGTAGGCGTAGCTGGAGGCTATGCTGGACTCTGAACTTCCCACCACAAGATGAAGAGGTGACAAGTGTAGACACCATATTACCTCTGTCTATGTATAAGTGGAGAATATGCGATGTTATCGCTATAAAGCACCTATTTAACATGTCCGTGCATACAGTAGTGCTTGGTGGTTATTCTAAGGCCTGATGGTGTCCTATGAAAGATACCACAGATTATTGTGGTCCCCCACAGCAAGAAAAAAAGATAAGACACAGAGCAAGCTTTTAATCTCGCCAACATGAACTGGAACTGTTTCAGGTCAAATTACAGTCATGAGCAGAGTAATCTACATTTGAAAAGTTCCATAGACGCCTGGATTGCATATAACAGATGTAACAGTACCCACACAACTTTTAAATCCACTTTTATACATTGTGTAAACTAGGACTTAGCAGTCCTTTCATGTGCACATTCCCAGGTCCGTGCTCCCTTTAAAGTCTTTGTCAACATAAGGTATGTTTGGCGTGCAGAAGTGCTCTTTTCCTCTGTATTTCTAGTCAAAACTGTGCATGTTCTCCAGTGTTTACATTAGAGTTCAGCATAACTCCAACACAATGGCGCTATGATAAGTTTACAGAGCATCTCCCGCGAGACCAGTTTACCCTGAGACCATGACTGCCTCCTGGGCCTATGTCTAGACACAACAAATGTCTGTCTACACTTGCCATTTGAAAGCCTATTATGGCAAGCTGTTTATGTAAATATTCTATATCTTTGATTTCAGCAGTAATTTCTGACCCCTAGTTTGCAACAACATTCCACTAGATAAACATTTGCTTATATTAGTGCCATATTCCTCTACTGTTGTTAGTGTGTTTAAAGAACGCTTACTAACAAACACTTTTGCGTACTAGAGGCACTCTTGTGTTTGTTTATGTAGTAAACAACTAGACGGCACTAGTAGATGAAAATGTCATGCAAGTGAAGTAGTTGCCATTAAAAAACTGCAACAGGTTAACTATTCGACACAAATTCTGAACACTAGTTAAATGTGCACAATAATTGAAGCTTTTTTTTTGCTATACTAGTTCACTGAAACAACTAAAAAGTGTCACTACCAGTAACTGCTTAATTAGTGAGCAAAAACAAGCTCAAAATGCTTATACAGTATGCCGAAATTAGAATAGAAATTAGTTTTATGCTGCAAGTGAATCATTAGAGCCTAGAATGTGCACCGGTTAACTAAAATAAGTGTTCCTGGCCATACTGGTAAATTACTGATCAATAAATGTAAGGTTACATTAGTAGACTAACAGAGCCTGAAGAGGACAAAAGTAAACAGGTGATGCATTTTTACAAAAAAGGTTAAAGCTTAACTTCTAAAAGTCAAAAAGCCTGCAAACTAGCCTTTTGTTTAGAGGGGCTATATACAGGACAACAGTTTTTTTTAAAGTAACATTGTTTTATGTCTTGTCCCTGATCAAATACATTTGAAATAAATGTATAAACTGGTTGGCTTGTAACAGTAATTTGGCTCCAGTGTTAACAGGTACAGCCTAAAATGTGTCCTAACTAACTCACGTAAGCTTTTTGGACCAATGAACTAGTTTACACGTTTTAGCACTAGTGTAAACAGGGTATTACGTAGCCAAGAGAACTTTTCAGACTCTACTGGTAAACCTGTGGAACTTGTAGGTTAAACTAGTCAAACAGGGTGCACATTTAAGGGCCACAAGAGAACTAGTGGGTAGAGAGTGCCTATCAGGTAACATTAGGGCCTTTACTTCAACTAGGCATCTAACAAAAACATAATCCTTGACTAGTTCAACCTTACAGTCGAAAATTGCATCAAAAAGCCTAATAGTTGGCACTTTTAAGCTAACAACGCAGTACTTTGGCCCAACTTGTTGGAAAAAAGTCCAAGTAGTAGACACAAAGTGTTTACATGTGCAGCAAAACGATTGAGCTAGTGTGAGTGTCTTTCCAGTGTAGAAAACAAAAATGGCAACTGATGTCAAGTATAGGGAATACTTACAAATGCAGCTGGCAGTAATCCATTGCTTTTCATGCATGCATCAGAGCAGCTATGCATACCCATTCTGTCTAAGGACCAGATAGGGCAGATAAATAAAAATGGCCCTGCTATGGGAGGCAAGGAATGTGTAAGTGTGTGTGTGTGTGTGTGTGTGTGTGTGTGTGTGTGTGTGTGTGTGTGTGTGTGTGTGTGTGTGTGTGTGTGTGTGTGTGTGTGTGTGTGTGTGTGTGTGTGTGTGTGTGTGTGTCAGTGAGTGAGGGGGGGGGGAGTGGAAACTATTCAAGCGATGCAACCCTAACAAAAGGCCTGCGAGATGTAGCATTCCGTGCCGTAATCACTCACTCATAAGTATAAAGCCAGACAGGAATAAGTGGAGGAGTGCACAGATAAAGAGTCGGTGTGCTCTTCTCTCCACGTTTCCATGTAATTTAATGTTGTTTAAACAGCGACGGTCTGACTGACTCTCTGCTGCTGTCGGTGCAGCTAAAAACAGAGCCGGAGTCATAATTAGTGCAGTAGCTTCACAAATAACTTAATGTACACCTTCTCGGGGGAAGCGCTGACAGATATATAGGCTGGAATCATCCAAAAGCACCGCCGCACACGGTGAGAGGGCAGGAGACAGGCATGTGCACACTTTCAGCACCGCATCCAATCCAGTGCATTTCATCATGCGCTGTAATCCACTGTGTCTCATCCGAGTGAGATAATTGAATTTTCCATTCTTTCATGAGCAGCGGCGACGTGTAACCGCAAAAACAGTGGGACCTAATTAATAGTTTGTATGCGGCAGACGGTTTGCAGCCAAACACACTGTGCACTCTCTTCACTCCAAAAGGCATTTGGGGGGGGGGGGGGGCACATCTGCAAACACATCATGGAGCAGCACCGACGGACCTCACAACTTCTACTGCCATCACACACGCCAGCCTGCCATTTGTGTTTCATTATGCGCCTCAAACGCGCACACGTCTCCACGCCGCGGTTAGTCGTCACACAGACATCTTTTGAAGTGATTCGCAACAGAGACTCATTTGTTTGGCTTCGCAATAAAAACGATGTTCCAACTTACATATCATAATTGCGTTTCGGCTTTCGCTGACACCCCACCACCCACCCGCCCGCCCCCTCTCTCTCTCTCTGAGCCTATAAGGACACTGCTGTAAAGCTGTGGGTCGCCACGGCCCTGAGCACAGCACTAAAGACCCTAACCAGAATCAGATGGGTGAGGACACATATGAGTAGGGTAACATCACAGCTCTGAGGTCTGTGGAAAGTCTTATCGCAGATCTTGGTGCGAACCGTCTTTCAACTTTCCCTCCGACCGCAAATACTGCTCAGATTAGAGCACTGCTGTAGACGCAGAACGCTGATGTGCTGATGTATTACAGTGCCAGTCATTGCACTCAGTTGCCGAGCTTCTTTTACCCTAAGCATATGGGACTTTTTGATTTTTATTGCAGGAATAATAAAACTTCCAATCTGTCAGGATCAATACTTCCACCCATAGTTTAAAAAAAAATGATGCTGAGAGAATGAAGTAATCAGAAGTAAAATGGATTTTATCGGAGGTAAGTTGAGGGGGGCCGTAGAAAATTACAAATAATTTATCTTTTACAGTTCCTTGCAAAAGCAATCATATTTTGCAACACAGGCAGTGGATATTTGTGAGGGCTATAGAAAAGGATACGCGCTTTTCAGTCTTCTTTAAAAATCTAAATCTGAAAATTGCGCCGTGCATTTGTAGAGCCACCTTGTAGTCCCAAAGGTCGTTTGGGGTATATCTCTGCCAGTTTTGCAGATCATGAGATTGAAACTGTTGGCTGTTCTCTGCCACACAGCTCTAGCTCAGCCAGACAGGATGGAGAGCATCTGCAAACAGCATTTGTTTTAGGTCTCACCACAGATACTCAATAGGTTTTAGGTTTGGACTTTGACTGGGCCATTCTACAAGATGTATATGCTATGATCTGGGTCTTTCTTTTGTAGATCTGGCAGTAGGTTTGGGGTCCTTGGCCTGCTGGAGGGTGGTCTACCACTCTGGTCTCAAGTCTTTTACAGCTTCTAGCAGTTTTTTTTTTTTTTTTTACCAGGATTGCCATTTATTTAGCTCCATCCACCTCACCATCAGCTCCTTGTACTTGTTGAACAGAAACATGCCCACAAGGTGATGCTGCCACCAACCACGTTTAAGCATGGGAATGGTGGTGTGTTCAGGGTGATGTGAATTGTTAGTTGTTGTTTTTTAACCACAAATAGTGTTTTGACCATGCGCCAAAAAAATAGAAGTTTTGGTCTCATCTGTCCGAAGCACCTTCCTGGACATGTTTTGTAGCAAAGTACATCAACCATTTCTACAATGGCATTACTATTCATCAGTTGCTTTCTCCTTCCACTCCTCCATAAAGGCCTGATTTTTAGAGACTTGTCTAATTATACTCCTGCCTCCACATTCTTTCACCTAAGCTGTGGTTCTCTGCAGCTCCTTCGGATTTGGTCTTCTGGCTGCCTCTCTGATGAATCCTCTCCTTGCCTGACCTGTCAGACTAGGTGGACATCCATATCTCTTTGCCATACACCTTCCTCTTCAAAATGACACGACTGTGAGATGCTGAAACCTTCCCCTGTTTTAAACTTCTCCACAACTTTACCCCTGACCTATTACACAATTATATGTCGTTATTCACTAATTAGATTGGCCTGTGAGTTTATTTCGGGACGGTCAGAGTAAACGGGGTTGTATATAAACGTCTGCAAAAACTTTTCAGGTTTTTATTTGTTAAGATTTTTTAAACTTTGTTTTTGCTCACATAAAATCACAACAAATATTTTTTTTAGGTTTACCATTATAATGTGGCAACATACGAAAAAAGTTCAAAAGGTATGAATACTTTTGCAAGACACCGCGTATTGTTTATCTCAGATGTAGCTCAACCTTTGCAATATTGCGCCGAGCATAAAGCTGCATCAGTGGTACGACTGAGAAACTCACTGATTTCTCAAATCTTAAATCTTGATGCAGACAGAAGCCAGGAAACAGTGACGTCTCCCATCTACACAACCCATAATAACATAATGCATCCATTCATACAAGACCTCTATCTGTAACTCTGGATAACAGCGCAGTATCTTCGGATTACATACTTGGCTTCCTATCTGCGATCTCCTGCTTCTGTCTGGCTACACAGCCACAATACAGCACCACTGCTTCCATTCAGCTCTCCTCCATGGAGTTTATCGTCTCCGTTAATCTGTGGCGTATAATCAGACAAGGCATGCTGGCTGGTACTAGGCCACGTGGAGCAGAGTGTTGCCCGTAGGTAATTGCTTCCAGTAAAATCACAGCAACTTGGATCCGAATTAATGCATCCGTCTGCAGCACGCAGACTTTTACTGGCGTCAAATTGCCTCTCCTAATAGGGGAGCCTCTTTCCACTGAGAGCCTGGCAAAAGTTTCAGAGGTGAGCCCGACCCTTTCATGCTGGCACCCCGAACGGCAGATTTAGAGTTAAAGCCGCTGAAATAAAGCACGGTATCTGTCTGCTCTGATACACCTCCTCTATTCCCCTCAATGCGCCATGAAGGTGCTGTTTTGTTTGTGCCGGTTTACGCCGTTTCCAAGGTAAATGCTGTGTTTTATGTTGTTTGGGCAACGATAAAGAAGGCGGTGGAGGTGAGGGAGTCTACATGTGGCGTCAAAAAAGGGAAAAAAAAAACAGCCTTCCCTCATCTGCAGCAGAGTGTGAACACACAAAGACATATTTTAAGTGTAGATGAAGTTTAATTACCCACAACCTGAACAACTAGCTTCTTAACAACTGTATATAGAATTATTTCAGACAATTTACTTCATGCAAAACTTGTAATCTATTACACCGCAGTGTTTTTTTATTTAAAAAAACATACAGTGGCTTGCAAAAGTTCGTACTTTTGTGACCATACAACCAAAAACAACAATGCACTTTATTGGGATTTTACTTGATAGAGTCATAGAACACTAAGCAGGGAATAATTAATAAGTGAAAGGAAAACATTAGATGCTTAAAATCTGCAAAGTGGGAAATGCATTTGTTTTCAGCCATCTCTATCCAAAATAAAACTTCATAACCAGCTTCCTTAAAACAAGAAAAAAAAATCAACAAATGAGTAAATAACCGAGAGATGCGGTTTTAGATCAGGGATAAAGATGTGGAGACGTTTATTAAACCGCATCCTAAGTGTTTGAACAGTTAACAGAGCACTGCTCAATCCAACATAGTCTGAAAATGAACCAATGGCAGAACTCAAACGTACTAAGACTTGGCCATCTATCTAAAGCAGGGTTGAGCAACTTTACCAGCTAAACAGCCATTTTTGTTACACGCATAGGTCTACTAAACATAATTGTCTCAACCTCGGTGGCCCTCCAAAGAAACAAAAAAGATAGTTTATCCAGTTATAAAAATACTAACTTTAGAAAAATGAAAAACAAAACAAGAACTACAATTTCAATTCTCATTTGTAAGGTTTTAAAGCAAACAAACCTTTATAATGATGAGACGATGACCTCATACTGAAATAATTTTTTTTTTTTTAAAAAGCACCTTGGTTATAACATAGCAATGCGCATTCACATAAAAAAAAAACATCAAATCAAAGAAAAATATCACTTGTGCCATAGTTATCCTGCTGTTGTTGAAGTTCTGTGCAGACATTACATGACAGCCACAGCAGGAGCTAGCTCTGGAGGACCTGCAGAGATCCACAGCTCAGGTGAAATAATCTATCAACAGGAAAACTAAGAGGTGCCCTTCACAAATCTGCTCCTTGTAGAAGAGTGGAGAGAAGCATTTATGGGAGGTCCTATACGCACGTTTCCACAGGCCATTAAAAACATGTCAGATGAGACCAAAATGTAACTTTTTTGTACCCATATGCAAAATGTTATACCCTATATCTCTGAGAAACAAGGCGGAAGTAGCGTCAAGCTGTGGGCATGCTTTTCTTCAGCAGGAACAGGAGAAATGGTCGGATCTGAAAGGAAAAATGACGGAGTTGAATAATCAACAACTCTGGAAGCAAACCTGTCAGAGGCTGCAGAACACTTGAGCACAGGGTGGAGGTCAACCGTCCACCAGGACAACAGCCTTAAACATGCTCCCTAAACTACAATGCAATCATTTAGATTACACATAGCTGTTGCACAATGCATGCCAATGTGCTAGAATGGCCTAGTTAAAGTCCAGAGCTAAATATGTGCAAACCGGTGCAGGTATCATCCTCCTACCTCTCAACCATGTGCTGCTTCGTGTCTTTAACCGGGATTTGATGGACCAACACAGAGGCTTAAGGCTGCAGTATAATAAAAGCTTTATGAGCAATATATACGTTTTCCAAGGTAATATACTTTAAAGAAACTCATCAGTTTTTCAAAAGCCAAATTTTAAATCCCACTCTGAATTCGTGTGACCAGTGACGTAACGTGGATCGCCTTTCAGTTAAATATTCACCACGGTAAAGAAAGTAAACATTGCAAGGAGGAAAGAAAAGACGCTCACTTTCCCTTTTCAACGCAAAAAAGAAAAAAACTCCGCTATTGAATTGCACTGTACTGCTGGCAGCGCTCGATCGGGGGAGAGATATAATACGCTCAACAAAAGAGCCACACACACAGGTAACGTAACTCATCCGTCAGTCACCGTGTCACTCGGTGTGCATATCAAAGATCAGACGGCGGCTTTATCTCGCCCTCATCTTGTCTCCATCAAATCTTCACTGGTGCTCTTACAGCGTCTTCTCCCGTTTCAGGATTTATGCCAGAGTGAGTTAACACACTGACAGGGGTCGGGCCGGCTCACGCAGGGAGGTCCGATGGCTGTCACATAATGTTGTTTGACTCCGAGGAGCTCTGTTCCTCCCTGGAACAATGAAAGCGTGTACATGAGCTCAGTTCCTCCAAAGATCCTTCACCACACGACTTTTCTTAAAGTGAGGCTGGATGACGATGCGAGCTTAACATTCTCAGCATATCTTGTGTCGCAGCTATAGGGGATAAGGCTTTTTCAATGCCTCCGTGCATACTTTCACCTAATATTTACTGAAGTAGGTTGTGAGGATTTGAGCACAGCCGTCCTGAAAAAGGCAAGGATCTTGTCATTCTCCAGTGTTTTCACAAGACCTTTGGAGCCATATTACTTTCCAGTACAGGTCTGGCTGCGCTTATTGCCAAACGCAGAGTTAATGAAAAGGAAGAAGTGGTACCTGAGAGAAACTGAAGTATCAATAAGAGCTCCAATTATATTTCTCCTTTTTGGAAAAGTCCTAACAAAGCAAATCAAACCCGAGGCACGTCTTTGGTTTTAGAGCTGTAATAAAGTGAGAAAACTTTGGCAAGCTCAACTGTATAACCATTCCAAGAGAATATTATTATTATCCCGTAAACCCCAATATAGGGATTAGGGGGAAAACACACATCCAGAATGGAAAATACTTAAAACAAGGAAATGGTGATTACTATGCTTATTTCTTTTGAAACTTTTTTTATTACTACACATCTTATAATCTGTCTCTCTGTCTCTGTATCTCTCTCTCTCTCTCTCTCTCTCTCTCTCTCTCTCTCTCTCTCTCTCTCTCTCTCTCTCTCTCTCTCTCTCTGAAGTGTGTATTTCCCGCCACCTAGTGGCCATCTGGTAGTGCATTTATTTCACATTGTGGCTCTGAACTAAATTCTCAGAAAACCATGACTGATCACAGCCACAACGCAAGCAGATTTCCATTCTTACTGTTATGATCGCTCCTCTTCCTCTGACGTACATCTGTGTGCGCAACATACTTCAGATGAATGAGATTCCAGTTACTAGCTGTGCCAATCAGTAGCAGAATATCCATAATAATTATATGTATGATTACTGTATTATATGAGAACTATATAGAACACCAGAGCTTATGTCTGCAATCTATAAAAACATAACAGACTTAGTCTAGCTTTAATAATTTGTTTTACTAAGGCACTCAACAGACTCAATAGTAAAAGCAAATCAAAGCTGCTGTAACAGAGACTGTGATGCAATATTTTAGCCACTAGATGTCAGCCTAAGCAAACGTCTAAAGCCTCAAATGAGTTTTGGTTCCGTACGAAAAATCCGGCATAACATTGGGACCTCCATGCATTCTTCCCAATGGGCCGAGGCTTAATGATTATAAATTATTTATACCTGGCAAAAAATACCCCCAACATGCATTTGTTGACCCACTGAAAGTAGAAAATAAAAATAAAAACCTGAAAGCATCTACAAATGAGAAGTTAAAAACGGAGTATATAAAATTAAGTATTATTATTTTGTTTTGCATAGTAGTAGTTGCATAGTAGTAATGGCTTAGATCTAATCCATTACAAGGCCTTTGTTGGGCAGTAATATAAAGCTTAATACTCCACATTACTCCAGACTTTTTGAATTGAGAAATCTTCCTGGAGAGGAAGCGAAACGTCTTCAAACTACGGAAAACAAGTCCAGTTGCTTTGTTTTTTACTTTTTTTGGAATGACCATGACCTGGATGACTGAGAATCTTCACATGCATATTGTGGTACTTTAATTTTACACCGGGAATTTTGAGGCCCTTAAGGCAGAAACGCCTAATTTTAAGGTTGGGTTCTTTCTAAAAATGTATTTCTTTGTGTGCACACTCACTAGCAATTCACAAATAATAAAAATGTGGCTTTCCAGTACAAGCGGCTGCTTAATATTTATTAGGATGGGATGTTAACTGACCTTTTAGAAAAGACGCATAAAAAATGAAATCTTCCTGAAGTTTTTTTGCTTTCATTTTATTTCCAAAGTAAACAGGACCACAAATGAAAATCAACTTTTATTAAAATCTGGACTTTGGTGAATGCATTTAATAAATTTGGTTAAATACAAAACCTAATTTAGGGAAAGGGTTTTTGTTCCTGAGGACAGATTTTCCCGAGAAATAAATTTGAAAAAAGGTTTGGCACTACATGCATGCTCAGTATGAGGGATTGCTGCAAAACCATCAACAATGCAGACGACTGTCCACTGTGGCTCTACGCTCTTTCATGAGGAGTGAATGCTGCTTGTCAAGACTTGATGCAATCTACTAGGTTTCCTTATATAGGAGACTTTTTGACCAATCTGCCTGGATAAAACCAAATATTCACTTTTAGAAATAGTATAATTATCAACAGATCACATCATGCCCAAAATGTACATGTCATAGAATCATTATAGTAGTTGATAATGCCTACATTACTCCTTGGTGCATTGATCAGTTGTGCCCAAATTAAAATATATGTGTTAAATAAATATAATCAAAGCCCTTGCAAAATATGCCGCCATATTTAGCAGGCTTGTGAGCATAAACAGTTTGTGCCCAGAACGTCTCTCTGGAGAAGAGGAAAAGAAAAAAAAAACACTGGGTTTGCCATTTTTAAAAGCGGCATGTGTTTGGAGGATCTACTATAATGAATTCTACAGCCTGGGAGGCCGTAAACAAAGAAGACTGCATCTCTGCAGAGCTCTATGACCGGGCCTTGAAAGAAGATCAGAAATGACCTCGCTGCATTGTTTCATCTGAATTACAGCCGTGGACAACAGAGTAAAAGTATATAGAGAATATGGCTGAGCTGAAGAGTTATGGCCACTGAGGGCTATCTCAGACCACCAACATCTTGTTTTATGGTTGTATCTGTCGCTGTTATGTACTGCTGTCCTGGGTTATGAATGTATATACAGAGGAGACCTTGGTGCTGTGACCTGTGAAGGGTTCCTTTACTGAAAGCTATAAGGCAAAGAATTACCCAGTTACCGGAAATAACAGCAAATAGGTTGAAGAAGGTGCCCTGGGCAGATGAAACCTAGATTTTAACTTTTGGTTGATGTTTTAAACATCGCATGTATGTCTGAAAAAAAAAAAAAAAAGTCCAATAATTCTCTCATTCATTCGAGGCAGTGAAACTCCTGTACACTGCTCAAAAAGATTAAATGAACACTTTGAAAACTCACCAGATCTCAAATGGGAGAAAAGATAAATCCTGCTGGATATCCATACTGATAGGGAGAGGGTAGTGTGTTAGGAAATGAAAGAAAATGAAGAAATGAAGAAAATGAAAATGATCAACCCACAGAGGGCTTCAAAGTCACCTAGAAAGGGAAATTGAAAAGTTTGATGCAGCAGGCTGGTCCAATTCCCTAAAATATCATTCAAGCATCTCATAAAAATGGTACTCCACAGCTAGTATGGCCCCCGCGTGCTTGTATGCACACCTGACAATGTTGGGGAATGCTCCTGAGGAGATGATAGATGGTATCCTGGGGTATCTCCTCCCAGACCCTGACCAGGGCATCACTGAGACCGTGGACAGTCCGAGGAGTCCCTGGTGATGCCCGACGTCAAATCTTTCATCCTCTCGGAACTGTCTGCATAATTTTGCCACATGAGGCTGGGCCTTATCGAGGAACCCAGGACCCACTGCACCAGCAAAGGTCTAACAATGGGTCTAAGTCCTAGATTAACTGCCCGTCTCCTGGAGCCTCCTACATGCCAATGAGACTGTGCTTGAAACACAGCAAACCTTTTGGCAACAGCACAAATTGATGTGCCATCCTAGTGGAGTTGGACTGCCTGTGCAACTTCCTTTAGGGTCCAAGTATGACCTCATCCAATCCAATCCAACTTTATTTATAATGGCCTTGCCACAAACACAGAGGACAAAGGGTCATACAGATGAAAGCAACATATAGAGAACGCCAATAAAACTAATAAAATGGACAAAAAACTGACAAAACAATATAAGATCAACATAAAACCAACATCCTGTTAAGTATTAGAAGTCAGATGGAAAATATGTATTTTAAAAGGGATTTAAAAATGTCTGCAGACCAATCCAGAGGTTAGGACCAGCTACAGAGAAGGCCTGGCCCGCTCTGAGCTTGTGCTCAGTTCTCGGTACTGACAAGAGCAAACGGTCAGCTGACCTGAGAGACAAAGGTGCTACAAGCAGTGACACTGACCCTGGTCAAATGCTTGACAACTGAAAAGCATCCAAAAAATGAGGTAAAAATGTCAGTCTTCCACTGACACTATTATTATCATTATTGCCCCTTTCTGTCACCTGTTGTTCATTTTGGAAACACTAAAACAGCCGACCCTAATTAACAACCCCCTCTGCGACTGAACTGACCAGAAGAATATTCCAAAAGATTCACTGATTTGATAGATACAGAAGCATGGTTCAGATCAAAGCGTATTAATGTGTTAGAATGACCAAGTCAAGTAAAGACGGAGAGAGAGAGAGAGAGAGAGAGAGAGAGAGAGAGAGAGAGAGAGAGAGAGAGAGAGAGAGAGAGAGAGAGAGAGAGAGCGGACACAGTAAGAACAGAATACGTGTGCAATCCATCCATTTCAGATCCTTTTTTTATGATTTGTAGACCTTGTATTCTTCTCTTCCACGTCACAATTAGGCACTATTTTGTTTTCTTCCATTGCATAAAATCCCAATAGAATTCAGAGACTTTTCAAGGATTTGTAACATGTGAACAGAGATCTTAACTTTCAGACCATCTTGTCCGTGCAGACATAGTGAAATACCTTCAGTAAAGTCATTGGCATAATTATCTTTCGTAAAAAAATAAAAGAAAAGAAAGCAATCCTTTAACTTACAGGTAACTGTAGAGATTTAACAGTGTAAATGTCTCCTACAGCCTCACTCTGTACGACCGGCACACATTCTGTGTCACACATCAATAAAAGAACGCCACCGTCTGACTTCCCCTGCCAAAGAGATGCAGCTAACAAGCAGGAAGGCTGTGACAGAAGTACGGGGACCAAAGGCATGCATAGATTGTGTGTCACTACACAGCAATAACTCAACAGACTGTTTGATAGGCACTGAGCCGGTATAATTGGAGCACATGTTAGACACAGAGAGAGCGCACCGCTGGTTGATGCTCCTCAAAGTAAACCTGCATGACAGCCATTTCTGAGCTAACCTGGGAGTCCGTCTGCATAATCGCCGCGTTTCCCCAGCGAGCGCCGACACGCTATTAGTTAACCTTTAAACTGGATTTTATGCCACCTGCTGCTTTTTGTGCATATGTATGTGCTTTTGTTTAATTAAGAGATTCACCCCCGCTGATAACGATTACTCAAAAAAAAAAAAAAAGTAAATAAAAAATCTGAGCTCCAGCTTGTTAAGTATTTTCAGGCACCAGACACAGGTCGTTATGAGGAATTAGATCCTGTGCTGGATAGATTTAATGACAAGCATGTTTCATTGAAAATGGCTGAAAAAGGGATTTAATGTCAGATGCTCTTTTCATCCATGGCTAGTCAGTACCTGGTGGCAGGATAGGCATGAGGGAATATAATACGGCACATCAAAAAGACGGCTTCTTCTGCTGTACCGTCTAACAGGTTTACTGGGGACCAGACACCTCTTGACAGAAGATGTAAAAAAATACCTATATACATATTGACATTTTAGTCAAGGTGTGAAGTCTAGACTTTGACTGTCATTGCATAAGTTCTTTTCCATTCTGGTCATTCTGGTCTCGATGTGGCACTATGATTGGCATTATTCTTTTGTTTATTGTTTAATGACCCAACTCTGGCCAATTTTCAGCTGTTGGACAGAAGGCCGCACGTTTATCTCTAAAATACTGTGGTATACCACCCAAGATGGCGGATGGCATCTTCTGAACTTTGCTCTGCCAGTTTTTCTCTGTTTATCCTGCTTTCTGTCACCATTCTGTGAGGAACTCCTAAACCTCAGACAGTACTTTCTAGGCATTTCCCACAAATTGTCATTGACTCCATGTTTGCTGAGGTCCTGATTGGCAGTGAAGCAGCTCTCTATGAGAGCTTTTACAGGAGTTGCAGATGGTGTAAACAGGCAGGCGCGCACACACCTTTGAGTTCAATTCACTTGGCTGCCTCCCTGTTAGCAAAATGGACACGCTGCTGCTTCTCAACTGTAAAGAAACTAGTGCCTGTGACTTCATGCCTCTCTCAGTCTCACCCAAACCTGGCTCGGCGAACACATCCCGGACTTTGCTCTACAGACAGGCTATAGGCTCCCAGCTGCATCAAGCAAACCGCAATGCAGAGCTGTCGGCGAAAAACAAGGTGGTGAAGTCTGCTTCTATATCAATGAAGGTTGGTGTACTCATATCATGGTTTTAAAGAAAACATGTAGTCCTCACCTGGTGTCATTTTTTTACTGACTGTTACCCTGCTACAAACAGGGAGAGGGGCTTCTCCCTGTTTGATTGGCTGGTTTTTATATCCCAGCTCGCTGAATTGATGACATGGAAAAAAAAACCATCCCATAGTTTGATTTAGTGGAAGTAAATCTCTTAAATAAACTTCCAAAATACAGACATTATATTAGGTTTCCCACCAAGGACTAAGATACAATGGATCACTGTTACACAGCTTTGAAAGCTTTATATCCCGCTGACAACAGGGCCATTTAGAGACTTTCTGATAATTTTCTGCTTCATCTGTATCCAACCTGTGGGTGGAAATTAAATATGTCTAATCTTGTGGTTTGGACTCTAATGAAGCTGATGGAGAAGCCAAAGCAGATGTAGCAGGCCCACTATGACTGCAGCATGTTGGACTGGAGTGTCTTTGCTCGAATTGACTCAAATTTGCTCAAACTGACTTCTTACATCATTTTTTCTTTTTCAGGACATTTGTGTGCAAACTAAGAGCTATTTTACATACATCCACAATAAACAATGGTCCCCTTCACATATGAAGAAGCTGCTTGGGAGAAAGGACTAGGCGTACAGCAGTGGGGACCAGGCCCTGTATAAGCTGGCCAGGAACAAACTGACCAAGGAGATCAGAGCAGCTAAAGCCGGGCGTACACTGTACGAGTTTTTCAGTCGTGGTACTTATATACATCTCAAACTGTGCGACGGAACCGCGGGTTTTAAAAAGTTCACCGCTCACGATCTGTGCGGCGCGGCGCTTGGACGCGACCGGACTGCTCACACTGTACGTCGTGCCCCCTCTGGGACCGCTCGCTGTGATGGCAGAGGCAGGCGAGCGACGGTAGGTGACAGGGACCCAGAGCAGGGGTTCGAGCCCAGCTCTGGCGAGGCCCGCAGGAGGCACCGGGCGTCGGGGGAACGGAGGGGAGAGAGGAGGGACGAGACGCACCGGCGGCCGCTCGGCACGGCAGGTCGCCCAGCCCGCACCCCCCCGCGAGCGGAGGAGTGCCGAAACAGGCGGCGGACCGCGGAGGAGTGCCGAAACATGCGGCGGACCGCGGAGGAGTGCCGAAACATGCGGCGGACCGCGGAGGAGTGCCGAAACATGCGGCGGACCGCGGAGGAGTGCCGAAACAGGCGGCGGACCGCGGAGGAGTGCCGAAACAGGCGGCCAGCGCGTTGCCGCCCTCCCCAACGCCCCCGCGAGCGGGCCGGGCGGAGGTCGCTTCAGGGACGCCCGCTCCCCTCCCTCCGCTGGTGGGGACGGAGAGGAGGGGAGGGCGCCCCCTCGTAGCTCTGCTTGAACAGCAGGATGCGCTCACGAAAACCTCACGACAGCCGACTGATTTTCAAACATGTTTGATTTTCACCGATCGTCCGATTCCTGATCGGGAGGTAGTCGTGAGAAGCCAGTCCCCCCTCCTCCCCCCCTCTACGATCAAGCTGAAATTCACCCCGATTCAAAAATGCCCGCACGACTGAAGAATCGGCCCGAAAAGGGGAAAAACTCGTACAGTGTACGCCCGGCTTAAGAGAAGCTACAGGGGGAAGCTAAAAATCGGCTAATCAGCGGCACTTAGGAATGGTCTGTAAAGACATAACTAACTATGAGACCAAGTAACAAAACAAAATGTCAACTCGAACTCAAAGAATCAGAACACACAAAGACATTCAGCATTCAACTACAACGTAAAGTGCTGAGAGACTGACACTAAGGTCACTGCTCATGTCTGTCCACCCCGGCATTGTGTTTACTGCCCAAAGCTCCTATTTTCACATAGGTATTCACAGTTTCAGTGTGTTAGATATCAGCTTAAATCTGTGGCCATGTTAGTTAGTAGTGCAGGGTTGAGACATTACCCAGAAGCTCCATGGCATCGTCCTCGTCCTCGATCTCGAGCTCTTCTTCTACGACGGAGGAAGCAGGACTGTTGACCGAGTCAAAGGAGTCCTGGAACAACATGGCTGCCAGGAGCTTCTTATGATGCTGCTGCTGCTCCTTTAGCCCTTTGCTTTTTGTCTCCATCTTCAAGCTACGAAAAGAAACAAAATCAGGGCAAATCATCTTGGAAATGGTTCAAAGTTGAATTTGTTGTTTTGTGATGCTATAGCGCACATGTGTCAAACTCGAGGCCCGCGGGCCAAATCAGGCCCTTCAAGGCAATTTATCCGGCCCTCAAGAGTCAAAAAAGGCATATATGTCATAAAGTAGAGGCATACATTCTTTTAAAGTGTATAAAGTGGCTGAAACTGTGCCTCCTGTAGCGAATGTTGATTTTTTTAACTGTGTAGTAACAGAATCCTGCCACTAAATGCTTGTTTTCTCACACTATATTAAAACAACCCAGAAATGTCAAAAAAAGAGAGAACAAATTATGCAAAATGACGAGAGTTTAAAGTTTAACTCACCCCAATATCAACTTCTTTTCAAGATAAACTGTTCAAATGGGCCTAAGGGTGCTACTTTTATGCTACTGTGAAGGTTTTTACATTTTTATGTGAACTGGAATGAAATTATGAAATCAAAAGCATTGTCTATACAGGTTCAACCGACCCTTTTAATGACTTCATGATGCCAAAGTGTCACAATATAGAACTGAGTTTGAAAACCATGCTATAGTGTTTTCCCAGCATAATTCTCTGCATCTGTAATCTACAGTGGCTTGAAAAAGTATTCATACCTCTTGAACTTTTCTTCATATTGTCACATTACCACAAATAAAAAATATATTTTATTGGAATCTTACGTGAAAGATCAGTACAAAGTGGTACGTAATTGTGAAGTACAAAGATTATACATGGTTTCTTTCTTTCTCTCTTTTTTTACAAATAAACTCAGAAGGACATTGTGCAAAATTATTCAGCCCCCCTGAGGCGATACTTTGTGGAACCACCTTTTGCTGCAATTACAGCTGCAAGTCTTTTAGGGTATGTCTCTACCAGCTTTGCACACCTAGTGACTGAAATTTTTGCCCATTTCTCTTTGCAAAACACCTGAAGCGCTGCAAGATTAGATGGAGATCATTTTGTGAAAAGCATTTGAGTTCAGAGTGATGTGAAGTGTCAGTTCTCTGCCGCACATAGCGTTTTGCATTTTGTCCAAGAAGTTCAATTTAGGTTTTGTTTGACCAAAGCACCTTCTTCCACATGTTTCCTGTGTCCCCAACATGGCTTCTGGCAAACTGCTAACGGTACTTCTTATGGTTTTCCTTTAACATTGGCTTTGTTCTTGCCACTCTTCCATAAAGTCCACATTTGTGCACAACTAATAGTTGTCCTGTGGACAGATTTCCCCACCTGAGCAGTGGATCTCTGCAGTTTATCCAGAGTCACCATGGGCCTCTTGGCTGCATCTCTGATCAGTTCCAAAAACTGGACTTTTTGGTGGTCTAGTTTTTGGACCAGTTTTTGGTTTGGAAGGAGCATGAAGGAAGCCATTTACCAGAGGAGAAGGACTTAGGTTTCAACTCTCAAAAACTTACAACACAGCAATAGGGTTGATTCCTTCCAATCATCACCTCAATCCTCACCTCCATACAGGTGATCAAAACATTGCTCCTGTAAGCCAGGCCAACAACGACCCAAACGACTCCTCATTACTAAGGGGTGGACCTGTTTCGGTTCAATTTGCATGTTATCTAAGCCATTACAAGGCCTTTGTTGGGCAATAATATAAAGTCTGGAACTCCACACGACTTCAGACATTTGAAAGCTTTCTGGATGGGAAGCGAAATGTCTTCAAACTTTGGAAAAAAGTCCAGTTGTTTTGTTTAACTTTTTTGGAATGACCATGACCTGGATGACTGAGAATCTTCACCAGCATCTCTGATCAGTGCTCTTTCCATTTTCGGATGATGGATTGAGCAGTGCTCTGTAAAATGATAAAGGCTTGGGAAATCTTTCTATAGCCTAAGCCTGCTTTACACTTCATCACGACTTTATCCCTGACCTGTCTGGTGTGTTCCGTGGACTTCATGATGCTGTTTGCTCCCTAATGTTCTCTAAACCAACCTCTGAAGCCATCACAGAGCAGCTGTATTTGTACTAAGATTAAATCACACACAGGTGGCCTATATTTAGTTATTAGCTATCATCAGGCAACTTCTGAAGGCAATCAAAGAAGAGGGGGCTGGATACTTTTCTATGCCGCACTTTTTAGTTTTTTATTTGTAAAATAAGCCATGTATAACTTTACTACTTCAAAATGGTATACCACTTTGTGTTGGTCTTTCACATGAGTAATATATTAAAGTTTGTGGTTGTAAAGTGACAATATGTGGAAATGTTCAAGGGGTATGAATACTTTTGCAAGCCACTGTTTCAGGCTTACGGCTGAAACGGTGGCATTTTGTGTTTCATTTGCTAATGAAACACAAAATGCTGCTTTTGCCTTGACTGGGTGCAGATTGAGGTGACTGCAGTCTTTGTTTACCAGAGATAAAGTGTGACTAAATTCAGGTGTCACCCAGGTGGAGAGCACCTCCTTATAAATGGTATGTGGAGGGAAGATAAGATGAGATGATTGCACAAGTGGTGCATTCATGCACCTCTGACAACAAACAAAACTTTCAAACTAGAAGTGAAGCTGAAGGTTTCATGTGCTGAATGCATAATGCTGTTCTCTTTAGTTAGAACAGGAGAAAAAGTGGCACCTCCACTGGGATAAGGGATGCAATGGGGGCAAAGGCCACCCTGATAAAATGCTTTTTTAATAATTTCTAATTTAAGAGGGGGGAAGACAAAGTTGCACTTAGTTTGCCCATTACAGCACACAACTTTCTAATTCCCATCCCACCAACCCACACAAATATATATAATAAACAGAACAGTCTGAAGTTCTCTCAGAACAGATGTATCCAAACAGACAACAAGAAGAATAGCAATGCATGTGAGCTATTTTTGTTATTGTTGTTCAGGTATTAAAAAATCAGCCTGTCATTTCCCATGTTTAGACTCATACTTTTGTGTGTTGTGGTGCTTTAAAGAGGTCTGTGTCAGGATTTTGGGGGGGCTTTGGTTTTGTGTTTTACTTTATTTCCAGAGTTGTCACTCTTGGGTTTCCAAATACATCTCAGTCAGAGGTTTTTAAGTTTTTGAGGTTCTTTGTGCTGTTGGTTCCCAGGTTGCTTGTGTATTGTGTTAAACATCACAATGTGACAAGCAGTAATATTTTGAGTTTGTGTGTGTTCCTAGGTTTGCATTCTGCTCATGTTTAACGTGTTTTTGTTGGTGATAGTTTCTCGTGTCCCGTGGTTTACCCAGTACCTTGAGTCTCTGAGCTTCCCACACTCCCCGGCTGACTTCCATCTGCTCATCAACTCCCCAGTCTTGCATTCTAGTGGTCGAGCTCTCCAGTATAAATACTACCTGCTGTGTTTCAACAATTAAACACCTTCTTAACAACGACCAGCCGCTTTGCCGTTTTCCAGTCAGGTTTCCGTGCTCACCACAGTACAGAGACCGCCCTTATCAAGGTATTTAATGACATCCATATAAATACAGACCGTGGAAGAACCACCGTGCTGGTTCTATTGGACCTCAGTGCAGCATTCGATACTGTCGATCACTCCATTCTGTTAGAGCGCCTGGAAAACTGGGTCGGCCTCTCTGGTACAGCTCTCAACTGGTTTAAATCCTACTTAAAGGACAGGGAATTTTTTGTATCAGTAGGTAACTTTACATTAGAGATGACAAAAATCACATGTGGGGTTTCCCAAGCGTCCATCCTGGGTCCCCTCCTATTCAATATCTACATGCTCCCCTTAGCGCAGATCATAAAAAACAACAACATCAGCTACCATAACTATGCAGACGACACACAGCTTTACATCACCATGTCACCAGGTGACTATGAACCAGTTCAGGCACTGAGTAAATGCCTAGAAGAAATCAATGCATGGATGTGCCAACATTTTCTTCAATTGAATAAAAAGAAAACTCAAGTAATAATATTTGGACCAATAGAGGAGAGATCAAAAGTTATTTTGTTTCTACATTTTATTCCTAGTTGCTTTTATTCTGCTTTATTTTCCTATATTTTAATCATGTAAAGCACTTTGCATTGTCTCTGTACTGAATTGTGCTATACAAATAAATTTGCCTTGCCTTGCCTTACCTGTTTGTCGCAGCCTGAGTAAGGCCTCATCCACATGACGACAAACACTGAGAATTAGGAAAAAAAATGTCCTTCCCCACAGGAGGACGCAGCACCACTAAAACGCTGTAGTGGGTATCCCGGGGTACACTGGTGCCGTGACGCTGCCACAGAAACGTGAAAAAATACCAGGCATTCGCAGCCCACCCGTGTGAAGTAAACACGACAACATGTCGGGAAGTCAGACACAAATATTTATACATGTTCAACTTCATGTGGGTTGGCAGGCACCCACCGTGTAGCGCAGGCTCATTACAAAGGAAGAGTCTGAGGACGCTACTATCAGCCATAACTAAAGCCAATATTTGCCTCAGTATGAAAGCAACACTGGATGTAGGGCTAGGCGATATTAACCTGACTTCCGCCAGATGCATATTGCTCCGCCTAGCTTCACTCACATACATCTGGGACACCTCCATAGGAATTGCCTTTATTGAAGGCTGGGCCTTATCAAAAATCCTTGCATATGATTGGATAAGCCACTTGTCTGTCATCTTTATCGACGTGCTATTTCAACCACTCACACCGAAGCTAACCCGTGACGCTGATGAGAGCGACGCAGGAAAAAAAACGTTTTTTTTTTTATGTGTTTGCGGCTCTAGTGGCACGCGTTTTATTGACAGTGAGCTGACAGGAAGAGTGGGGAAGACAGGCGGCAAAGCGCCGCGGGTCGGAGTCGATCCCGGGCCGACCGCGTTGAGGACTAAAGGCCTCCTAATATGGTTCGTGCTAACCGCTCCAGGGCGCTTCCGCGTCCGCCGCGGACGCGCCCCGGAAAACAAAACTTGCCAAATCCGGTCGAGAGGGGGGCGAAAACATGGTTTCCACCAACAAAAGCCTTCAGAGGCGTTCTCTGATGTTCTTTTAATGAAACAATATTAGGTAGATTGGACAACACGGAAGAAATAGCAGCATCAATGTTAATGCTTGCTTCCTCGACGAGCCGCCATTGCTATCAAAACAGTCTCACGTCATGGTCGCGTCTCCACTATGTCACATCTATGAAACTCCAGCCCTGCGTCCTGATTGGCCAGACCATAAAATTGGTTGGAGAAATCACTCTCTATGGGCGATGTCCCAGATGTATGTGAGTGAAGCTAGGCGGAGCGACATGCATCTGGCGGAAGTCAGCTTAAGGCGATATGGCTTAAAATAAAATCTCCGAATTTATTATACCAAATCCAGTTAATCGAGTTTTTTCCCCCATCCTTTTCGTTTCACAATTAGAAATAAAGGCATTATTTTAAAAACTTACTTTTATGTCAAACATTTCGTCTTGGAGTTGACTTAAACTCAAAGTGCAACTAAATACAAGCTGAATAAAATTCAGATTTTTCAAAAATTAAATCTTAAAAATGTTTAAATTCGAATTAATCGATTAAATGGATTTATCGCCCAGTCCTAACCGAACGGGGCCACCTTTGTTGTTGTTTGTGAGAGTCAGGCGCATGCGAGTTACAATGTGAGGCAAAGCTATGTCACCATCATTACAGGTGCTGGTCATATAATTAGAATATCATGAAAAAGTAGCTTTTTTTTAGTAATTTTTATATTCCTTCATTACACACAGACTGATATATTTCAAGTGTTTATTTCTTTTAATTTTGATGATTATAACCCATTTTCAAAAATAATCATTTATAGTCTCCCAAAACGCCACATCCATGTGGTCACGCAGCCTAAAAGACAAAATACTTTTGTGGATACAACTAATCTCTTCTCTGCGTGGGCGGGGGCCTCAAATACTGACTTTATTTTCACACATACACCCCCTCTTCTCTCCATATGAGCCCTCCGCTTCATCATTCATGACAGTCTGTTAATAATGTTCCAATATTTATACTAGAAGTCTTTGGTGCCGTTTCTCACACCTGGTTAATTTTTAATTCCACGGCTAAAGATTGTCACCCTGAGAGACTGCGGCTGTGAAAATGCACCATTTTGCACAGAATTGATCTTGTGCTGCAAAACAACACGCACATTACGTTTACATTTCTGTCACCGTTTTTACTTAAAAAAAAAGAATCAGTATTTTCTATACATTTTATATCATCCTAAAAATGTAGCTGTTTAACTTTAAAAGCCATCTTTACTATTAAAAAATACTAAGACAGGTTTCTGCCTCATAGAAATGAATCGCTATATCGCTGTCTGTGGATGAGGGTTGTGGATTACAGCGCCGTGAGAGTATTCATTAGATCCTAATCTCTATTTAATGACTTCTATTTACAGCTAATAGAAAAGGGTCAAAGATGACTGATGCTGTATTTTGTCATACTCACTGTGCGGTAGTTGCGCTAATTAAATTGGTTAGCTGGATTCTGTAAGTCATTATCCACAGATGTTTCATCTGCTTGAACTTTAGGGTAGGTTTTTTTTTCCCAGACATAGAAAATTAACACTGAAGACAACAAACCAAGCAGGAAAATAGGCTAATATTAGTCAATTTACAGATATACATTAAATTACAGAGACTGTACCTTAGTTACGAAATGAACCTTGAAACCAAAATCCTGATATCTGTTAGAGCAACATTTACGTATAAATATTCAGAGAAATCACAAATAAATTTAAAGAAAACCAAAAGACAACTGAGAAGAGTTAGTGTGGCAATTACACACTGAGTAAAATAACAGCTAATGGTAAAATTACAATTTGAATCTTCATTAAGTTTTTGCTGAGTTGGCAATGTTTCTTTCTATCATTCGTCATTCTCAATCTGGGTCCTCAGGGCCCACAGTCCTTCATGTGGGCCTTGAGCTCATCCTCAGCCTGCCATGAAGCGCTGCACCAACCTGCTAATCACCCGCTCATGTATATCAGGGGGTTGTCAGCAGGGAAACCTCCTAAACCACGCAGGACAGCGAGTCTCGGATCAGCTTTGAGGACACCTGTTCAACCCACAAGCTTTCTGAATGAAAAACGAAGAAGATTTGAGAACCTCAGCGTAAAGGTTCAGCGGCATTAAAGAAGATGTGGTCTAGTTAGGCCCGGCTGGGATTTTTCCAAAGACGGCAGTGCAGGTTTTTCTGGGTTGATCGGGGAGGTCATTTATAGCTTCTCTAATTTAAATCTAGAGGATTCTACATTTCAGATCCAAGCTTTGACCCCAGGCGTTTCAGATCTCAAAATATCTGACTTAGTTTGTGAAAAAAAAAACATGTTTCTAAGCACATGTACTTTGAATTCACACACAGAAAAGCACCACCAATATCTGACGAGCTGTCCCTACTGGTCAGTTCCTTCCAACAGAGCATGTAAGTGAGGCCACACTCTCCATGTCCCAGTTAAACCAACTGATCTGTCCCTAAATCCTCCCATACAGTATCATAATGGGATTAACTGTGTCAGTCAGTTGAGGCCTGTGCATGATGTATGGTTTATACATCTTCCCCTGTTTTAATTAGTCACGTAACCATGTGTGACATAAAGAGTACAGCTGCATGAGAGTCATACAAAAATACTAGAAACCAAATTAAGATTCATCCTTGAGCACTTCTCCTGAACATCAGCCACTGTGATCAGAACTAAAGTATATTTACATATATGTTTACAAAAGGTAATTTAGGACTTGACCTTAGTCCCTTTGAGAACCTTCTCGACAGGGCTTGTTTATAGAAGAAATGAGGGAAACAAACACGGGTCAAAAAGTACAAGAATGGAGAAGTTAATGAATTTCTAAAAAGTAAAGATATTTTAAACCTGAAGAGTTTCCCAAACATGAATAGCACAAAGTAAGAGACAATACTCCTACCTCAGTGTTTCTTTGTTCATCTGTATTGTTGTATTGATGGGACATTAACTAAGCTATTGCTGCCATTGACATTTTCTAATCTTGTTTTTTCCTATAGAAAGTACTCATGGCTCAGGACTTCCATGTTTGGTTGTGTCTTATCCCCTTTACCCAAGTGGATCACTGGTAATGGCCGTTTATACAAAAGTCTGGTTCAGCAACGTTTTTCCTAAGAACGGGGGATTGCTGGAAAGTCAAGAACTATTAGCTGAATTGACCCATCTTAAAATGTTGTTGGTTGGTGTTAATGTTTGTTGAACTTTAATGTTGTACTTCAGTCGCTAGGTGCAAATCCACCTGGCCCTATGTGAAAAAATAAATGTCATCCCTTGTAAAAACGGATGTCAACTGCACTCCCAGGCTTGATCACTGCCAGACTTGTAGGATCATGAAGTCACTTAAAACTCTCTGACAACATAAAGTAGGTGAAAAGATCTCAAAAAGCATTACATCATGCCTCCATCTAAGGAAATTTAAGAACAGATGAGAAACAGATTCAGTGACATCTATCTGTCTGGAAAGGATAACAAAACCATTTCTAAGGCTTTGGGACTCCAGTGAACCGCAGTGGGAGCCATTATCCAAAAAAACAACAATAACAAAAAAACATTGACAGTGGGGAACCTTCCTAAGAGTTGACAGCCTAACAACATTTCTCAGAGTGGTCTTCCCATCCAGGAGGCCACAAAAGAACAAACAACATCTGGAGTACTATATAGGCATAATTTAGCATCAGCATTCATGATCCAATTCATGATTAAGACCCCTGATGACTAGACAGTACAAAAAGGCAGCATTCAGGTTTAACAAGAAAATAATCTTGATGATCGCAAAAACTTTTGGGAAAATATTCTGTGGACTGACAAAAGTGGCATTTTCTGGAGGGTTTGCATCCCATTACATCATTCATAAGGCTAATGGCATTCCAAAAAAACAGCATTACGCCAACAGTGAAAAATGGTTGTGATATTTTGATGATCTGGGACTGTTTTGTCCCTTCAGGATGTGGATGATTTGCTGCAAATAATGGAACCATACTTTTTTTTTCTCTACCTAAAAGTCTTGAAGAATGTCCAGCTATTAGTTACTCTTAAGCTCAAACACATATGGGGTCTACAGCAGAATAACTGCCTAAAGCACACCAGTAACTCCATCTTGGAAGGGCTAAAGAAAAGAAAGTTTTGCAGCTGCCTGGTAAAAGTCCAAACTTAAGAATCAAGAATCTTTTATTGTCACCATGTGTTACCATGGTCAAATTACCTTTGAGGCAGACACTGTGCCAAGGCCCTAAACAGGCTGTGATGACTTAAAAACTCTGTTATTTGACTGTAGGGTAACTTTGGGTAGACATTTCCCCTTAATAAATGAAATCAGAAACCTGTTTTTAGTAACGTGGGGTTTAATTGAAAATATGATAACGTTTGGTGATCTGAAATATAAGATTGAAATAGAGCAAAAACTGAACCAATCAAGGACAAAATACTTTTGAACAGCACTATATAACAGGACACAAATTGAACCTGTTTGTATTGTAAAGTGCCTTAACATGACATTTTGTGTTATTGTCACCATATAAATTAACCGAATTTAAAAAAAGGAAGCTCTGAAGACGTTCAACAGAAGACTCAGATATGCTGTGAAGGAGAGGACACGTGTTAAACACCAGGCACAAAATTCCTTTGGCATTGAGGGCAGAGAAATGAGGTTAGCTTTAATTTGAAATTGGGTTGAGGCAGTATCATGGCAAGCATGTTGGATTGGGCCTTTGAAATGGGATTATCAGAGCCATCCAGATGGGCATTCCTCAGGCTGACACAGTCATCGCGTCACCTCCTCGTATTCAAATTACCATCAGCTCACTGAACTCTGTACAGTCATCAACTTCTTTTCCTCTCCACACAGACCAGGTCACTAACCTCCGAGCAGGGCTGTTCTCGCCGCTCCAGCACACTTCGGTTTTAACTCGAGGGACAGGGGGTTGCAGCATCTCGGCAGCCAGCGGGTCCGCGTCGTCGTCTGCACGACCGACCCACTCGCCCACCACCCGGGGGCGCAGAACTGAGTTGTAGCCCAGAAAGTTCTGAAACAGCAACAGGCACGCATTGAACTGCTAGAAAACCAGACCTTCGAACAGTTAAAGAAAGCAGAGATCCTCACAACTGCTCGGTTTTAAGAAGCAACGCACAGTTGGATTCCTGTCACAAAGACAGCCAGAAACATTTACTTCTAGCTCAATATAAAATGCAAACTATCTCTGCTTAATAATTCAAATTTTTCCATTAAAACCCAAAACATGCTGGAAATGTAGTGTCCCGTTTAGCATATATGCAGCATTTTCTCATCACAAGCCATTGTTTCCAAAAAAGAGCCACTCAGGCTGGGCGGCGGCTGCTGCTGCTGGACTATTGTGTTGGGAGAGAATTTGACAAAGACGGGGCTGGGGGAAAGTTTTCTGGGTCAGAACGGCAAAGCAGCACAAATGTTGGACATGATTACTTTGATATTACTTCCATTTACAGATAGGCCCAAAATGATTCATATCCCAGGCACATTTAGATTTTCTAATTATTTTCATTCAACCAATAAGTTTATTTATAATGAGAAATGCATCTCTTAGAAGACAACAGAAATGATGTAAAGGGAGTACTGATTATAAAAATAAAATTTTACTTTATAATGACAATGTCAAAAAATTATGTCCCATTTCTTTATAGTCTTCTCAGTGATTTATAGCTAATAGCATTTCAATAATCAGACCCATCCTCCAAATGCTCACCAGTCATTTGAATCTTTCAACTGGTATTCTGATGATTTATCTTTAATGAAGTGTTTGAGTTCGGATGGCCTCCTCGCCATCACCCTAATCTTTAGCCCCCTCTGCAGATTATCACATTCTAGTTGGGACTGTAGCTGACTAGTCCAAAAAGTTTATATGGCTTCAGGTCAGAAGAAACATGTGGATGAAATTAAAAGGTGAATTTATATGCAGGTCTGCTTGGGCTGTGAATAACTTTGGGCTTAACTCTACCATGAGAAAACAATTCAACATGTAAAAAAAAAAAGCAGCTCTGGTACTTTATGATATTTATCATTATTATTATCATTATTATTATTATTATTATTATTGTTTTATTTCACATAAGGAATCCTGATCATATTTAGCTGTGTAATGTCTGCATACCTGGTCAAGCTCATCAGAGATGGCAATGCCTGCAAAGAAAATAGCATGATAGGTTAATACCTCAGGGAAGCAACACAGCAGTTAAAAATCTGCTTATTCCTATAAAGCAGCTTGTGAGATCAGACGCTCCACTAATTTTTTTTAGCTTTTTCCTGAGGATTTACAGTTATGGGTAATTAGAAATTTCAGCTCTACAGTAGTTTAAAGCTAATGAATCCTTTATCATTCAAAGGTACTGTCTGGAGAAAACTATAAACTGATGTTACCCCATGATGCCATCTCTAATACAGAGCTGTGAAGTTTAGTTTCTACCATCCTTCCTTACCACCCTTCCTAGTGCCTGACTTCTCGCCCAACTTTGCTTTTCCCAGTTCCAGAAGTCTTTAACTTTTCAATAATTGCTCTGAATGTAGATATGGGCAATGCAAGGGGAGCAACTGTTTTCCTGAAGCCACTTTCAGACTTGTGAAGATCAACATCTGACTTAGATAAATGACATGTTCTCTTGCCTTTCCAATTTTAAACAGATCATGAATTATGAATAATGACTTCAATCATAAATCATAACTTAGATGTGAGTAAACCCCATTTTGTTTTAAAATTGAGTTCAGTTTCACAAGAGGCACCCAGATCTGTTTACTACCTGAAGTGAAGAATGAAGAGATAATTTAAATAGAACCTTTCTGACAATGTGAAGTAGGCTAATGTCAAAAAAGCAACACATCACAAAGTGATTGAAGAAATTCGAGAACAGATCAAAAACAATGTCATTAAGATCTATCGCTCTGTAAAGGTTAAAAAAAATGTCTAAGGCATTTTGAATTAATTTAAAACAGAGTGTAATGATTGATAGAAGAAATGGAGCATAGTACAGACAGGAAATATCAGTAATAAGAAAATTGTCAAGGGGGCAAATACTCATAGCATTTAATGATAAGAAAAAACATGGATTGTGCAAAAGTTACTGTTGCCATGTTTAGGTAAAACACATTATACTGGGCCCCCGTGGCTTTGTCGGGGGCCCTGCTGGGTGAGGGCGCCCCTGGGCTTCGGGTCCCTGGGGCCCATGGCTGGATCTGCTCCGGCGTAGCTGGCTGCCGGCGGAGCCCACGGGCTCATCCCCGTGGCTCCCGGGGGCTTCGCTGTTGTGGCTGTTGTGGCGTTCCTGGGGCTCCTCTCTGCTCTTCCCTGGGATGGGGGAGGCAGCTTTCCCTGTGTTGGTCCTTCTTGGGCTCCTTTGCTCGGGGTTCCCTTCGGGCATCTGGAGTTCTGGTTCCCCTGGCGTCTGCCTCAGTGCTGTAGGGGCGGGTCTTTGGCTCCTCACAACCTCTATTGAGCATTTTTCTTATGCATAAACCTTACATACACAAGTACACGCTCACAAACACCTACAGGTGCTTGGATTCAGGTACTGTCAGATTCACTTCTATACAGATAAACCCCTATTATTATATTTAGCTGTCGCTTTATACATGTTGTATTAATTAATACTGTATATTCCTCAGTGATGGTATGAAGGTGTTGGTTGTTTGTATCTGTAATACTTTATCGGTTGGATTTGCTGTTCTTTTTATATCTTTCTCTGCAGGTGTAGAAGCAGACTCAGAGCATGTTATGTTGCTCTCTCCCTTTCCTCTCTTTTGCTTTCACCTTTTCTCCCTTATGGCATTTTGTCTCATCTGTTTCTCTCCTTTTTTTTCCCTCTTCTACCTTCCTGTTTCAGTGTCCATTGAACATGAAATAGTACCAGCGTAAAATCTAATAAAGCTTCTTCCATACATAAATCAAGCGGAGCATTATGGTGAAAGCAGTAAGGCTCCACTTGTCAAAGTAAAATCTGTTTGTCTCTCATTGGCATTAAGACAACAATTCTTATTGCCACATTGCCAGACAGGACACACAAAAAACATTATACTTCATTACTAATATTTCAGCTGTGTTCTTGTTAGTGCTACATTTATTTATTTATTGATTGCCTGAGATCTTATATTTCCTTTCAAAACAGAAATTAATTATTAGAAATGGTTGCTGTCATACTTGTTGACAAGTATTTTCTGAGTCTTTCAAAAACTGGGCTTAGGAGAGCTCAATAAACGTTTTTGAATCCCATTGACCCATGCTTACTCAGGAATTACAAAATGAACAGATGTCAGAAGGTCAAAGTATTACTGCGTCTAAAAAAACAAACAAAAAAACAGTGTGAAAATATCTTTTCTGAGCTCAGGATCATGGAGCTCAGCTCACATAACAGAGACAGATAGATGAACGCATAAATACTTTAATAGTCAGATAAGATAAGATAAGATAAAATAAGATAAGATAGACTTCATTGATCTCACAGTGGAGAAATTCACGTGTCACATCGGCTCTTATAATCAAAAGAAGGTGACAAAAGGAGGAAAAGGTGCATGAGAAAAGTCCAGAAAGGTAATTACTGTACAGCAGCACTGCAAATAATATAGATAAAAGAGAATAGTGGTCCGCCCTGCCATATACAAAATGAAACAATTAGGAAACATATGGTGTGGAATCAAAATTTGAAATTTTGAGCAGTGACTGTAAGAGACATTTACAAAACAAATAGTTCCAATAGTGAAAACAACAGTTTTTTATAGGAAGATCGTAATAAATTGCAGAAGTAAGATATTTTAATAATTTAAAGATTTACGGAGTTTGTTTAAACATCGTGCAATTTACAGGTTATCCTAAATAATAACCTCATATTGAGTCATTGTGTCATATACTTGTAACAGCCACTTTATTCATGTAGACCTGTTCAACGGCTTGTTAACAAAATTGTAAATGAGCCAATCACATGACAGCAACTTAATATTAGGCATGTATGATGAAATGGGATTTAAGCGAGTCCAAATATGGCATCAATATTGGTGCCAGAGAAGCTGGTTTTTCAGAAATTGCTGATCTCCTGGGATCATCTCTCAGGTTTACAAAGAATGTTCTGAAATACAGAAAATACCCTGGGAGCAAAGTGATACAGAGGCAAATGTAGCTCGAAGAGCTACTGATTATAAGCAACGTATGCAGAATATTTCCTCTGAACCCACAATATAATTAACCCTAAAGCATACGGGCTACAACAGCAGAAGACCACACTGAGTACCACCTCCCGTCAGCTGAGAACAGGAAGGATAGTCTACAATTCACACATGCTCATCAAAACGGGACAACAACAGACCGGGAAAGATAACATAAGACGTTTATTCATCATTGCCCACTGTTGCAAGCATTGCAATGAAATTGCGTTAGTTCCCGGACCGAGAAATAAAAAACGCTGCTTGGTCCAATGAATCCTGATTTCAGCCACGACATTTGGATGCAACACGTGCAGCACAGTAATCTGCAGCCACTGTGTGACACTTCCACGACACTGTGGATCAAAATCTCACAGGGAAGCGTTTCTGACTCCTTGTTGAACCTATGCTATAAATAATTAGGGCACTTCTGGTAAATTAAAATTATAAAGTAAATATAACTTTACTTAGAAATATAAATTTATAAGTAAATATAATAAGGTAATGTCATTATATGTTAAGATAAACATAAAACCTGCTCAGGCTCCTCTCCTGTGGAACCAACTCCCAGTTTTGGTCCGTGAGGCAGACACCCTATCTATTTTTAAGACTAATCTTAAAACTTTCCTTTTTGACAAAGCTTATAGTTAGAGTGGCTCATGTTACCCTGAGCTATCTCTATAGTTGTGCTGTGATAGGCCTAGGCTGCTGGAGGACATCAGGGTCTAATTTTCTCACTCTACTGATTTCTACTGTTCTTCATTCTACGGTTCTCCAGTTTTGCATTGTATTACATTGAAATGACTGTCGTCATTTCAGCTTTTAACTTTTTGCTCTCTCTCTTTTTCTTCATAGTAGGTACACCTGGTCTGGCGTTCTGTTAACTTTGACATCATCCAGAGAAGACGGCTCACCCGTTACTACCATCTAATGTAGAACAGATTACTAGATCAATGTGTGCTTCTGTGCTTTTTGTCTCTCTTGTTGTGTCTCTGCTCTGTCTTCTGTAACCCCAGTCGGTCGAGGCAGATGACCGTTCATACTGAGCCCGGTTCTGCCGGAGGTTTTTTTTTCCCGTTAATGGGTGGTTTTTCTTCCCACTGTCGCTTCATGCTTGCTCAGTATGAGGGATTGCAGCAAAGCCATGTACAATGCAGACGACTCTCCCTGTGGCTCTACGGTTCCCCAGGAGTGAATGCTGCTTGTCGAGACTTTGATGCAATCAACTGGTTTCCTTATATAGGACATTTTGACCAATCTGTATAATCTGACCCAATCTGTATAATATGATTGAACTTGATTTTGTAAAGTGCCTTGAGATGACATGTTTCATGATTTGGCGCTATATAAATAAAATTGAATTGAATTGAATTGAATTGAATTAAAAAGAAAAACATAAAATTCTGTAAACAGTATGTGGTTATTCCTCATGCTTTGCTGTCCCACTGCAGCCTCCATGTTTTTTCAGTGTGAGAGAGCAGTCTAAGTTCCTCCATACTGCCATCACCTCTCCTTTTATACCTCACAGGATGATCCGGGCTTATTGATTAACTACTAAGAGGGATTTTACCTTCACTAAGCGTTTTGACTGATATCCTAATGTGTGTTTTTAATCCAGACATATTACCTGAGTGTTAAAAAACTGCAACAATCAATTGCAACAAACTGTTTTCGTCTTCACTCGGCAGCTTCTGCTTGAAATTGCAAATTTACATTAAAGGATTTTCACAATGAGTATTTTTCACATATAGTCTATATAAATCTCTAATGGTGCCATCGCCTATATTCATGCAGACGGATGTAAAAATAATAAATGATTTACAAACTGAGGTATAAAACTGAGCTCGGCACGACGTACGCATGCAATCTGCTGATGTGCAGTCACTCACTTCGTGACAGGCTCTCCAGGGCTTTGCCGAGCTTTTTGCTCTCCTGCAGGATGTGGCTGAGCTCATCAAAGTCACGGCTCTCCCTCCAGTCCCAGGACGGGTACTCGACTGATCGTGGCACTGGACGTCACAAACATAGGACAAACAGAACGACTTCCTGCATGAGTGAAAGCTCTCTTTTTAACCTAAAAGAAAAACAAAAACACTCAAACTAAAATGCCTTAAAAAAGTATTCACCCTCCTAGAACTTCATACATTTTGCCATGTTACAACCACAAACATCAGTGCGTTTTCTTGGCATTTCATGTGATAGACCAACATGATGTAGGATGTACTTTTTTACGCCTCTGTGTATCTAATGTGGAATCCCCCTTTGCTAATCCCTTCCTATCCACTGTGCCCAGCTTCTCTGTTCCTGCTGAACTAAAGCAGGGATCTGAACCTGTGGCTCCGGGGCCACAAGTGGCTCTTTGGACCTTATAGATATAAGTAAGTTTTTCATTGAATAATTGCGCTTCATTTCCACAACTGAATGACTCTTAAAAAAATACCAGTGATAACTTTTAGATCTATTTTACTCATCAACATCAACATAGCATAAAACAAAGTGAATCCATCTTCCTTTTGTTAATTTTTCATAATTTAAAAACCTAAACATCGAAATAAAATGGTAATTGTTTATCAATGACAACAAATTCTGTGTAGCATATCATTCTGAAAAAATTTAAATTAAGTTGTCATTTCACAGAAGGTTGTGTAACATTTACGGCTCTGAACAAGTTTCACTCAGGTGACAGAACAAAAATGGCCACAGACCCGTCAACAAAATCATCCCCACAACATGATGCCATCTTTAAAAGTGGGCATTATTGGTTCAAGGTAACATGCAGTGATAAATCTCTAGTTCCTCTAAAACCACCACAGGCCGCTTGGCTTTGCTATAAGCTTTCCTATATTTAGCTTTTTTATCATCCCATCAACTCCTTAAAGACTTCCTGTTCCTGCTCAAGAAAAGCAAGCACACCGCATGATGCTGCCACCACCTTTCTTCAGCCTGGGGATGGTGTTTTCTATAGAGCTAAAACAGTGACAGCTTGTAGAAACATTGAAAAGAGATTTGGCATTGTGAAATCAAACATTGAAAAATTAAACATTGAAAAATCACTTGCAATGATATCGAAAAAGAGATTTTGCATTGAAAATTTAGACATTGAAAAGTCAAACATTGTTAGAAAAAAACGTAAAAACGTATGATTATATTCTCATTTTATGCTGCAGCTTTTTTTTCAATGACAGATGTTTTCATTGTCACTGCAGAGTTCCTTCAGCTACAATGTCACTACAAGCTGGCACTGTTTTGGCATCGGGGGCGGGGCTAAATTGAAGGCCCCTTCATGGGACCTCCGTTTTTCCGGTACTCCTCATCATCTACCTGCTGCTCCATTTCACTACAATCATTAGCTGCATAAGCTAATGAAGATAATATTAATGAAAATAATACCCTTTCTTGTGGTCCAGCAGCGGTACTTGAGTTCAATGCAGGTAGATGATGAGTACTGGAATAACAGAGGGCCCATGAAGGGGCCTTCAATTTAGCCCCGCCCCCGACGGCAAAACAGTGCCAATTTATAGCGACATTGTAGCTGAAGCAACTCTGCAGTAACAATGAAAATATCTCTCACTGAAAACAGCTGCAGCATAAAATGAGAATGTCATCATAAGTTTTTACTTCCTAACAATGTTTGACTTTTCAATGTCTAATTATTCAATGCTGAATCTCTTTTTAATGTTGCTGCAAGCTGTCACTGTTTTAGCTCCATAGTTTTCAGGGTGATATGTTGTGTTAGTTTTCCACCATACATACTTTTGCAAGACACTGAATAAAACTATCTGTAAAATCCCAGTTTGCTCAGTGTGACAGCAGGATTGTGTGAAATGGGACACTAGCAGAAAAGACCTCACTCTGAGACGGACAGAACTTTCTGGTTTGAGGCCAGCTGACAGGCGCTGTTACTGTCTTTGATTCACAAAACAACTCAGGAAATGACCCACATACTATGATGAGATCCTGAACCCACAGCTTTTAATCGGCATTAATAGGCTGTTCATTACACACACTATTAATAAAGTCAGACAGCGACAGTCTTTCAGATTTCTTCCAGTTCTCATGGTCACACACCGCTTTGTTCGAATCAACATTAAAATGTAATTGTTTAAGATGCAACATAAATGTATTCTGATATTCGAATAACCTCTGATCCAAATCTAAAGAATGTTTGAATTAGTTTAATCAGTGTGTAAATAAAAACTGCCGAAACTAAGCAACAGCCCTTTGCCTGAAGGCACAAATTTACTCCATGGTGTATATCTGATAGCAGCCCTGCAACAGTCTGCTGTCCTCAGCTCTTGTTTATCCTGACTAAGCTGTTTGGCATTAAAATAACTGTAAGCACAGAGTAAATGCTTCTGCCAAATGCGGTCTGGAGAAAAGAATTTCATTAGCTCTGAGGGAAAATGGGCTGATCTTTGCTGTGCTCGCCTATGTGTCATACTGCAGAAACAAAGGGTAGTGCAGTCTCCTAATAGCTTACATCAGACTAGCGAGCACGTGAGACAAACACCCATTTGGTGCTGCTGCATTGTAGTTTGTTTACTCTTTATTACTCAACCATCCTCTCTCCAGGGTCCCTACACATTTATCATGTAAACATTGAAAACCTTTCCAGACTCAACTTCCCGCTTCTCAGCTCTTTGTGTTAATTTTCAAAAAGAAAACACTGGGAGTTCACAATTAATTAAAGGTAGATTATTTTACAGAGGGCAAGCTTTTATTCAGTAGGTAGGTAGGTAGGTAGGTAGGTAGGTAGGTAGGTAGGTAGGTAGGTAGGTAGGTAGGTAGGTAGGTAGGTAGGTAGGTAGGTAGGTAGGTAGGTAGGTAGGTAGGTAGGTAGGTAGGTAGGTAGGTAGGTAGGTAGGTAGGTGGGGCTGAAAGTATTTTTTCCCTTTGTGGTTTTGGCTCATGTCACAAAATGTTTGGACACCAATGCCAGGAAAAAAAGGAAGAGAGGCAGGATCCAAGAAAGGAAAGAAGGAAGGAAAGGAAGTAAGGACACGTGAAAGGAACTGATGAATTAAGGCCTCAACATTTAGCATTGGCTGGCCCTGGAATGAAGAATAAAGTATGACAATAACACTGTTTTCTACACTCTTCCTTTCCCATACTTATGAAAACTTGGAAAACACTGATATTGTGTCTCAGACTTTTCCCGGCCGTGTAGGAACCCTGTTTTCATACTTTTTAAAAAAGTAATGAGCTCTGCATGCACAAACACCTGTGCATGCATATTTAATGTTATCTCACTTGTAGCTTTAATATTGTTCTTACTGAGCATGCTTGTTGTGATGCTCCGCACTTACAAATGCACCTTGATGCGCCACCCTTGTCAATTTGCTGACTGCACGCGCTCCACCGATCTCCACATTCATTTCCTCCAACCACAGCCTAAAATAGACTTGGTCTGGCAGTGACGGAGCACGGTGTTAAATTATTGAGGCGGTGTGTGGCTCTGCTGCCTCCACCGTTTGACCCGCCCCTACTGCCTCCAGCCTTATGCTTCATTCGAAAGTCACAGCTACGGTCATTTATTTCCAAACTAGCTAGAAAGAAGAAACAGTGCCCAAGTTTCTACATCTTACTCTGCGAGTATGCCACGAGCTTGTGAATAATTCACTTCAGTGTGTAGCAGCGGGGAGGGCTGGAAATGTATAAGGGGGCGCTGTATAATGAACTCATCTGCAGGGCTCCGGGAGGCTGCAAGGAGGGCACTGTGACTAACTTTAATTAGACATAATTAAATAAAATTAAAACGAAGATGAAAGTCTATGGAGCACGTAATTGGGAAACAAGCGATACAACATGTTTTAAAACCGTGCAGCTTCATAATCCATAGCACAGGGAGCATGTCTGCGCAAAGTACCCGTACAACAATGGCGAAAGTTAACCTTTGATGATGACTGGAGTTACACTTACAGGACTTGGATTCTGGTGAAGGCGGGGAGATGCTTGATACCGCCAGGTCGCTCTTTGATTTTTTAGGCTTCTTCGGAGTAATCTGCCATGGCTTCTCGAAGTTGCTGTATTCTCTCCGAGTGATTTTGTTTTCTGTGAGGGAAGAAAGTGACAGCGTGTCTTCAGGACAATATGTATCCATAGATATACAGTGGAAAGCTCTAGCAAATGGAGTACCTATAGCACCAAACCCATTAACATCATGTTACACACACAAACTTCAATGTAATTTGGTGGAATTGGGAGGAAAATGAAGGACGTTGTTCAGGAAAGAGTCTAAAAAAAGCGTGGCATGCATCTGTATTCAGCCAAATTTACTCTGACATTCCTTAACAGAATCCAACCAAACCCATTGCCTAAAGTAGTTAGCTAATTAATCAGTGGCGTCCCCCTGCATGTATTTTAATCTCAGTATAAATCCAGACGACCTGTGAAGGCCATCTGGACCAAGGAAGACAGCAAAGACGTCGGGGTTAGAGCTGATGATAATTCTAAAGCATGGTAAGGATATAAAACATCTACACCTGGAAGGTGTACGGCACAGAGGCAAACCTACCAAGAAAGATTGTCGACCCATCGGACAGGTCGGTCAACGAGAGCAATCATAAAAAAATAAAACAAGATCCGCGAAAAGGCCCGCGGTAACTCTGGAGAAGATGTGGGACATCCACGGGTGGGATAATCTGTTAAAGGGTCAGCTATTAGCTGTGCATTCCAACAATCTGTCATTCATGGAGTGGCAGGAAAAAAAAAACAACGAAAGAAAACCAGAATAGATTAAGTCCTCCTACATGGCTTGAT
This sequence comes from Fundulus diaphanus, assembly GCA_037039145.1. Lineage (NCBI taxonomy): Eukaryota > Metazoa > Chordata > Actinopteri > Cyprinodontiformes > Fundulidae > Fundulus > Fundulus diaphanus. The sequence continues at coordinate 23,554,810 of CM073137.1, read as the reverse complement.
GAGACCATATGAGCTTCTTATGTGCAAAACACTGTGTGGTTGAAAACTAATTGCGCATCATTCTGAATAAATCACCTTCAAAATATAACATGGTGGTGGTAGCATCATGCTGTGGGGCTGATTTTCTTCAGCAGGACAATCATGACGGAAAACCCTTTGGAGGCCAAAAAAAAAAAGTCTTGAAACTGAATCCAGTTAGGAATCTGTTGAAATCCTTTAAACTGATCTTCACACATTCTCTCCATCTGATCTGACGGAGCTGTTTTCTAATATAGTCTCAAGATGTGGATAGCTGCTGGAGACAAAACTCTTAAAGAATTGCAGCAATAGATACTTCCACAAAGTGTTGAGGTGGACTAAATTAAATGCAAGCCCCATTTCTCCGAGTTTTATCTGTAAAAAAGTGGGAAATATATTATTTTCCTTCCACTTCACAGTTATGGACTTCTCTGGGTCAGTCTTTCACAAAAAAAGATAATGGAGACAGAGTTGTCCAGTAACCTTAATCTATATGGAATGGTTTCAATTATCGCTTTTCACTTTCTGCATTATGTACACCAAATTTCCATTAGTGAAGGTTTTTAGAATATTGGTGTTCTTTAAGAAAAGTTGGTTGTATCAGTAACCTCTGATCTCCTTGGAATGATCCCACTCTGTTTCAAGTTTCAATAATTCTCCCCTTGGAAAAAAATCCTTCTAACTCTAAAAGGTTGAAGGTGGAGCAAGCATGCAAAGCCACTTTCTGTTTCAGACTGTTTTGGGTCAGATTCAAACACTTTGCAAGTCACTCAAGCCCCGTTTCTCTGAAATCCTGTTTTGCAGCTGGAAGGTAAGAGGTATTTTTGGTTAAAATGCATACGTGACTTCCAGTCACGTATGAATGGGGGGCTTTCCAGGTATTACAGTGGTGTGAAAAAGAGCTTGGCGGCTTTCTTATTTCTTATATTTGCTTGTTTGTCACCCAAAAGTGTTTCAGAATTTCAAACAAATTTAAACATTAGTCAAAGACAACACAAATAAATACATTTTAGTTTTTAAATGAAGGTTTTTATTATTAATGGGGGAAAAGATCCAAACCTTCATGGCCCTGTGTGACAAACTCAACCTAATAACTGGTTGGGCCGCCATTAGCAACAACAACAACTGCAAGTGTTTGTGGAGTTTAGGTCCAATCATCTATGCAGAATCCTTTTAATTAAGCCACATTGGAGGGGTTTTCTAGTCTGAACCGCCTTGTAAAAGTTGTATAGCCACGTTATTTGACTTTTTATTTATTTATACGTCAGTAACTCACTCTGGTTGCATACAGAGTTTTTATGAAAGATTATCATGTTGTGCTGGCCTATTCGTTGTTATTTTGGTGTTTTATGCTTTGTTTCTGCTCAATTTGTTAGGAAAAAAAGCCTTTTGTGTTTATTAATAATACAAGTGGAAGTATATCACTGCACAGCAGGGGATAGAACAACAAAGTGGCAAATGGCTATTAGCATCTCCCAGTGATACAATGAAGAAAGGTTCAAGATCCAATGGGGGGAAAAAAAGCAAAAAAAATCTATGATTCCAAGAGGGAAAAGACTGGATTGCCACAGGGAATCCAGTCTGCATACAGTATGCTGTAGGCTCTTAAAGTTGCTGTAGATCGGTGTATTCAATTAATAATGGTTGGTCTTCGATCACGACGAGCTGCCGCTTAAAAAGGACCATCAAAACACTATAAGGATGGACGCTTAGTGCATGTATTATTTTATTATTCACGATCAAACGGTTTTTGGGTCTTTTTTAAGCATATCATGTGGCTATATACACCTTTAAGGTCATGCCACAGCATCTCAATAGGATTCAGGTCAGGACTTTGACTAGGCCACTCCAAAGTCTTTATCTTTTTTTCCCCAGCCATTCAGAGATCAACTTGCTGGTCTCCTTTGGATAATTGTCCTGCTGCAGAACCCAGGTTCATTTCAGCTTTTCACACAGGGTAACATGTTTTATTTTTCCCTTGATAATAGAAAAACCTTCATTTAAAATGCCCGTGCAAATTCTCAGTAATCTGGGTCATCGCAACAGCAAACAGGCTTAAAGCGGAGGCAACCCGCGTCTTTACTTAAAAACTGCATTTTGTGTTTACTTGTGTTGTCTTTAACTAGGATTTAAATTAGCTTGATGTTCTGAAATAGGGCTGCACAGTGGCACAGTGGGTAGCGCTGTTGCCTTGCAGCAAGAAGGTCCTGGGTTCAAGTACACCCCTGGGTCTTTCTGCATGGAGTTTGCATGTTCTCCCTGTGCATGCGTGGGTTCTCTCCGGGTACTCCGGCTTCCTCCCACAGTCCAAAAACATTACTGTTAGGTTAATTGGCTTCTCCAAATTGTCCTTAGGTGTGAGTCTGTGTGTGAATGGTTGTTTGTCCTGTTTGTCTCTCTGTGTTGCCCTGCGACAGACTGGCGACCTGTCCAGGGTGTACCCCGCCTCCCGCCCAGTGAACGCTGGATATAGGCACCAGCAACCCCCGCGACCCCATGAGGGATAAAGCGGTTTGGAAAATGGATGGATGGATGGATGGGTTCTGAAATACTTAATGTGACAAATATGCAAAAACATAAGAAATCAAGAAGGGGCAAACACCTTTTCACACAACCGTATTTATAAAAATAGAACATCACTGTCTTTTTCTGACATTGCAGTTTTGTTCCATTGCAGTGGTGAAAAATTAAGAAATTTGCAAAAGCCAATCTCATCAACCGATGCTCCATCATAAAGGATGTTTTCTACTGAAGACCAAGATAATTTATTCACATAATATTTTCACAATGAATTTATTTTCACACAAATAAAGCTTTTGGTAATCAGAGTCAAGTCAAAATGAATACAATAAATTAATGTTTGAACAGATATTGCGAAGATGAGTCCAAATTTAACATAATTTCAAAGAAACATGCCTGAAAACAGTTTAAATGCAGAAGGAAGTGTTTCCGTCTTCTAAGGTGGAAAACCCATGAAAACACCTGCCTTAAGTTAACGTCAAGATGTTTTCAAAGTTAGAGGTTTCTCACCAACCCATCATTGAAGTCGAATATGGCTGATCAGAGTACTGTATGGCCTCTGTTAGTAAACATATAAAGGGCAAATGCTGAGATATGCACTCTTAGCAGCAACTGTGACTGAGCAGATCAGATAGCAAATCCCACTGGTTTTCCAACTTGCAGCAGGAGCATGGTGTAATCAGTAGTGCCATCATTCCCACATGCAAGTTCCCACTACAGACGTAAAGGGAACACAGCATAAGCCATGTGTATGCATGCATGCTTTCATATGTGTGTGTCACCGACCTGGAGAGCTCTGCGCCCACAGAGCAGCTGATCCAGAGAAAGCTCTGTGCAGCTTGCCTGGGCTGTCTTGCTTGGTCTGCAGGTGGGCAATAAGAAACGGGATTGGATGGTCTGGAGTCTCGGTAATCAGTTTGGTCATCAACTCCTACAGGAACAGAGAGAAACATCAGATGAAAGCTGCACACGAGAAAGAAGCCCGTGGCCAGCGGAGAATGAGACGAACACAATCCAGCATCTCAGCAGTTATCTGCTGCCAACCTCTCAATGAGGAGTTGCTGAAAGGCTTCCTTTTTGGAGAAGATTTGCTAATTTATAGCGCTCCGTGTCCAGGTCATTAAAATCAAAAAGTCAAGGCAAACAGTATTCCCCTTTGTACCAATTAAATAGCAGAAAACTCACATGTTTAGACTTAACGGCACACAAGTAAACAAAAATAAATAAATGGCACCATCGGGGTAATCACTGGTTCTCTGAGGCCATGTTTTGTTTTTCTTCACCATCTGTTACACGGATTCTGCTGGAACAGGTAAATCTTGTAAAACCTCTTTTTTATAAAAAGAAAAAGGTTGTCAAAGTAAAATAACAAAGCTAATATATGTATATTTTATTTATTTATTTAGTTGTTAAAATTGGAAGAGAGTCTGTACATCTTTAGCTGCTCAGAGGGATCCCTATCACTGGAGGTCAAAGTGGGTGTTGATACCATCTGTGTGCAAATGTACTCAAAGAAACAAGCACAGTCTTTGTTTGCCGTTGCTGTTTTAGTTTTCCACACCGTGCCAACTTTCTGTACTCAGCGCTACAAAAAACGGTAACATCACTTGCGATCACATTAATAGTGCCTTGCAAAAGTATTCAAGCCCCCTAATGTTTTTCACAGTATTATACACAACAACCTCAGACATGTGTTACGTGTGACAGACCATCACATAATGGTGTATAATTGGGAAGTGGGAGGAAAACACTTGAGATTTTTATTTTTGGCATGCACTTGTATTCAGCTCCCTAAGTCAACACTTTGTAGAGCCACCTTTCTCTGCTAACGCAGCTGGCAAGTCTTTTGGGGATATGTTTCCGGCTGCTTTGCACATCAGACATACCTCAAGCGCAGCCAGGTTGGATGAAGAGTTTTTGTAAACAACAAATGACTTGCCGCAGATCCTCGAATGGACTTAGTTCTGGACTTTGACTGGGCCATTCTGTTATAGCTCAAAGCCATTCCTTTATACATCTGCCTGGATTTTTAGCATTGTTATCTTGCTGGAGGGTGAAACCTCCACCCCCATCTGTGCCTCAGCGGGAAAGCTCACGTTTTGTAAACTTGGAAAGTTGTGGGTTTGATTCCAGCTCCCTCCTGTGTCTTGTTGATATGCCCCTGGGCACGGCCCGTAAACCCAAGATGCCTACCGTTGTGCATCTTGCTACTTGTCAGTAGGACAAGCAGCAAGGGATTCTGGGTAATCCCTCAGAACAACAGCTTCCTTGCATTGATGTAACATAGCTATGAATATCTCCAGATAAATATTAATAAACTCCTGGAAAAAAAAACTTTATGAAACTATGTTTTGTCTTTGATATCACTGTCTTAATATCATTTTCGCCATATTTTCAGGTCTCTGTATGCTACAGATGATGAGGTTGATGGCAAGCTAAAAGTAACACATGCTGTCTTTCCAGAGAGAGAACGTTCTGTGTCCGCAGACAGAGAAGAGTTTTGTTTCATCCTTTGTTTTGTCTCCAGGGATGTGACACACAAAAAAAATGTCATAATGTAGTTAAAGTTATATCGTTTTTGAAATGTAGAAACATTGAAAAAATACCAGTGGTTAGAAACCGTTATTGTTATAAAATGTATTTAACTGTCTAAAAGGAATTCTGGGTAATCCGCAGATCAACAGCTTCACGGCAATGAGAGATAAGAATGTAAGGTACATTTTTGTTACCCTTTTTGTAGAAGGTTTTTGGGATAGGTGGACCTGACATCTTGTCATTCTTTAAATGGGGGCGCAACAGAAAAAGTTTTAAAACCACTAGTGTAGTGTAACACACTTTGAGTGGTAGCTATATCTATGTAAATTCAGTCCATTTACATCCAATTTGTTTTCTTGCAGGTTTGCCCTCTGACCGGCTTCCCTGTTCCAACCAAACATAAACATCCCCACAGCATGATGCTGCCACCACTATGTTGAACTCCATGTTGCTCTCAGGGTAATGTCCAGTTAGCTTTCTGTGACACGTCAGACCCGTGAGCCAGACAGGGAGACGGCACTTCACTGTGGCTGCACATCTGTGCTTGCTCTGGTCCTTCAATCCCACAAACTGAAATAGTGTGACTGGGTCCAATTCTGAAAAGTCAAATCATTATCAGACAGGAGTTTTTTTTAACGTTATTTAATGTCTGCAAAGAAAACATTAGTTGTCATCAAGGACAGGTCAGAATCAAATTACGCAGATGCTGAATTCTACGTTATATAGCATTTGTTTTTTCCGCCTTAGGTGATGTGATGGAATTGTTTATAAATTGAAACTGAATGCCAATGCAGGACAATCTGTTGCTGCGCATTTCTTGTGAGACTCAGTTTTACAGTCGCTTCACGCTTTATTTCCTTCCAGATGAAATTACAAGCTTACTCTGACAAACCCCACCAAAAACACAAAATATCCATCCACTGGGTTCATCCAGGTGTAAGCTGTTTCACAGTCCTGTTAGCTGAATTTTTCTTGTCATTTATCCATTTCCTTGCGTAACGGCACACGGTTGGCCTGCTTTTGACCGAGGTGGCCACTTTGCAAGAGAAGCAAGAGAACTATTGGGGAAGCGATTGGAGGAAGGTTTTTTTGTCTTTTACCTCTTATTTTAATAAAAAATGTTAATAAAAATGAATACCAAGTGAACTTAGCAGCTATGTATTTGACCATTGATCACTGATTGAAAGCTGACACGCTTCTGTGATGATAGCCTTTCTGGTTTGTTTGCAGTCATTAGACAACAGATTTATTTTTATTTTTTGACAAATCATACGTACGGTAATTCTTTAACTCAATTAAAATGTGGACAGTGAGAGAGGAGAGGTCAATACTGACATCTGGTCACCCGACTTACTGGAGGCATTTTGAAAGGAGGCGACCTGGGGTGCAAATACAAAAGAAAAAACAGAGATCAGGAGATGAAAAAACAAAAACACAGGGCCAGAAAGTCACAGCTTTAGACTGAATTTACTTTTTCATAGTTTCTAAAAGTTTTTTTTTTTATTTCACATGGAATTTGGCAGGATGTAGGACAGTAAAAGTGAGTCCACACAAAACACAGCACAGCAAAACATCTGCTGATCTGTAGATAGCCTGCATTTATACTGAAACCCAAAGATGGCCTGACTACAAAATAATTACCTTTATTTTGTCGATTCGTGTCCAACATTGTACTTCAAAAACGTTGTCACTTTCATGCATTGCTTTTGTTGGGATCTTTTCAACATAGCCATGTTGGGTTATTTGTAAATTAGAACATTAAAAAAAAATAAAGTAATGATACACACTTTATACAACTATGTTGCTATTATTTTGAAACGTTTTTTATTAAGGACAGAAGCATGCACATGTCTGCATGCACAGCTACAATTCATGCTAGTCAGCCAAACCTCAAAAAGTTAGAGTTTATGCCAAGAAAAGAAAAGATGAAATCAAATGCCTTGTTTTCAACAACACAAATTCCAGTATGGGCACAAATTCCAGACATATATATGTTGTGCTTGTAAATCTGAATGTTTAACCACGAGTACATTTTTCCACATTGTAAACCAAAATGTCTGTCTGTCTGTATATATATATATATATATATATATATATATATATATTACTTTTCAGAAATAAAAGGCAAAGGCATCTTCTTGGGATCTACTTAGTTTATTTCTTATTAGAAATAATTAAATACTGTGACTTTATGCTTAAGCTTTGAATATTGGTGATGAAGCTTACAGTAAAACTAAAGATGTCTAGTCAAGGATTTACTCAGCTTATTCCTTTGTTAATGTCATGTGATCTTTTCCTATGCAATATTTTCCTCTGTAATGTTAAGCTGTTGATGTACAGCACTTTGAGTCATGTTGTTACTCAAAAGTGCTATATAAATAAACCTGCCTTACTTTTGCCTTGGTTTGTGTTACACAAGATTATAATGTAAATCAGCACTATGTGACTAAACACAATGAGAAATACAAGAACTTGTCTGATGAAGAGCGCACAAGGAAGTCAGATGACTTGCTAGCCAGGCTGCAAAACCAGCAAAAACTTTTTAGTGGTTTCTGCAGCAGTAATTTTCCCAAAGAAAAAGGCATTTGAGGCTTGCAGAGACGCTCCTCAATCACACTGTAATGAGGATGGTAGAAATCTGGAGTTTATTTGAAGAATATGGCGGTCAATTTTTTTTACAGCTTTAGACCTGTGATGTTTATGACATGGTCCAACTACCAATTTCTTTACATGGGCTAACTCAAAACTGTAAAACCAGGGAGGAACTGGCAGCCATGCAGACAATGAAAGGGACAACAACTGAGAAGCAATCACTTCATGGAGGTAAATGCATGTTTAGAGAAGCAGGAAATGAAATGGACTCAGACCTGAACCTCCCAAAGCATCTAAACACAATTACAAAGTCAAATTTCTATCACAGAAACTTTTCCAGGATTAAAGGACTAATGTCTCAGCAGGATATTGAAAAACAAATCCATGTGTTATTTGTAGTTGAATCGATTACCGCAACATTGTTTTTACAGGTCTGCCTAAAAAGTTGATCAGACAGCTGCAGCTGATCCAGAACGCTGCTGCCCGTGTCCTCACTAAGACTAAGAAAGTAGAGCACATCGCCCGAGTTCTAAAGTCCTTACACTGGCTCCCTGTATCTCAGAGAATGGACTTTGACCACCCCTGATGTAGGCTAAAAGTTCAGTTTTTGTCCCGTCTGACCAGAGCACCTTCCTCCACATTTTTACTGTGTCCCCTACATTAAAGCTTATAGCAAAGTTTTAACAGTAATTCTCAAGGGCTTTCTTTCAACAATATAATTTTTATTGCACCTCCTCTACAAAGGGCAGATCTGTGCAGTGCACGACAGACATTTATCCCATCAACACATTCTCCCACCGGAGCTGTAGATCTCTGCTGCATGCAAAAACCTCAGGATGTTGTTTTATAACTTAACCCTGCTTCAAACATCTCCACAACGTCATCCGTGATCTGTCTGCTGTGTTCCTTCGTCTCTGTGATGCTGTTTGCTCACTAGCAAATTCTCCAGACCTCTACAAAAGATCTATATTTATACCAGGGTTACACTACACACAGGTAGACTACTTAATTCTATAAAGAGTAGAGGGATGCAATAGACCGTATATAGGGGTAACTGAGAAAAGTTTGAAAACAGTGTTTCATTTTGTTTCCACTTCAGATTCATGCGATACTTTGTGTTGATCTTTAGCATAAAAGCTCAATAAAATACATTGAAGTATTAAGCAACATGCAGAAATAAAAATAAAAAAAAACATCTAAAAATAAAATTTAAGAGCTTTGAATATTTTTGTTGCAACACTAACGTTGACCTGCTCATTAAAATTAATAATTTTGACTAATAAGTAAACGCTGAATCAAAGAACATTTTCAGAGTGCAGGAAAAAAGAAGTCACACAGGGAGTCACAGCGACAGGCGCTGAGGGAGGAGACCCCCCTCTTTCTCTGCATGCCAATTAGAAACTGATCAAAGTCATGATGGGAATTAGGAACCAAATGAACATTCATGTCCGAACTAATCACACCCAATCTCTGTACTGCACCTCGTCGTAGACAAATTAACACGGACATTGCCAAGAAGACTTCATAATAAACAAGGTCTAATGTAAGTGCAATGTCCAAAAAAGGTAGCGAGACAGTGATAAGACTTTTGTGGTCATTTTATGATTCCATCCTAAAAAGATTGGAAACCTGTCCATCTTTTTTTTTTACATGAAAAAGAGTAAAACTCTTTTACAGCAATGGTGTAAGTAAAATTCAACAGATAGACGAGGTTAAATGGCCTTTATGTTGAGCTTTGAATGAGCAGTTGCATGTTGTTAGGATATTTTATCAGGGTGAACTCTGTTTGACCGGTTGGAGTCGGCCGGAGCAGCTGAGCAGAGCTTCTGCATCGAAGCAAAGAAGCCATTAGTGAGCTGCAATGAATTGGTAGTCATATATGGCTGCCATGAGCGTGTCCAAACACACACTGCATAGCGAACCAAATCGGGTAGCTCTATACTCAGGATGCTGAGATGGATTTGCCCTTGCAGACATGTTTCCACATATGTATGTGTCTGTTTTGGAGGGGAGTGAAAAGGGACAAAGGGGTTACAGGCTGTATTATAGCTTGCCTTGGCTGTGCTTTTGTGTGCTCAGAAAGCTAATCAGGTAATTGTTCAGGGGGACATTCCCGACCAAGCCCAGCAGCTGTGACAGCAAACAGCATGTGAATCGACAAAGAGGGACTGTGCTGGCATGATTCCCTGCAAGCTGCAGGTCCAGCTGTTTGAATAGAGGACACACACTCGCATGCCTGCAGAAGGTAAAGTAATGTGCCAGTTTGTTAGAGAGTGCAATGGACACGGTATGTAAAGTCAAAGTTTAAGGAAGCAGGTTCCAAGAATTTTATCACTTTTCAAAGAGATCTGTTAAGAAATGCTGTTCATTGATAAATCAGAGAGCAAACTAGAACTGCATGTAGTTTTCTCCAAATATTACATTTCTGCACCTCTATTTTAGGAATGATTCCTGAGTAGTGCATTTTATATTGTTCAAGCGGTGCACACATACGTATAAACAGAAATGCCTGATGCAAGGTGAGCTACAGAGACAAACGGGCAGATCCTGAGGATGTTTAGAAATGGCCGCTCTTCTGGAAACATCTGCAGCCGGCTGGTAAAACAACCTCATGCAAAGGTTTACTGGATGTGTTTTCAAGCTGCTAGCTGACTAAGAGGATCAGATTTATCTTTGATGTTTGATTCAGTGAGGTTGTCACTTGTCCTACAAGTTAAGATGATGCTGTAAGTTTTGTCTGGTTGTGGAAAAGTTAACGTTGCCAATGTTGTTGAACGGATATGAAGGTGACATGGAGGGAGGCCTTATGTTTATGTGTAGTTTTAACCAGTCAAAGGTGAGACCCATTTTTTATTTAATGGCACTAGTGGCTCGTTTTTCATATACTGGGCTGACAGGAAAGGGAGTACGAGAGAGGGGGAGAGACATGCGGCAAAGGACCACGGGTCGGTGTCGAACCTAGGTCGGCGGCGTTGAGGACTAAGGCCTCCTTACATGGGTCATGCACGCTAACCACTGCGCCATCGAGGCACGCCCGGGTGAGACCCATTTTGTTGCATTAGAGAAGAGACTAGAACATAGATGTAAAAACACAAACATAGCGTTGACTACTGCTGCTTATTCCCAAATTTTCCCATTGTGGGACAATGGGGGCGTCTGTGGCTTGATGGGTTGAGTAGTCGTCTGGCAATCAGAGGGTTGTGGGTTCAATTCCATCTTCCCCTTGCCACATGTCGATGTGCCCGTGGGCAAGGCTCTTAACCCCAAGTTGCCTACCGAGCTGCGTCTCAGTGTATGAATGCGCGCATGTTAGTGAGAGCGACTGGGTGAATGTGGCTCTAGTGTACAGCGCTTTGGGTGGTCAGCATGACTGGAAAAGCGCTACATAAGTTCAGTCCATTTAAAGGATTTTTTTTTTTTTTAATCTTACTGGAACAATATGTCATTGCAGCCACCATCTTGGTATGGTGGACATCTTTGTTAAATGTGGCAGTATTATTATAACTATCCAGTGCAGGACTGCATGATATATTGGCATTAACATCGGTTTCACCAATGTTAATGCTTATCGCAATTTTTTAACATGTCATATCGGTCTGCAATGATAAGTAAAATTGGGTCTATATTAACAACTGATGTTTATTTCCATCTAGTTGCCCTTTGTGCCTGTGTTTCAAGAGGGGTAGGGGATGGGGTTGATCATACAAGGGGGTATTCGCCATGTATTTATAAATGAAGCAGAGATGCAAAGTCACCAGTGTGGTCATTTTTTACAGTGTTGAAAGAAGACAAATGAAAAGCAGCATGCAAGTCTGGACTATAACCCACATTCAAATTCAGTTAGCATTGTTTTCAGTCAGTGCAAACTTTTACCTTCCCAGAAACATAAGTGTGTATATATATATATATATATATATATATATATATATATATATATATATATATATAAAGAACACACACATCGGTAACTATCGGTTCTCGGACATGATAGCGATATTAATATCGGAAATCAATATTGGCCCAAATTTTCGTATCGTGCATGCCTAATACAGAGTAACATGTTTTAAACAATATATAAAATGTTAGGACGTATCATGTATAGTACTGAAAACATTTTTCATAAAACTGCAATCACCCAGCACAGATTTTGACAAAACATAACTTCCTCCCCATTCATTTATTTAGATGAGCAGGATCTATTACACCGTGCAACACGTACCTCACTGATTCCTCTTTCCAAGATTAGAAATTGTGTCAAAAACAAGCTAAAATACAGATTTACGCTGTGTAAGAATATAGAGCACAACTGCATCACAGCGCTCGTCTCATGTTCCTTTTTGTCGCATAGAAACAACCTTTTGGTCGCGTGATTGGTCCACTTCCATCTGGTCTCCCTCTTTCTGCACACATTTACAGCACAGACAGGCAACCTAATCTCATGCTATTGCTTTCTAAAGTAATTATGTGTTTCATATAACATGACTCTTGTTTATTATAGACACATTAGGCTAAGATTTCCACATAAAGCCAGAGTTAATCCTATATGCTATGTAATAAGATCTCTTGAGCAGAACAATGTCCCAATCGTGTGTTTCAGCAGAAAAAGTGGATTGTCTCAGACTCTGACTTTACACCAGGGGCCTTTCAGAAGGCCAACAGGTGACGTTAGCATGCCAGACATGCAGTCCATATCTGGTGCAGATCTGATGCCGGAGCAGATATCCACACGCCTTTGGAAGTTTCGTTTGGTCCCAGTAATTGACAATCTGTCAGCTGGCCAAGAAACAAACTGCGTCCTTGGAAGCTCTCAAGGACTCCCTCCGGGAACAGCGACAGTCATGATACTCTCACTGATACTGCCCTGCGACTTAAACAAAGACACAGACAAGGAAAGTGCAAGCGAGTCGAAAAGGAGGAGGGGACAAGCAGAAAGCTCTGAAGGCCATGAAAAAGGAAGCAAACTGAAGGGCATAACGAGAATTTTCCTACAGCGAAATAATAATAATAATAATAACAGAATCTAAAATTGAGGGTCAGAGTAACAGAGTCTCAATGTTTTTGTAATACTTTTATTCCTCCATTTCATTCTTTAAAGCCTGGTTCAAGAAATAATAGGATATGCTCTACTTTAAACGCTTACAGTTATTAGATGCTTTGGACAAACTATCTGTAGAAATATTAATATAGTTACATAGAATGTTAAATATTGACAATTTTTAATCAACACAAAGGCTGAGTTCCTATTAAAATTCGTTTTTTTAGTACATTCAAGTGTAAATGAGGTTACAACTGTTGTATTTTTATATTTTTATTTACCCTACAAGGAAAAAAAAAACACTTCAACTTTTTCACTCTATAAACGATACTTGCTATATCCCGAAATATCTCAATTGATACAAATATTTTAAACTGCTATTTTTTTGTAAAAATGATGAGTACTTTTTCCGATTTTTCTACCTTTTTACACTGTGACCATTCCAGAAAAATAGCTTGAACTCCTTTAAATGTCTGTCTTTTAGATGGTTGGGACAGCCAAATTGGACTTGGAGTGAAACTTCCACTTGTGGCCTTTAGGACTTAAATCCTCCATCATAGGTCATGTGACAAGTTCAGGATTCAGACAGCAGGTTTTGTGGAAAGTTCAAACTTTGTTGACCCAAAAGAGGTCCCAGAAATAGGCAAGAAATATGCTTGGCATTATTAAAGTTAGTTCAAAATGTAATTTATTACAGTTTTACATATTTATGTTGCTACTGAAATTATAGCTGCCACAATTTAATTGTCAATTTGCCCACACTTTATGTTCTCAATGTATGTTTTGTTGTTGTTCTATTTATTTTGTCCACTATGACGTGTGTTTCTGCCAGGTCACCCTTGTGAAAGAGGTCATGATCTCAGTGAGTCTTTAACCTGCTTAAATAAAGGTTTACTTCACCAGAACTTTCTGAGGATAGACAGAAATGCTGAAGAATTTTTACGAAGCATTGACAATGTTTCATGTTTGTAGGCTGCCATCTGGGGCACATTTGTAACCTAAAACAAGAATGTAACTTTTTGTCTGACATCATTTCTCCACAACTTGTCCTTGAGTAAAAATGTAAAAAAAAAAAACATTAATCCAGCAACAGGTCATCTCTGGAGGGCAACTTGTGACCTGCATGACAGGCCACCGTCTGGCGCTTTTCTCGTTCTCCATCTTAATAAAATTTGGGAATACAAAGCCATCCCACAGGTTCCAGTGACGTCTGTATTTCTGTGTAATGGACCACGTGACCTGAAAATTGAAAAATGAGACCAGCAGAAGAAGCCAACAAATGAAACAATGAATAGAAAGAGATGGAGAAAGGTGCAACCAGACAACATCCAAACCACTAGCACACAAGCGAGCAATGAGGAGCAGAACACGATATGCAGAAAGCAAGAGCTTTGTAGGGATGATGTCACCTGGACAGGACTGGCAGTGCCAAGTAATACTCAGCAGAAGATATGATCCTGCCTGCCCTGCTATCATTGACTTTCAGTTGCTATTTTACCTTTTTCTACTTCTATGTTCTAGAAAACAACCTTTTTAAAGAATCATGTGATGTTTTTGCTGAATGAACACATTGCTGATTGTATATAAAAGCTTATAAACGCTTGCTGACCTCGCCCCGTGTTCCCCTTTAAAGGCACACTATGCAACATTTTTCAGTTAATTAATGTGTTCCATACCGTTTTGGATGATTAAATGAGTCATTTCAGGTTGAACAAAGGTTTTCTTGGCCGCCCTGGTGGTCTGTGGGGGAAATACCGCACTTGCAACTGCAGGAGCCCTCGGCCCGCGCCCACAGGCTCAGAATCTCGTGCAAGATCGCGAGAGTCGGTCTTGCTTTACGGCGAGAACATGTTTGTTGCTAGCGCAGTGGCGATATCTGTGCAGTTATCATGGCGGAACCAGCGATAAAACAGCGAAAGCCCATGTCGGAGCAGGCAAGAAAGAGGAAAAGGGCTCTGGACAGAAAGGAGTCGTACACGGGTGAACATCGGGCAAGCTTTTTCCGAATGGCGAGAGCTAAAAGAAAAAGAAGGCTGCAAGGCTGACGCGGACCTCTCGTTTCTGCTGATGCGATTGTAAGTAACATTGTAGGGTTTCCCTCACGCTACCGCCTCCCAACATTCCAAAAAAAAAAAACTAACTCGATATGCGCGCAAAGCTTGTCTCCCCCGCTCCGCCTCCACCGGTCGCTCCGCCGGTCGCGCAAAGCTTGTCTCTTTCCCCCGCCCGCCCGGTCGCTCCGCCGGTCGTCCGGTAAGCAAATTCCTAGGGGAAACACTGCATTGGAATGGTTTCTCTCTCTCTCTGTGTGCATGTTCATACTTTCAGTGTGTTAGTCATTGTTTGTACTGCCGTTTTTTCGACTTTTGTATTCGTTGCGTTCGCCTGTCTGCTAAGCTCAAAACAACTGCGCCTGGCTTGATGGAGAACCAGGAGAACAGCTGAGCATATTTACGACAGTGCACTTTTACTTTCGCCCTCTGGGGGGCGCCTCGCTGGAAAATCAATCCCAGTTGCATAGTATACCTTTAAGCGTTTTAGCACTTCCAGGCTAACATTGTAAATAAGAAATTGTTCTTAATGTTTCACCAAGTGAAATTAAGGTTTATATAAAATAGAAAATAGGTCAGGTTGTTTGGCCAAATACGGGACAGTAAATTTATTATTTACAAAATGTTTTTTTCCCCCTTGTAAAATAGTAGAAAAAATTGTTCACTTTCAGACTGGACAAGTAGTAATAGTAGCAGTAATAATTCAAACTGCTTTCCGACAATAGGTATGGATTTTGAGAGGGCTGGTCTAAAAATTGAGCAAAAGAAATATCTCATTGAAGGAAAATACACTGCCTGGCCAAAAAAAAAAAAAAAAAAAACTTTACAAAGTTTAACTAAGCAAATAGCTACAAGCCTCTCAGTGGACAATTACTTCATGGGTGATTATGTTTCAGCTGGCAACAAGTTATTTAATCCCAACTGACACATCCCGTGGTCGTGGAAAAGATGTCAGTCTGTTTCAGAAGGGTCAAAGCATTGGTATGCATCAAGCAGAGAAAACATCTAAGGAGATTTCAGAAACTACCAAACGTTGGGAAACAATCCAGAATGATCGTGATCGCCGATCACTTAAATCTTTGGTGAAATCAAATAGAAGAAAAACAACAGTAGAACTCCGGGCTATGTTTAATAGTGAAAGTAAGAGCATTTCCATATGCACAATGCGTAGGGAACTCAAGGGATTAAAAAAAAAGCCTTCAATTTACTAGGGAGCATAAAGATTGGACTATGGAGCAATGGAGGAAAGTCATATTGTCTGATGAATCTAGATTTACCCTGTTCCAGAGTGATGGCGCATCAGGGTAAGAAGAGAGTCAGGTGAAGTGATGCACCCATCATGCCTAGTGCCTACTGTACCTGAGGGGGCAGTGCTGTGATCTGAAGTTGCTGCAGTTGGTCAGGTCTAGGTTCAGCAACAGTATGAGCTCAAAGAAGGAGGTCAACTGACTACCTGAATATACTGAATGACCAGATTATTCCAGCAATGGATTTTTTCTTTCCTAATGGCACAGCCTGTGCACATTCCAAGATGACAATGCCAGGATGAGACATCATTTTCACACATGGATAGGCCACCACAGAGTCCAGACCTTAACTCCACTGAGAATCTATAGGATGTGCCAGAGAAGGCTTTGTGCAGCGGGCAGACTCTACCATCATCAATGCAAGATCTTGGTGAAAAATGTATGTAACACCGAGTGGAAATAAATCTTGTGACATCGCAGAAGCTTATCAAAACAATGCCACGGGAAATGCATGCTTTAATTACAGCAAATGCATACTGTAATCAAAGCTAAAGCCAGTCCAACTAAATATTATTGTGAGACCAGGCAGTTTACCTATTCTGTGGAAATTAAGATTTCACAGTTGGATATATCTTTTGATCTTTGAAACAGAAATTGATATAATCTGTTAAGAAATAGTTAAATAACCTGGAAAGATATGTGATAAGCAGGGTAGCTTTCAATTTGGTTAGAAATTATTGAATTAACAAGCAACAGTTTGTGTGTGGTATCCCACAAGGATCTGTGTTGGGGCCAAGAGTTTTTAATCTGCTTATGACACATGTAATATGTCAGATCGCTTAAAATGTGTTATTTTTCCTAAAAATTTTAAATCTTTGCTTTCTTTTGAATCCATCGCATTAAATGAATTAGGGTTAGGGTTAAATAAAAATGTGCTTTGACATAAATAGCATCCAATATTTTTATTGTACGAGATAAATATAGGTGACAAAAATTAAGACAAAATTTCTGTTTTTTACATTTCAGAGACAGTCAACACAAAACATAAACAGTGACCCCCTCCCCCCTAACCCTTCATGTATAAACTCCAGCTGGATGTCAAACCCCAGTATCATCTGTCGAAGGCAGTAGAGTAAGCCATTCAATTCAGTCCAGTGAAAAAAAATAAAACATTCACACCTCTCTCTTCCTCTAGACAACACTGAAGCCATGTATTTGAAGTCCCCATAGTTGCACACCGTGAATCACTTCCTTCTTGTAAATAAATATTTACTCTAGCACCTTTCGAGTCCTGAGTCTGATTCTGCTTGCGGGTGAGGAAGCTTTCCAGAAACATGACAATGTGTGTGGTAGGGTACATTTGTACATCAGCTGTTTCTTAATCTAATAGTAAGCGCTGAAGGGTGTTAGGATAAAATAAGTATAAACTTCATCTTACTGCTTTTCAAGAACATAAGTTGTGTTTAGGACAACGTCAAAGGGCCTCGCTTTACATATAACTGTGACAATGACGCTATTTCCAGTATTATTTATATTTACATGTGACACTGCTAAAAAAGGGAAAGGCAAAAATGCCATACTTTGTAGGCAAAGCAATGTTCTTGCCATTTTCTTGCCGCTCAATCTTGAATACATCCCAGCAGAGGAGCAACAGAGAGATTATTTCTGAGAGTTTTTTTGTGATTAAAACACAACGCTTTGAACCGAACTCTCCTGAGGTACAGGTCTTCTGTTTAACTCATTCAGCCTGCTTGTCCTTCTCTCTGCTGACACATAATAAAGTGCTCATGTAGCCATTTTTTTCCCCTGAAAGCCCTCACTTTTTTCATGACAACCTATTAAAAAGAATGCATTGCTGCACCCAGCATAATTTTTCTGACCGCTCTGCTTTTTCGTGTGCCTGCTTCCAGCAGAAAAAAATAAAAATAAAAAATAAATGCTGAGCTTTTCAAAAAGCACTGCTGCCGCCACTTTTCAGGCAACCAATTGAACGTCCAGAACTCTGTCATCCTGGTGACAGCAAAACATGATTGGTGGAGAAGCTAGTGCTGTCTGTGGCTCCATATACTGAGATGTAAAATATATCTGGCAAGTCTTGCCAGGGGAGGGAAAAAAGAAGAAGAAAAATCTGTCAAAGTGCAGAAGCCAGAGAATAGATGCTGTGTGTGTGCTTTTCATCTCCCTAAGCATTGCAGGCTTTTGCTTGTTGCAGATTCTGATGATTGAGGCGTGATGCATTCAAAGCCCCCTGACGGCACTTTTATGACATTGAACTGAAAAGTCTTCCTTTGCACATTACCTGCTTTAATCTACACACAACCAGTCACTTTTCTGTCTCCTTTACTTATGTACAGTTTTATTTAAATATTTGTTAATTAGATGTTAGAGGCTCCTTTGGATTGATATGAAACACTTATGACCAACTTTCTTTTTTAGTTACCTTTTTGCCACAGTATTTTTCTGGTTCACATCGCACGATTTTAAAACCTTCCATTGATTTTTAATACTCAAGACACCTCACACATGACAATAAAAATATATATATATATAAACAGGTTTCCACCTACAGTGTGCTGTACCCATTCAAACAACCAGCACAACACACACCTACGGATTTCCATCACAAACTTTCAGATCATCAGGCGGGAAATCTCGCAAAACCTCTCGAGATCAAACGTGAGTTCAGAATAGATAAACATGGCCGACGAGGAAGAACAATGGCGATAAGTTTATGGACTATTTTTAATGGAGAATAAACATTACAAAAATTCTAAACTATGATAGGGAGGTGAGTTGTCATGGGAGTTTTTTCTCAGGGTTTTTCTCAACTCACTTTCTGATTGGCTACACGTTACATTCAACAGGCGCAGTGCTTGATTGAGTTTGAAGAGCACCATGCATGCTCTGATTTTGGGCCAAGACAATCCAATATGTACCGAGCAGACAAGATCGCTCTAACCCACCACACACGGCAGGAATAGGAATTAAGAGCCATCCCAATGAGATTTTTGGAGATTAAGATTGAAATTTTTTGGAAATCATAATACAGGTGAGCATTCTTCCTTAAAGGTAGAGTCGGCGATGTTTTCGGAAGACCCCTTTTGAATAACTGTGCATGCGCAAGACCGTCTTACCTGCTCTTCCGCTCCCCAGGGGGAATCGCTTGAAAAAAAAATCTCCCAAATCCACTCTGGTCTTATTTCTTTCGATTGAGGCCTTCCTCTTCTTTTCATAAACTTGTACGTGGTTTGCTTCTTGCAACTCTCAGCCATGCTCAAAGTATAATGAACAGCTAACACCGAAGCTAACCGCTAACCTAGCCGCTAAGCTAACCGGATAAATAAACACTAGGGCTGTGTCTCATTCCGCCTACTTCCGTCAGTGCACTGCTGATGTGCACTGACCACTTACTGCCGTAGTGCCCACTTTCGACCGTTCGTAGTGTTCCAAAAGGAACACTTATGTTAAAACACTTACCGGAAATGACGGGATGACGTGACGAACGCAACACACGTGACCGCAAATTTTTCAGACCGCCAAGAAATATATGCCGGCATTTTTATTTTTTTTTTTCAAAACAACAATCGTTTACATTCACAGCATGTTGAAATTACATCGCCTCCGACGTCAACGCAGGATCCTCCAAATATTGGCTGAACATGAGGTATGTTCGTGTATTTTACAAACACCTATCGAGTACAATGCCTCGTATTACCACCATTACTTACATTTATATGATTGCGGTGTCGCGGTTTCGGCTGTCTCGGCTGAATTGTCCGCCATTATTTTCAAACTGGGAACATCTTCCCAACGTCCTTAGCCCCTCCCTTTCCGCTTTGTAGTCAAGATGGCGTCTGTTTAGTGCGAGTAGGGTCCATCGTTACACACTGCATTTTGTGCCCGTTTTTAGGGGGTCATCCGGGTACTTTCAGTGCACTGACTTTTTGTGTTATCTACACTACCTACTTAAAACTAAGTGTTCGAAGTGTAGAAGTAGGCGGATTGAGACACAGCCTAGAAGTGCGCATGCGCTGCCAGAAAGCGGAGACTAACAAGGAATGTGTACGTATTTTGGCATTATGTGAGCGCATCAGAATGATTGCCATGTGGAACAACCAATAGATAAGGCTATTCCCCTGGAACTTGAGGGACAGAGGGGGGTGAGAGCAATAACAAAACTGACCAATCCCTGCCATTCGGTCCAAATGACAGGGATTGGTCAGAGTTTTTACAGGCCTGCAGTTCTCACAGAGATCACATTTTTTAACATCCTTTTTCTGAATACATAATGTATTGACTTCTGTCAGGATGGAAGGACCCAATGTAACAAAAAAAATTCTGAACAGGATTACCAACTATAGCTTTAACATGTGGAAAAGCGGATCATATCCACTTTCATGCAATGGAGGATCTGGAATGCTGTGGGACTGCTTCTCTTGCAAAGAGCTTGAAAACTTTGAGCTCCTTAAATTACCAAGACATTATCATTAAAACTGGAAACGCTTTTAAAACTGGACAAAGGAACAAGTGACGAATGATCAAAGATAACTCCCAGTTCACTCCAGCTTTGCGAAATGTTCCAGGATTTCATCTGTCATGGCGTGATGTCCAGAACTGAAGATGGCTTTAGGGAGGGGGTAGTTAAAAACACATAGTTGTTTTTAACGTACTATATAAATACAGTTAAATTTAGTCTACGGAGGACCCCAACTAATTAATTTTTCGTTCTAAAAAATGGCAGAGTACAAACTATTAAGAGCAGGCGTGCCGTTGAGTGTGGTACCAGTGATGTTAAAAGCAATTATTTCTAAACATTGTGTAGTTTTTGGCACAGAATAAATGTACTCAAAAAAGTTTATACTTTTCCTATTTTTTCTGCATGAGATTATGCAACGGCAATAAAATATTAAAATATTTAAAGGCCTTTCAGCCATTTTTAACAAGAATGCCAACAAACTTGTGTTTCTGATTCTGCATGCCAAAGGCTTACAGTATAGCTCCAGGTGAAATATAGAAAGCGTATACCAGCCAGTCTACATTCGTGTCTTGTAACCATTACCCTAATGCATTATCGGACTGTTTTTGTTACGGAGACTCCCCCAGGACAAAAAGGATAAACACTTGGTTTACATTTTCTGTTTTCTCAGGATTTACTTGTGGCTTCATCCTTTAAATGCGCAATTTATGCAACCCCCCAACTACATATACACATGCTATGTCTTTGTATATACTCGAAGTACGTATATACATGTCCTTCTTTGGACATATACAACGGTATTAATCACAGGCTAAACAACTGCAGGGTAACCAAGAAGGCTTTGTGTATAACATGATCTTCTCTCCTACTCCAGCAGTTTGACTATCAGTTACTCTCAGCAGCCAGCCATCAGGATCCTTGGGCTGTAATTGGACATGATAACTTGATTAGCATGCACCAAAGCCGCTGTACTCTCCCTAGCTTTCTCCCTGCTTTAGTCATACACTCACAAACAAAAAACACAGTCTCATTCCTTTTTTTCAGTAGGTTCCATGCTCCGAATCATCCACAGATCTGCCTTCACTCATCGTTTGACTGCCTGATCCGTTAAGGATCGGTAAGACGTCTCCCCCCCCCCCTCTCACCCTCTCCAGCAGCCCCTCAGGATTAACCTGGCCTTGGGCTGTTTTCAACTGCACGCCTGTCTGGTAGTAATTACTCTAACTGTGCCTGAAGGGGGGAGCTGTGTTAACCCGTGCATGACCACACTTCTGTCATATCACTCTTGCGACCCTCACAAAGACTGAACAAAAAGCCATTAATATGCATATGGTGTTGTCTGAGTTTTAAGTCTTTATCTGATGTTTCCACGAAGCTTGCAGAGACAACTAGTTTCAAGAGACATTGCATCACAGAAGTTTACTATCAAATTTCTTTCTTTTTTAGAGACCTTCATTTTTCAATCATTTATTTTAGAATTTCAGCATTTCTGTGTTAAGCTTGATTCTTCCATTTTGTTAACTGTTGAAACTCAGATACCAATGAAAGGCTTTTTGTTTTTTAATGAAAAATATTGGTTATTGGTCATGGTAAAAAAAACAACTACAGCCTAATTTAACCCTTAAGGTAGTATATAAATCTTGGAATTCAATAATTTCCCAATCCTTGAGGCACCTTGAGTGGAAATAACTTAACATAATTGCTTTCTGGATGACCTTTTTACTATTGCATTTGGAACAAGTTTTGTTGCAGCCTGTCTTTGCAGTGTTGCCTTCATTTGCTGAGGTTTTTCAAGATTTGTTTAAAAAGCTTCAACCATATTTCTTCTATGTTCCTCCGTGTAATACACTTTGTTGTAGACTTACAGTATCAGTGACATTACCTGATTTCACCTAAACACTAAATGTTGAGTTGAATTCATGCCCCGCCCTTCTCTTACTGAGGGTGTCTCCCAACCTGGAGATGGCAGACTCCAGGTGAAGATAATTAAGGGATTAGTTGGGAGATGTTCATTCACTGGGCAGCAAAGAGCACTGTGAGGGTGGCTGGCTGGGTGAAGACACTGCAGGAAAGTTTGTTCCGAAGAGAAGGAGCCGGTGAGCCACAAATTGTTTGAATGTGGAGTATAAGATTATAGATTAATTTATGGTGCATTCAGATTGAAATGTTATAATGCTAGGAAATGTTAAAAAAAGCAATTATTTAAAAATGTGTGTTTGAGAAAAGTAAATGAACATTAGCATGTAAATTATCACTGAATAATACTTTATGTCTGGTTTTGGGTTTAAATCCTATGGTATATTTTGATTCAGGGATAATTTTTAGTAATTTCAAGGGTGTTAATCATTATTTTCTGTGTTTATGTTTAAAGGTTTTTCACCTACTACTACTACTACTACTACTACTATTACCACTACTAATGTTGACTCAACTTTCAAATAAAAGAGAAAAAAGGAAAGAATCAACATTGGTGTTCTGAGTGAAATCCTGTGAAATTTCTGGAAGCAAGCTACCTTTTCAAGTGGGGGAAACCTGCAGTTTAAATCCCAAACAAAAAAGTGGGAACCACTTGACACTAAATTACACAGATTTAAAGTGTTGTTGAAGATCTACATGGCTCCATGAGAAGGAAAAACAAGCTCAGACCATTAGCCTTCCACCACTGTGCTTTACAAATATCAAGTATTTTGTGCCGACAGGGGTCGTTTATTTGAAACATGTAAGCCAGTAAGTAAATTTTCATTACAAAAATATTGTTCAAGGCAAATATCTCAAAGTGCTTTACATGAAGCACAAAACATACAGGTACATCTCAAATAATTAGAAAATCCTTAAAATGTCCAATAGATTTTGACACTCATTTCAAACTGTTTTCTATATATTGTATAGATTTATTAGACAGAGTGAAATATTTCAAGCCTTTACGTTTTGTACTTTTATAATTATAACTCAGATAATGAAAAGCCAAAATTCAGTGTCTCAGAATTTTTGAATATAGAGAAGAGGTTAAATATTGGAAACACATGGTGTCATACCCTATCCAGCTGATTTACACAAAAAAAACTGTAAAAGTTTCCTGAGCCTTAAATGGTCTCAGTCTGGGTCAGTAGGCTGTGCAGTATATCTAGTTATCTTATTTTAGGGGTCAAAATACTCATTCCATTGGCAGATAATCTTATTTACCTGCTCCAATCAAGAACAAATACATTAAGTTTAAGAAAATGTTACCTATTTTCAGTTCCCTTTTTAAGTCTATTATTTAAAACGATAATTGTCCCTGTAATCTGAAATGCAGAGTCAGTAGTTTTGCCGTTTGTCGAAGCAGCGCACGCTCTGATGTCAGAGTAAACAACCTGCAGCATTCACTCTTAGAAAGGCTGCTCGCTGTCTCAAGTGTTTTCCACTTAAAACCACAAAATTGCAGAATGATGGACCCCGAGCCTTATTATTCTATACCCCGAATGATAAGCAGCAGCAGCTATTCTCCTTGGTAGTGCCTAAACACACTTTAATGCTCCAGATTAGCTGCACAGATTTTCACTCTGCCTCTACAGTTTGCTGATAATTAGTCAATGAAGTGCATTTGATCAGCAGCACACAGCTGCTAAGTCATCTCTCTATTAATGAGGAAACATCAAATTTATACCAAGTTTTAGCTGCTTCATGACATGACATGTTTTTACTTCAAGTCGTGACAATAACCTACATGCACAACTGTACAATGAACCAACTGAGGCAAGATTTTTTTGGTTTTAGTGACAAACTCGTTTTTCATTTAAACAAAACATCGTAGTGAACAGGAATTACAACATCTTCTCTATACAGAAATCTAACAGCCATGGTGGAAAACACACCCATGAAGTCATAAAACAGGACAAAGGAAAAGGAAATTGATTCGTCATCAATAAATTATCACTGGGACTGCTTCTACATTTTCAGGATGAAACTAAAGCAACATATAAGCTGCTAAAGTACTCACAGCATCTTATTTGCAAATGTTTTGCTGTAAACAACTGACCAACTCAACGTCCATTAAGGTTACGCAAGCTAAGACAACATCTCTCAGTGCATCTTCTGCAAGAGAAGCTTTTCTCGGCCTTCTACAGTGCCTTGCAAAAGCTTACATAACCATCAAACTCTTTCACATTTTGTAAAGTTATAACCACTAGATCTGATAAGGATTTTATGTGAGAGTCCAACACAAATAGTGAATAATCAAGTCACTGTAGAAAGAAAGCCTTTACAAGTCATGTTTACAGTTTGCCACAAACCACTTGGAAGAAGGAGTTCTAATCAAATGAGACCAAGAGTTCACTTTCTTGGCCTACATGCAAAACGTAACAACCGTGAAAACACTATACCCACAGTGACGCACGGTGGAGGCCGCATCATGCTGTGGAGAAACCTTTCAAAGTTGATGAGCAGAGTGATGGAATCGAACACAAGACGACCATGGAAGACAACCTGAAGGCTGCAAAAACCCCTGATGACTGGGGAAGAGGTCCATCTTCCAGCAGGACAGTGACACTAAAAACGTACAGCCAGAGCTACAGAGGTGATGCTGCTTGTTAACTAATGTTCCCTATAAAAAAAAATAAAAATAAAAGCCCCAAGGCCTTCACAGAGCAGCTGTAGCTATTTATCCTGAGATTAAATTACACACCAGTGAACTCTGCTCACTATCACGTGATTTCTAAAGTGGCTGCACTGGATTTTATTTAATGGTAGCAGAGATAAGGGAGCTAATGACATACGCATGCTACATTTTTCAGTTTTCTGTTTCTGAGAAAGTTTGAAAACCATGGATGATTTTCTTCTTCGATTTTCCGTTGGTCTATCACATAAAACCACAAGAAAACACATTGAAGTTTGTGTGTTTTAACATGAAAAATGAAAAAACACTCAAGGGGTTTCAATACTTTGCCAGGCGCTGAACAACAGCAGTAGTAGCAGAGACCCTAGGACACTGCTAGATGTTGTTTGTCCTTACCCATATTTGTTGGACTCATAATAGTAGCAAGAAGAAGGCAAACTCAATATTAGATGGGCGGTCAACAGGTTATGCCCGACAGAGGCATGCATATGTGTGTTTCCTCTCCGACCGCTATATAACCCTGAAGATCTGGACTACAGAGATCCTGATGAAAACATAATAAGAGACCATGGCTAGAGAAGATGCTCAAAAAGAGCTTTTCCACGTCAATGGTTACACTGTTTACGCAAAAAAAAATCAATACGCAAAGGAAAAGTCATTTAGGTTTTCTATAAGTAGCAACACCAACAAATGCAACAGAATCAGCTTGCTGAATTGGATTCCTTCGAGTTATTAGCTAAAAGTGCAGTCAATACTAATTCTCCAAGTTCTGGTATACAGACCGCAATCACTAAAACCAATTTCTTACTAAAATAACAAAGGTAGAGTATATAATCGGATATTTTTAATTAGAGCAACACTGTATTTAATTAATCAAACCCTCTTTAACGGACAACAACAACTGTCCAGTTTTGACACAAGTAAGCGAATCCTCACATCGGTAAACAGGCATAAAAAAGCAGCACATTTGTTCCCTTTTTTTGTATTTGCTACCCATATATAACAGTTTTCAAATAGAAGAAAAACACACACACTTAGGAATTGTGGATACACGCACCAAAAAAACAAAAAAAAGAAAATTAACCGTCACGCCGCATTGAAACTGTGTTCAAACTGAATATCAATTTACATAAACATGTTGCAATGACTTGGAGTGCAATTACTCGGGTTATTATAAAAGGCTGCTTGACTCTTGTAAAAAATTCAGTCAGTGTTGACTCAGCTTGCTATCTTTGCAAAGCAACCATTTCATTAGCGAGTAAGGCAAAAAAAAAAAATCAATTCCTGGGCAAATCATAAGCGATGTCTCGTCTGAGTGAGTAAATAAACCCTGCAACACTGGTACTCTCACTGGTTAATACTGCAGCTGTGTACTGGGTATGAGAGGAGGACAGGATGGGGCTCTGCAGACGTCTGGTAGAGGAAAGAAATAATAAAAGAAAGCTGGATTTTATTTATATACACATACACATATAGTGTTTGCCACAGTAGTGTCCAAGCTTTTTTTATTAAAAATATAACAATCATAGTATTGTACAGTTTGTTTTTATTTACCTGCTCAACAATAAGACAAACATATAATATTTAATGAAACAAACTAAGTAATCAGATTTTTGTAGGAAAAAGGCCCTGTAAATCATTGCAGACCCAAAACACAGCACCACAAAGTTGCTGGTGAAGTTTGCGGCCAACACCACCGTGGTGGCGGTCTCACCACAGACAATGACAAGACTAACTACAGAGAGATCCACCTCATGGACCTTGTGTTGTTCAGGCAATACCCTTGTCCTGAACACCAGCAAAACCAAGAAGGTCACTGTGGATTTCAGAAGGTCCTGATACACAGAGAGGCAGTGAAGCCTGTTGATAACATTGAGCTGCTGGGTCTTGACATCTCCTCTGACCTGTGCCCGGAGCACCACAGCCCTGGTGAAAAAGACTCAAAAGAGGCTCTTCTTCCTTAGGATGCTGAAAAGGACCGGCCTATCCTCCAGAGTGCTTGTGAACTCTTACAGAGCATCAACAGAGAGCATCTTGTGTCGGAATGCCACAGTGTGGTATGGGAGCTGTGCGGCACAGGAAAGAAAGGAATTGGCCCGGGTGATCGAAACACCACAGGGGATTGGGGGATGTCCTCCTGCTGATCTGGACTTCACATACACCAGACGAGTTCAGAAGAGAGTCAGGACCATTGCTGCTGACCCCTCCCACCCTACCCACAGCCAGTTTCTAACACTCCCTTCAGGAAAGTGGTACAAAGCTAACAGACCCAAAGAGAGCTTCATCCCCAGAGCTGTCAAAGCCTTTACGTCCCGTTAGACCCTCACTTGCACTACTTACTCCACATTACTCATCTCCAATTCTGATCCCATAGAAAAACGGTTTGTGTTATTGTTTTTACTCCTTTGTACTGTGAAAGTCATGATGCCCAAACCTATATTTTGCTAATACTGCTTGACCACGTTTTCTAGTGATTCCATCAGGCTTGCCCACCAAACACGAAATGTCCTTAGTTCGTTGCTGAGTCCTGCGGTGACTTTGCTGTAGGCCACAAATTTCTCCTCAGGCAAGCCCAGTCTCCCACGGAAAGAGGCCCTGACCTTACCTGGCTCTTTCTTTGTCAATGAAAGATATATCTTGCACATGATATAAAAACAAGCACCATCTCTAGCCCTGTGCAGCATACTATTCTGGCATCATTGTAAAACGCCCTGTATCTATTGGCTGCGCAAAAATACGTCGCACCTGGGTTGCGCCATACTTCAGGCACCACAGAGCTGTCGCTTTTGGCGGCGCAGAGCACTACCGTTTTGGCATCCCCCACACAATACACACAAATTGGTTTTTGAGTGCAGTGCCGCTTTGGCCGTCTTCAGATATGCTCGCTTAGTCCAGGAATATAGAACTGAGAGAATTGCCTGTATTTTGGTTGGTTGGACGTTAGCAGAGGCAGGCCACTGATGCAAGAACTGAGCTTGTGATTTAGAATGTCTAGGTATGATCATTTTGCCACATTCTCTTTTTTCACGTGAAACAATGCAAAGCTACTGCATCAATTTTTAGGCCTAAATGTTCTCAATATATATCAAACTTTCAGCAAACCCCCTTTTTTTCTGAACCGCCCAGCAGAACCGTTTCATTATTACCTCTGCTGCAATGAGTCCCTACATCTGATCGGAGAGAAAATTACAAGGAGAACACTGTTCTCTCCTGGATTCTTCCAGTAAAGAAATGTTTCTCCGTAGCTGAATGCGCGATAATGGATTTTCTTGGGGACAACAATAAAACGGCCGAGGTTTTTCAAGCACAACAGCGGGGCAGTGACTCCATCATTCTCTCATGAGAAGAGCGAAAAGACCCAGGAGACTTTTCAAATATCCTCCCTTTGCTTCACCTCTTTCATTCTGCTGTATGTTCCCCCCTGGAAATCCGGGCACCACAATAAACCTTTTAAAGTCCTACAAATGAGGCACAATCCATGTCTTCATCGGTCAGACTGTACAGACCGTTTGGGAAGTTAAACCGATTGCAGAACACGGTGTGTAATTTTTGATCAGCCGCTCTATTGCAAGGCATCACCTTTGCACTTTGCTGTAATCATCTTGAATTGTGACACAAAGGAGACCCAATTTACCAGCGCTCAAAGGGAGCTCAAACATAAGAGAGCAGAGGAGCATGGGGAGACAGGTGAAAGAGCAACACGGAGCGAGGAAAAACAAACAAGCAGAGCACACACAGAGCCCTATCATTGAGCAGTTTAGCCTCATCGACTGCTCCAGACTCGCTGGAAGATTTACTGTCCTTACTGGCGGCTGGCCTCCATATTAGGGTAGAGGCTCTGTCCAGGGTGCTGAAAAAAAGCCTTCCTACTGCTCTTAAGAGTCATTTCACATGCACGTCATGTTCGTCTTGGCGTCCAGCTGCGCGGAAGTGAAACATCAACACCTTGCAAAAATATGAGTATACAACGTGCAGGTCGGCACTGTATCCTTATTTTCATGTCCAGGTGATTCTTGAAATTTAGCACACTCACTGATATGAGGCCTGCTAGTAATCCAGAAAGCAAAGGTGGACTAAGCCTGCTGTGTTGCTTAGACGTCACCCAGGTAACTCCTTGTGAAAACAGTGATCTCATTCATAGCTGGCAAAGGTAAGGCGGCTCTCATGTGCAAGAGCCGGTTTGAACAAAGTATTCCAGATTTAACAACGGCAACTTTCTCGGTTCGGCCAGCTGCAATAAGGCTTCCACCATTGGAGGGGTGCAGTGGAGGTGGGGAGGGGGTGGTGGCCACCCCTGCAAACGTTTTTTCTTAACAAATAAAAGAGGGGAAAAAAACGGAGCGTGCGTTTGTATTCAGCCCCCTTTACTGACACCGCTACATGTCACATGATGAATGTCACCTAATCATTGATTTTAGCTGAGTATAACTCTGGATGATCTCGTAGGTTTGTTAGAAAACATTAAAGAACAAATGACATCATGAAGACCAGGGAAAATACAAGGCAGGTCAGCCCGCACATCGACAGATGTCACCTTTATGATCAGAGAGATGTAAAGAAAGAGTAACCCATCAAATAATCTTTTTGCATTTTGCCACAAGCCATGTAGGACAGACAACAAACATGTTTTCACAGGTGGTCATTTTTTTTGCCCTGAAAGCAAGACCCAATGTGTGATGGAAAACTAACATCATCCTGAACACACAAAAGAATCAAACATGGCAGCGGCAGAAACGTGCTGTTGGGATGTTTTTTTTACAGCAAGGACAATGAAGCAGGTCAGCGGTAATGTTTTCCAGTTTTACAAGAAACTGAGAAGCTGTGAAATAAAAGATTTCAGCGTGGAGTAGAGTATTTCCTTCCAGTAAACATACAGGGAGTGCTGAAGCGGTTTAGGTCATAGCATGTATGTGCTAGAACGGCCTAGTCAAAG
Source organism: Fundulus diaphanus (assembly GCA_037039145.1). Lineage (NCBI taxonomy): Eukaryota > Metazoa > Chordata > Actinopteri > Cyprinodontiformes > Fundulidae > Fundulus > Fundulus diaphanus. The sequence goes on along the minus strand of CM073137.1, from coordinate 23,524,808 downwards.
TCGACAATACTTGACAATTTGTGTTTAAAGATGCTCTACTTCTGATCTTCAGCCATTTTGGACAGCAGAACCGCCTCCAGGTGAGTTGGTAGAAACGTACTCAAAAAAGGCTTTCAGCTGTAAGGGCAGCAAAAGGTGCCACAACACAGTAGTGACAGAAGGGCTAAAAGCTAAATGCAAGCTACACTTCTGGAATTTGACATGTTGACTCTACAACATGGTATCCCAGCAAAATACACTGAACTTTGTGGCGGTAACGTACCAAACAAACAAACAAAAAGCAGGGAAGAGTGTGGATATTTTTGCAAGGCACTGTACGTAAAAAAGAGCTTTTGGTTTTGGGTGTGCCAAACCCAGATCGCCGTTGATCACCAGCAGGCCAACCCCCCTTTGAAAACTTTCTGGGGACGCTCCTGGCGCTGTAACATGGGGAGTCCTAATGATGGAGGTGTGGATGTAAACACAGCCGGCAGTGTTCTTTTACTGACTGCCTGTAGTGCGAGCTGTACAGCCCGGAGCGCAGAGGGACGCGGGGTGCGGGAGGAGGACACCTGGCCGGGTCTACCCCCCCACCGCTTCCACATCGGCTCCCATCAAGTGATCGCACACCTCCCCAGGATATCTGCGTCCAACGACAGGCGCAAAGCCGACGACCCCCTCCTGAAACGTTACAGGCAATAAACTTCAAAGTTGGTGCACTCACCTCGAACAGAGGTCCGATCTTATTCCTCTCCAGATAAGACTGATTCTTGACTGTTGCGGGGACGCCATGGAGAAACTGCGGTCGCCTCCCGCACAAGAGCTTTTAGCAGAATGAAGCCAGAAGGGGAGCCGGTGGAGTCATTCGTCCTTCAGGAGCCGTGTTGGCGTCTAAAATTGAGTTTAAAAAAACAAACACACACACACAAAAAAAAACTAAATTGACCCGCCGGTGGGCTAAGGTAAGTTCAGACGGGGTTTGCGTTTAAAAGGCGGCGCTGACAACCGGGCGTGCATGGTGGAGTGGAGAGGAGAGTCAGCCCGGGACCTTCCAGGCATGTCGCCTCCCCCTCTCTCTCTCTCTCTCTCTCTCTCTCTCTCTCTCTCTCTCTCTCTCTCTCTCTCTCTCCTCTCTCTCTCTCTCTCTCTCATCTCTCTCTCTCATCTCTCTCTCTCTCTCTCTCTCTCTCTCTCTCTCTCTCTCTCTCTCTCTCTCTCTCTTCCTCCTCTCTCTCTCTCTCTCTCTCTCTCTCTCTCTCTCTCTCTCTCTCTCTCTCTCTCTCTCTCTCTCTCTCTCTCTCTCATCTCTCTCTCTCTCTCTCTCTCTCTCTGTGAGTGATGGCGTGTGAGTGAGGAGCTAGAGTGATTTGCTGGTTTGTTTCAACTTTTCGTAGTTTTTGAGAAAACTATTTCTTTTTTTTTCCCGCTGTGTGTGTTGTAAGTTGTTACTTTATTATTTTCTGTTGAAAGGGCTGTTTCTTTTTATGTGGTTGTGAGTGTGTGTGTGTGCGTGTGTGGGGAATTGTTTGTGAGGCAGCGTGCTCTGGGGCACAATGCCGGTGATGGAGGCTGTACCTGCGGAGTTTGAGAAGCTGACTCGCAGACATGCGATCAAGCTTTTCCCCGCGGTGCAGTGCTCGGTGGAGGAGGCCGGGCTGGCTGTGGGAGAGGTGGTTGGGTGTGACTGTGTGAGGTCTGCCTCACGCATGAACGGGGCCATTGTTATGTTTTTAGACAGCACGGCTAAGGTTGGTGAGGTGGTGGAAAGGGGAGTAGTGATCAAAGATACCTTCACTCCCGTCTCCCCTCTCGTTAACCCAGCCACAAAGATAATGATTTCTAACGCCCCCCCGTTCATTAAAAATGAATTGCTGGGGAAGGAGCTATCTAGATATGGACAACTTGTGTCGCCGATTACGATGGTTTCTTTGGGGTGTAAATCTCCTAAACTGAAACATGTTGTGTGTCATAGAAGACAGGTGTACATGATCCTGAAGGAGAGAAAGACTGATCTGAGCCTGTCTTTCTCGTTTAAAATTGATAGATTTAATTATGTGGTTTACATTTCCTCAGAAACAATGAAATGTTTTGGTTGTGGGGCGGAGGGGCACCTGATCCGCTCCTGCCCGGAAGGTGGCGGAGCGCGGCGGGCGGCTCCGGGGGGGGATCCGCCCGGTGCTGCTGCGGTAGCTCCGGGGGGGGATCTGCCCGGTGCTGCTGCGGTGGCTCCGGGGGGGGATCCGCCCGGTGCTGCTGCGGTGGCTCCGGGGGGGGATCCGCCCGGTGCTGCTGCGGTAGCTGCGGGGGGGGGATCTGCCCGGTGCTGCTGCGGTAGCTCCGGTGGGGGATCCGCCCGGTGCTGCTGCGGTAGCTCCGGGGGGGGATCCGCCCGCGGATGCAGCTCCTGCCCCGGTAACCGTGTGGGGCACCCCAGTGGCTGCCGGGAGGCCGGGTTCTCCTGCTCCGGTGGGGCCGCCCGTCGCGGATGATCCTCCCGCGGCGCCGGTCCCTGTGGTTGCGGGGGACCCGGTTCCGGTAGTATGTGCCGAGGCAAAAAGTGAAGCCATGACAGGCGAGCAGAGTGACATGTTTCAAGAAATTATGGAGGAGGATATGTCTGATGACGATCTCCTCAAAATGTCTCAGAAAAGAAAACATTTTGAAGCAGGAAAAAAGAACAGTAAAACAAAGAAAATAAGTGTCCGGATGTCCACAGAGTCAGAGAGTGACTTTCCCCTGACTCAGGAGGATTCTCAGTGTAGATATTCTCCTGAGAAAATAAAAAGTTTTCTAGAACAGACTAAAGGCTCCAGGCTGCCTAACGTAGGGGATTTCTTCCCAGACCTTCAGCTGTTTATCAGGTCAGCCAGGCCTCTCACCAGGAAGAGCAGTGGGGAGGAGGTTTTAACAGATCAGGAAATATACAGACTGAAAAAACTCTTACTGAAGGTAAAAGCTCAAATCGTCAACGATGAAGATGAGTTTTAGATGTTTTCTACCTTTTACTGCTCCTCTTACTGTTATTCTTTTTTTATCCATGTGTGACTTCAATATCAGTACCTTAAACCTGAACGGGGCCAGGTCTGATCTTAAAAGAGCTGCTCTTTTTAAACTGATGGAGACAAAAAGAATCGATGTCATGTTTGTTCAGGAAACTCACAGCACTACAGACAATGAAAGTGACTGGAAAAGGGCTTTTAAAGGGGAGGTGGTTTTAAGTCACAGGTCCAGTCTGAGTGGAGGAGTGGGGATTTTATTTGCTCAGGGTTTTGTACCTTTTTCTATTACTGCTGATGAAGTCGTTCCAGGTTCTTTATTGAAAGTTAAAGCTGTCTTTGAAAATGTGGAACTTGTGTTTTTAAATGTCTATTCTCCCACTAATGCGGTGGACAGGGTAGTTTTTTTAAACAATCTAAGCGACTGTGTCAAGAACTGTGAGGATGATGGTTTTATGTTTTTGGGGGGTGATTTTAACTGCACAGAAAATCCAACCCTAGACAGGAACCATCCTGAACCACATCCTCCTTCATCTCACACACTCAGACAGCTGATGGGGAACCATGAGCTGAGTGATGTGTGGAGGGTTTTTAACAGTCAGCAGAGACAGTACACCTGGAGCCACAGCAGGGAGGGGGTTCTATCTCTGGCCAGACTGGACCGCTTTTATTGTTTTAAACACCACTTGAATATTTTTAAGAGGTGTTTTATTCAGCCTGTGGGTTGTAGTGACCATTTTTTGGTCTCTTGTCGTGTTTTTATCAAAAACACCCGTTTAAAGAGCGCTTATTGGCATTTTAACACGGGCCTTTTAAATGACCAGGCTTTTAGAACTGCTTTTAAGCTTTTTTGGGAATCCCACAGAGAGAGCAGGCCTGCCTTTACCAACATACAACAGTGGTGGGATTTTGGTAAAACACAGATAAAACAGCTCTGCCAGCAGTTCACTCGCGGTGTCACTACAAACTTAACTCGGTCCATGAAAGATCTGGAGACGCAGGTGGTGGAGCTGCAGGCTTTAGCAGACTCTACAGCAAATCGAGGGCTATTAGATTCCCTCAAGTCAAAAAAATCGGCCATAGCCAACCTGTTGGGCGTCTCAGCACAGGGGGCGCTGGTCAGGTCTAGGTTTATGAATATTACACAGATGGACGCCCCATCGCGCTTCTTCTTTGGGCTGGAGCGGAAAAATGGACAAAGGAAAACCATCCATTCTTTACGAACTGGTAGCGGCTCTGAAGTCTCAGACTCATCTGAGATCAGGAAGTGTGCTGCCGAGTTTTATGGAGACCTGTATAAGAGTGAGTGGACCCATGATCCAGATGTGCACAGCAGCTTCCTCAGCGGTCTCCCTCAGGTCAGTGAGGCTGACAACAGCAAGCTGGCAGCAGAGGTGACGCTGCAGGAGCTCCACACTGCCACCATGAGCCTGCAGAGCGGCAGAGCTCCAGGTATGGACGGCCTTCCTGCTGACTTTTACAAGTCTTTCTGGTCTATAATAGGACCAGATTTACTAGAGGTGATCAGTGAAGGCCTAAAGACCGGCAGACTGCCCCTGAGCTGCAGGAGGGCGGCAATAACCCTGCTGCCTAAAAAGGGAGACCTGCAGGAGCTGAAGAACTGGAGGCCGGTCTCATTGCTGTGCACGGATTATAAGATCCTGTCCAAAGCTCTGGCCCTTAGACTAAGGGAGGTGATGGCGTCCATCATCCACCCTGACCAGACCTACTGTGTGCCCGGCAGGCTCATCAGTGACAACGTCACTTTAATTCGAGACATTTTGGAGCTCTCCAGTTCATTGGGCATAGAGGTTGGTCTGATTTCAATAGACCAAGAAAAGGCTTTTGACCGGGTTGAACACCAATACTTGTGGCAGACTCTCGCTGCTTTTGGGTTCAACCATGGTTTCATAGCCATGGTCCGAGCTCTCTATAGTGACATTGCGAGTGTTCTGAAAATTAACGGTGGGCTGAGTGCACCATTTGGGATCCAGAGAGGGGTAAGGCAGGGCTGCTCTCTCTCTGGGATGCTATATTCGGTAGCCATCGAGCCTCTGCTCCACAAACTTAGAGCTACACTTACAGGTGTGGTTTTCCCCCAGTGTCCCGTGTCTTTTAAACTGTCTGTGTACGCTGATGATCTCGTTGTTTTAGTTAATTCACAACGAGATATTGACATTTTAGCTGACACTGTGAAGGATTTTGGTTTTATCTCATCTGCCAGAGTGAACTGGGGTAAAAGCGAGGCTCTGATGGCGGGAGGAGAGCTGGGGGGCTGGCTCAGGCTGCCCGGTGGCCTACAGTGGAAAAAAGGAGGTTTCAAATATCTTGGAGTCTTTTTGGGGGATGAGAACTACACAAATAAAAACTGGGACCTTGTCCTGGAGCAGGTCAAAGGTCGGCTGGGGAAGTGGAGGTGGCTACTCCCAAAAATGTCCTACAGAGGCCGAACCTTAATAGCCAATAACCTGGTCTCATCTTCCTTGTGGCACCGGCTGGCTTGTGTTGATCCTCCAGTTACTCTCCTGTCAAAAGTTCAGTCAGTTTTAGTTGATTTCATTTGGGACAAGTTGCACTGGGTCCCACAGGGTGTCCTGTTTTTACCTAAAGAGGAGGGGGGGCAGGGCCTGGTCCATCTGGCCAGCAGGGGCGCAGCTTTCCGCCTCCAGTTTATCCAGAGACTACTGACCGGACCAAAGGATACTCTGTGGAGACCCTTGTCCCGCTGCATTCTGCAGGGTTTTAAAGGCCTGGGTCAGGATTTTAATTTGTTTTTAATGAACGTACCGAACATGAGCACATCTACTCTGCCTGCTTTTTATAAAAGTGTTTTTAGAGTGTGGAACCTGCTGAGGAAAGAGAGGAGGGGGCAGGTGGACTCCCTGTACTGGATCCTCCAGGAGCCGGTCCTTTGGGGGACCCGTCTGGACCTTCCCAGTTGGGCAGGTCAGAGTCTGTCTACAAGACTGCAGACTGCGGGGATTGTTACTCTGGGGCAGGTGGTGGCGCTGACTGGACCCCGGATGGACGATCCCTCTGGACTCGCTGCCCGGCTGGGACTGACGTCAGTGAGGGTCACACAGAAACTCACAGAACACTGGAAACAGAGACTCACAGGACACGAACGCCTGCTTCTAAACTCCGCTTCCAATCAAACAGTGACTGATGACCATCCTTTTCCTGCCATTTCCCTGGCACCGGATTTTAAAGACTGCTCTGGGATTTTAATGGAATATACACACCTCGCACCACTGGATGGTACCACAGGAAAAACATTTTACCGAATATTGGTGAAAGCAATTAACCAGAAAAAACTAGACAAGAGACCTGACACGCCATGGAGGAGATATCTGCAGCTGGCTCCTGCAGTCAGACCTGAGTGGAGGTCCTTCTACAAACCTCCACTCTCTAAAAGACATGCAGACATCCATTGGAGAGTCCTCCATGGGGTTATTGCAGTGAACTCTTTTGTGTCCACTATAAACCCAGCAGTAGAAGGCAAGTGTCCCTACTGCGACAAAAGAGAAACCGTGTTTCACTGTTTTTATGAGTGTCTTCGTCTTTTACCCTTGTTTCTGTTTTTACAATCTGTTTTCACCAAATGTGGAGAGGTTTTTACCAAGCAGTTATTTATTCTAGGTTTTAAATACACACGCCAGCACAAGAACAAGTGCCAGCTTTTAAACTTTGTTTTAGGGCAGGCCAAGATGGCG